>JAUMHR010000069.1:4021771-4037594 GCA_032361145.1 Enteromius fasciolatus
CTAATATTAAGGTCTGAGGATAAAAGAAAGGATTTGGGCACAAAATGCTGTAGGTTTTTGGCACCAAAAAGATTAAAAAAAAATATATATATTAAATTTATTAAAAAATTTATTGAAATTAAGCCTAAAATGTAAAGTAAAAAATTACACATTGCATAAAATAAACTGAATAATCTAATTAGGGTTTAATTAGTTTAGGTTGAAGCACTAAAATGAATAAAGCTAAAAATACAAAAAATATTTAAAGCTACTGTATATATCAATTCATTAAAAGGATGTCATTATTAGCTTAAAATTAACTATTAAAATCAGGTATTAAAATACAGCTAAAATATAAATATTAGAAGAAAAACTAAAATAAAAAAAGAAATTAAATTAATACTTTTTACTTACAGTATACTAAAATTAATAAAATAAAACCTGAAATAAAAATTAATTTGTGCTATTTAGAAATATGAAAAAATGCTTTTTGCTAAAAAAAAGACATTGAAATAAAGTTTAAAAAAAAATGATTTTTTTTTTACCAAAACAACTTTTAATTAATTCATATGAAATTATGAATTACTAAAATTAGAAAAGTAGAGATAACTAAAATGATAAAACTAGTAAAAACTACAGAAGCACATAATAAAATTACTAAAATTGAAAAACTGTCACTTTAAAATGATGCTAAAAACATAAAAACAAACGCCACATCTGGAACAATTTATAATAACATGAAAAAATAACAGAACTATGTGACAATTCACTAATATATGTATATAGATGTTGATGTTTCTCCATGGACATAAAAGTTTAACATCTTACCCCATGCACTCTCCCCTACTGATGTCGTTACGAACCTCATTAGCAAAAAATGGTTGATAATGTGCCTAAAAATACAACAATAAAGACAAAAATACCGCCTCCTTGTTTAAGACCGCAAAACACTAGCTGTCATCCGGGCCTCTTCTCAGCTGTTATTCGATGTCTCTTTCATATCCTACTTTTTTTTTTCTCACAGCGCATCTGTGACTCATCTGTACAGATGTAGATCTGTCAGCCAGCACAAAGCGTAGAGGCTTGGCTTCTCTCTGCACACAGCCTGCTTTCCTTTACTGGATTACTGATATGCGGCGGTACACAGCGTAGCTCCATGGCCGGCACTCAGCGGCTTAGAGCCCATTCTGCTAGGATAAGCTAACCCTCCATGGCGAGGAGAGAGCATCTTTAAGAGAGAGCATAAAGCATTCTGCCCATCACACCTCACGTCAAAACGCTGTGATGCGCTAATGCTGCACTTCAGCTGCCGGCACACTACCTTAAACGCTCAGCTGACACAGGATCTATCTGCACGTTTAGCTGGGCCCTCAGGCGACTGAGCCGCAAAAATGTTTCGGGGGCTTTTTGGTCCCTCAGGCCCAATTTGTATGGCACATTCACAGAAAGCCAGCTACAAATGTCTTTTTTTGTGAATTGTTAACTAAGGTGGGAAAGAAGCCACTCTAATGGGAATATGACTGTAGAGGTGCTGTGAAGCCCTGACCTAAATGTCTGGTCACAGATGTAATTGGAGACCTTGAGTTTTATATAGCTATTAAGACACCATGCAGCAGTGTTTTGATCTCTGTGATGTGCGAGATTCCTGTGGACGAGTAGGGGACTACAAATATCAAGTGCACTTTAATGCTCTGGGTGAAATGTAGGAGACGCAAGATGAGCTTTCAAGAAAGCTCTGTTTAAGAATCAGGATTACCACATATATATATATATACATACATACATATTTGGTAAGATCATAATCATGACAATCATAATCCAGAATCAAAATTATGATACGGAATCATAACGATGAGATAAAAATTTGTAAAGCAGGATGTAAAGGGTCAAAAATTGTGACTTAAAAATGACAATTATGGTGAAATATGACAAATTTTAAATAGACATGAAAGTCAAAAACTGACATAAAAATTAATTATGAAATAAAAATATATATATAATTACAGCGTAGAAACATCAAAACTTTTCATAACTCAATTTCATCTCATAATTTTGAATTTTTAGATCATATGCCATCTCATATTTAGCACCAACTCACCTGTCCCGCGACAGTTTTCCGTCATCCCTCCTCCTCCCCAACCCCTCACTCTAACTCCTCACTGTTCTCGTCCCTGATCGGGAGTTCTCTGGGTTCAGCACACCAAATATGCTTCCTATGTTCCTTGGTCTGATGTTATGTAGGTGCAAACTCGTCAAATAAAGGTTTTTGGACAATGAACATCTGCTGTATGTGACAATAAGACACATATTGTGTTTCTGTCTGCGGTATCAAAAATGTTCAATCTTTTATGGATATCCATTTGGAGTTCGATAGAATACACATCTACAGTAGGAAACATTCCTTGATAATCAGCAGTAGTTTAAGGAGATGATTTCTCTTCTTAACCCCTGCTGATGGTCTTGATTTCATTGTTTAACAGCAAGGGAGCAGACATAAAAAATCTTTAGAGAACAATGACTCAGTCTCGTAGCTTCCCTGCATGAATGTGACCCTTCAGCCACAGATTATCTATCACTTCTTATCAAGTCTTATAAGGAAATCTTTCCATCAAATTGATAAATCAGCTGAGTATGTAACTCCATGCAAAAATATTCATCTAAGCACTGTCTGTTCTTCACTGAAGGCACTCAGACTGTGAGCCTGAGCTAAAGCACAGTCATCGGTTCACATTTTAAGAAGGGATAAGAATCAAGCTGCAGAAGAAAAAAAAAACCTGACAGCTTATGGCAGGGATCCTTGGGAAATAAATTATTAAAATACTTTTCAGAGTCACCATTTTGAATGTGACACACATTAAACGGGAAAGGTTCTGGTAAAGCGTTTAACTCCACGAGTCATGCATGCCACAAATCGACTGTATATAAGCAACAGAGGAAAAAATAAAACCCCAAGAGACTAAAACAGTAAAACCAACCTTCTTCTCTTAATAAAAAAAAAAAAAGTTTTCTTGATTGCTCAGAATGCACTGTTTATATTACTACAACATATATATGTAGCCACATCATAATACACTGCTCATAAAAATATCATTTGTATATGTGACGTGCAATGTCCTTTCACTGATAAAAAAATGTTACATATTCATTAACTGGTTTATTTCAAAAATAATATTTTATATTGAGGAATATACACTGCTCAAAAAACAAAGGAAACACTAAAATAACACATACTAAATCTGAGTGAATGAAATATTCTTACTTTACATAGTTGAATGTGCTGACAACAAAATCACACAAATACTATTAATGGAAATCAAACGCATTAACCCATGGAGGACTGGACACACACTACAGGCTGATCCAACTTTGATGTAATGTCTTTAAAACAAGCCAAAATAAGGCCTTGGTAGTGTGTGTGGCCTCCACGTGCCTGTATGACCTCCTAATGGTCTCCTGAGGGATATCCTCCCAGACCTAGACTAAAGCATCTGGTAGCTCCTGGACAGTCTGTCGTGCAACGTGGCATTGGTGGATGGAGCGAGACATGATGTCCAGATGTGCTCAACTGGATTCAGGTCTGGGGAAATGGCGGGCCAGTCCATAGTATCAATGCCATCATCTTGCTGACACACTCCAGCCACATGAGGTCTAGCATTGGCATATGGTCTCACAAGGGGTCTGAGGATCTCATCTCGGTACCTAATGGCAGTAAGGCCTCCAAAGAAATGCCACCCCACACCATTACTGACCCACTACCAAACTGGTCATGCTGGAGGATGTTGCATGCAGCAGAACGGCATCTCCAGACTCTGTCACGTCTGTGACATGTGCTCAGTGTGAACCTGCTTTCATCTGTGAGCACAGGCCTGTCATTCGCCAGTGGCAAATTTGCAAATCTTGGCCTTCTCTGACAAATGCCATTATGTCCTGCAAGATTTTTGGCTGTAAGCACAACCCCCACCTGTGGATGTTGGGCTCTCATACCACCCTCATGGAGTCTGTTTCTGATCATCTAAGCAGACACATGCACATTTGTGTACTGCTGGAGGTGAATTTTGCAGGACTCTGTAATGCTCCTCCCATTTCTCCTTCTACAAAGGCGGAGGTATGGATCCTGCTTCTGGGTTGTTGCCCTCTTACGGTCTCCTCCACGTCTCCTGATGTACTGGCCTGTCTCCTGGTAGCTCCTCCATGCTCTGGACACTACGCTGACAGACACAGCAAACCTTCTTGCCACAGCTCGCATTGATGTGCCATCCTGGATGAACTGCACTACCTGAGCCACTTGTGTGGGTTATAGACTTTGTCTCATGCTACAGTACCATTAGATTAAAAGCACAGCCAGCATTCAAATGTGACCAAAGAGGAACCGAGAAGTGGTCTCTGGTCACCACCTGCAGAATCACTCCTTTATTAGTGGTGTCTTGTTAATTGCCTTGCTAATTTGCTAGCCATTCGTACCCAACTTTTTGAGACCTGTAGCAGGCATCAAATTTGAAATGAGCTCATTTTGTCCATAAAATTGTCAAATTTCTCAGTTTAAATATTTATTTTTAAAAAATTTTCATTGTGTATAAAATATCAGTTCGTCTGATTCGAAAATCTTTTAGTTTTACATTCTATTCAATTTTTCAAAAATGTCCCAAAATAGTTTTATAGTCATTATTTTATAATATTGTACTTGTGTATGGTGTGATCTGTATATAACTAACTTACATATACACACACGTGATATTTTATTACAGCCACATATGTATGACCATCAGAGATCCTATCACAGAGAATCTAAAAACACCTGAGAACCTATATCAAGAAAAAAATCGATCATTGGTTTTGATCCACACCAAGTTTCTAGGAATAATTATAGAGATCTGTAGTCAGCACAGACCGTGCCAAACCTAACATATGCCGAAATCTACATACCCACAGCCCATCTCTGAAGCACACTGCTAAAGAAGCACACTGCTAAATCCCTCTTTCAAAGGTTACTTGTATAACACTACAGTAAATTTTACAGTGTCCTTACAATGCACTTACTATAGTAATAACAGTAAATTATGCACAATTGCATGCATCAAACTCTTAACAAAACCGTAACCCTTAACCTAGTGTAATTACAGGTTGCCTAATATTACTTAAAACGTAAATGTATAATTACCAAGAGGCACCTTAAAATTGCCTTTTTGTCTGATTTAGTAATGATGTTACAAAAGACCCGCAGTCTGAATGTAACAGCAGCAAAAATGGATGTGTGTGTGTGTGTGTGTGTGTGTGTGTGTGTATAAATTATATCCATTTGCCATTTAAATACTTATTTTCATATTAAAATGTTTAGTTTTTTCTTGCTCACTGCATATTTATATATAGACTCATGCCATGAGCAGAAATAAAAGTATTTTTTTCAATGTTCTCTTTAAAGAGGTAATCTGTTTTAAGTTTGTATTCATAGTTACAATTAAATTGGTCATTATAGTCATATATTATTAACAAACATATGTTAACCACAATTAATTCATAGCTCACCTGCTGTTACAACTCTTAATCTCCATAGGTAGTGGAGTAGTTTTCAACACCAGCAATTAATATAACAAAATTTACATAGTTTAGCAATAAGCAGTAGATTACAAACAGTAGACACATATGAAAATAATATATAAATGTTTAAATTTAAATATCATTGCAAAACAGCAGCAACAACTACAGAACAGTAGGTGTTACAACACTCCACCTGGGTGTTGTTGCACACAATATATGCTGTATCTACTGAGACATACCACATCAGTAATCAATATTAGCTAGTATTGTAACATAATATTGACTCTTTATGCAGCAACCAGCTGTAGCTCTCTTGGCAGACATATATATGGACTGCGAGTCAATAAAAGTCCATCAGCAGTGAGTCATGTTTTTGCAGTGGCAAAAGGCAATATACATCGTCAATGGTTATTATTTCTTTGATTTACGCACACATCCTTTTGCAACTATAGTGTGGAACAAGGTGTGTAAGTGTTAGAGTACTGTGAGATCCGTGACCCGTGGGGCGCGGCGGCGCGCGATCCGCCTGCGGGATTCAGAGAGAGTCAAAGTGGGACAGCAGTGCGCACCGACTCGCTGCAGTCTGACCGCCGGTGCTCCATGCACATCTGTCCGTCCTGAGACACCCCTCCTACCTACACACTCTAACACAGTCTGCTATCACCACTGTAAATAAATGCATAAGCTGTTATCTCCAGTCTTTACTTGCACACTGCGCGTCTCGAAGAGAAAATCTTATGCTACGACGACCCCAAGATGTAGAATCTTGTAAATACGCGAGCGCGATGCGCTTGGAACGTGCGTACGTCCGACCTAAACCAGTGCTGGCCAACTAATACTAAAAAAGAGCATGCATTAAGAATCCATCACCCTTAACAAGTCAACTTCAACTTGTTTTGCGCGATCAAAACACACCCCGAACATTAAACTAAGCTGCCCGTAACTGCGATTAGATTGCAGATAGCAGAACCATATGAATGAATTCGGAATAAGAAGGTCGTTACTGATTCAGTGTTCTCAAAGTTGGTAATTTAATAAACACAAACCATAAGACGCGTCAAATCAGTGAGCAAAACTGCGCGTAATTTAATTGTTGTGCTGCGTGCGCGAACCATGCGAATCAATTTGCAACGAGCACATGCTCACTTAATCGTTCCGCGTCTGAAGTTGCTAATCTGATAGATGATGGGTCGCAAACATCATTGAAATGAATAACAAACAACTTCCCACGCGCGTGTAAAAGAATGTGCGCTGAACTCAAATCTGCAGTGTCATCATCAAGCCACCAAACACACGTACTGTATATGACCTGTCCAAAAGCGCGAGCCACTTATGAAATATTATCCCCCGTGTAATTGAGCGCGGGGCTTGTGATAACACTGGCGTTTCCGTTCACCCCTGCCAACTCCCACCACACCCAGAGGGCATCACACTGTGGCCAGACATCCCAGGGTCCTTACCTTTAATGACAATCCCACAGAAGCTGTAGAGCACAAAAAGCAAGTGCTGTTGGAGCATCATATTCTCGTGGCGTTGCTTGCGTCCGCGTTCTCCCTGCGCTGATGCTGATGCTGATGCCGATGCCGCTTATCCAGGTGGATGGTGCGCTCTCAGTCGGGCTCGGATCGCATGGATGGAGCAAACCCGAATCTCCCGTCCCGATCCGGAGGATATGTCACCTGCAGCAGTTACTGTACCCGGGCTTGGAGAAGATGCTGCCCGCACTGACAATGCTGAGAAAGTGGCACTTCAGCCCCTGCCTGAGTCTCTGCCTCTCCAGAGCGCCGCAGCAGACGCGGGTCCCGCCCACTTCGGATTGACACATGGAGACGCCTTACCGACATAGAGGCGAGCCTGGATGCGCAGTTGATCACGCTGATTGATAACTTTCTGTCAGTTGGGATTTTTGGTTACGCTTTCGTAAGCGGTGTTGTCTGTCCGTTAATTAGGCTCCTGGCTGTAATTGTATTATCATGCGGTTTCCCTCTTTAATTGAAAACGCTGTTCAGGGGACATCAGGGATGTTGAAACACGGGGTGATGTGTAACGCTATCAATTTAACCAGTTAGGAATGAACTACGGGGGTAAGATCGCTAGTCTTGTATACTAAGGATAACTGGCACGATTATAATTAGATTTGTGATCGTGATGATGGGTTTTAAACGACAGAATTGGAATCTGAATCAGCATGTTGTCTTGTTTATTTTGATTTGTAGCATCCACAGGTTAAAAAACTTTGCACCACAGGAATAAATTACATTAATGATATATATATATATATTCAAACTGAAAGAAATTGTTTTAATATGTAATCATATTACAGTGTTTGATCAAATAAGCCTTGGTGAGCAAGATAGTCTTCTTTCAATAAAAATAAAATACACTGTCCCAATTTGTGCAAACTTTGCAGATCCAGCATACGTATTAGAATCCTCAATTGTTTTACTTTTCAGTATTATTACTCATATAGTGTGTCATATAATCCTTCGAAAATCATTTTAATATGCTGATTTGGCACACAAAATGTTTCCAATTATCATTGTTGAAACAGGTGTTTTTTTGGAAACCACAATGCATTGCCATTCAAATGTTTGAGGTAAGCACAATAAGAGAAAGAAAGAGACAGAGAAATTAATTCTTTTATTCAGCAAGGACACATTAAATTGATTAAGTGACAGTAAAGACATTTTTAATGTTATATAAAAAAAAATCAATTACAAATAAACAGTCTGAACTTTCTATTCATTGAAGAATCCTGCAAACCATTAGTAACAATTGTATATTGTTATATTATATTGTACTATTTATGTAACAGGTGGGAGTGCTAAAACTCATTGTTATAATCATAAAATATCCAAATCATTTTTTTTTTGCTTACAATTTTTTAAAACTGTAACATTTTACCACTTTGGAAAACAACCTCTCAGTCAACAGGGAAATAGGAAATATAACAACTGAGAATTTTAGCTTTCGTTGCATCGACTGTTTCATGTAAAACAGAATGAAAGCTATCCCATCAGCACTAACGACATCTGGCTGAACGTTCAACACTACTCTTGAGCTGTGATATAGCTGGAAGGTCAATTTGAAATGATGTGATTTTGGAACACTAAATGCTGACAGGTTAAATTAGATTCTCCTTTGTTGTTGTTTTTGTTGTATTTTTATATTGGAATAATATTTAGATCTCAAGTGGGAAAATGAATATTGTTTATCCTAGTTGTTAGCATCTTTAATTGGGTCTCCAGGCGTTCTATCAGCAACAAGACTGTTCCATTCTCACCTTGTTCCATAATGCAAGTCACTTACTTTAGAGAGGCATGCATGCATTTCAAAAGTTGCATTACAGTAAATGCAATAAACGCAAACAGCAGGAAAAAAATATATAATTTGTATAGTTATATACACACACTGCAAAATAATATTTAACTACTCTCGTTAATTATAAATGTACATGTGGCAGAACCACACATACATACTAATATCTGTTCATAAAAACAGACAGTTTTCCAGCTGAACAAGATTGTGTTCTGTTGGCACAGCTACAGACAGAAAGTGAGAATAAAGAGTCAAGCGAAACAGAGCCGGACGGCCCAGCGAGCAGCTGGATATTAGTCTTCCTTCCGCACATTCTAGGTTTGGTGGGCCGAATTGGGCCGGTGTCTATCCATGACTGAAAACACAGGGCTAAAACCGTGCTTGTAGTCCGGGCTCTCTCTCCAAACCCATCGAAAGGCTTTTACACCTGATTTCACATGCCGCTCACCAAATTTCGTCCAATTTAACACAGAGACCTGACTTGCCCGAGTCTGAGTCTGGCCGTGGTGAAAATCTTGGCTCTGCTGAATCACTCATATGAGGCTCAGTAAAGCCAGTTTAACAAAGAGAAGCATAGAGGCCAATTGGCTAAAGTTCTGAGCAACTTAAACTAAAAAAACAGAAGAGTAGAGACAAAGCATGTACAGTGCATGGAAGATTTAAGGTTAATGGTAAATGGTTATATCCTTCATCATTTCATTGAGCCATAGAAAAGGAATTTCACTCAAGGTCTTTGCAAAGCATTATAGTTATTAGAGCATAACCTCTGGATAGCAAAGGGCCATTTTAAGACAAAAGCAGGTAAAGGCTCTCATTTCTTTAAGATGTACATGCATAGAAAGAAGTTATAGTCTGTCTGCACTTTTAAACCAGTCTACATTCAACGCTGCTTTACTTGTAAAATAGGATCAGGCCAGCAAGATCTTTCGTATTTGTGAAGAACGTGTATTGCAAATCCATCTGCATGGACAAAAATAAAGTAGAACAGTCCTCAGACTCATTTTTCTCTTTACTTTCAATGCTTTTGACATTGACACCCATTAAAAGGAAAAATGTAAAGCTTTTTTTTTTTTGACTTTGTAATCCTTAATACGGAAATTGTAGTATTGGGTTACTAAAACACATTTAACCATTATGTTGGCACACTTGCATTTGTGAATAAAATCAAGCAAATCAATTATGTTAGTGGTGTGGGGATTCAGTGACTTCAGTTCTATTGAAATGGTTTACTAAAAGCAGCAGTAGCTCCCGACCATACATTTAGATAGGACAGATTCTAGGTGGTAGCTCTACTTTAAGCTATAAAGAGTGCAATTAATATATAATTGTGATAACTGACTGAAAGGTTTACAGTCTTATTCCCAAATGCTGAAACACATTTCGTGGAGATCTTTTATTGCCTCTGCAATAAAATGTATTTTAGAATTACTGTATTTATGGTATTTGAATGCTAAAAGTGGATGCATTCAGTAGAATCATAACTGATAATAATAAAGATATGTGTGCTACAAACCAGTGTGTTTACTTTTAAATATGAAATGCAAGTTTTCTTTTGGTGTGTTTTGTTTTTAAGCATGGACACATTTTAGTGTGTAGTTTAAATGTGTTTCAAAATAGGTTGAAAGAAGATAGAGATTTAAAAACTGGTGCTTTTAAACGTTAGCATCACACATATACAGCTTTATATCTATGGGTTTTCATAGACAAAGGTTTACTCTGTAGCTTACGTGATACGCCGTTGTACTTGTAATTTGAAGCTCCGGTTCAAATCCTGTGTAAAAAAAAACCCAGCTCAAAATGGCATCGTTGCATCAAACATACCTTTTGATATCAGTTTTACATTTGTTAGCACCATCAAGTAGGTTAAGGGTTGGATTTGGTGTAAGGCATACTTTCAACATGATAGATCATTAACTTTTAACAGCAGTCCCTAAATATTTCAATTCTGAACCATCACAATATTCAAATGAAGCAACATAATAAAATCATAGCAATTCTTACCTATGTAAGCATAATAAAATCATGCCAGGATTCACATATTGAACTGGTGTTTTTGACTGTGGCAAATGCGCAGTAAGGTACATAAAATGGTGTTGCACAAAAAGTGCATATTTTTATGAGACCAGGTTGTTATGTAAAGGATAAGGTACCTCCAGCAGGTTGTTATCGCAGAATAAAGCCCAAAAGGCTTATCGGTTGTGAAGGTGTTAGGACTGAAGGGCTTTATTCTGCGATAACAACCTGCTGGATGTACATTATCCCACTTATTACACAGCTTCTTGCAACAATGTAATTAGACACTTTGTGTCGTAGTGCTTTTTGTTCAGAGTTAAGTTTTTGTTCGTTTTAATCAGGGAGTCATTGTGATCAGCTTCTATCCACTGCTGAAAACTTTTTTCCGTACTTGTTGTAGTCCTTCATTCTAACTCGTGGTTAAGCATTTTAAGCAGCAAGATGGCACCAAACTGTCAGCGACAGCAGAGTGATACGTATAATTATGGTCAATTTGTCAAATTTACTCACCTTAAGGCCAACTGAGATGTAAATGTGTTTGTTTCTTCATCAGAAATGTAGCATTACATCACTTGCTCCCCAATGAATCCACTGCAGTGAATGGGTGCCGTCAGAACGAGAGTCCAACAGTTAAACAAAAACATCACAATAAAAAAGCTGGGTGTTTTGTAAGAAACAAATTTATCATTAAGGGATTCAAACTGTCACTTCTAACCAAAATATGAGTCTATAATCTACAATAACTCTTCCCCCAGTGAAAATGTCCTTCTCAGATCAAAATCCATCAACAAAGTATAGCCTAGACTTGTTTTAGACTGGTTTCAGAGCTAATCTTAATATGTGCATTTTCTCTCATAAGTCAAATGAAATGACTTTTCACTGGAAAAAAATCACAGTATGGATAGAGGACTCTTTATTTTGGCCAAAAGAGACATGATTATGTATTTATTTATTACAAGCACATAGCTTTTTGCTTCTCATGTTGAACGGACATCATGTGGATTATTTGTGGATTATGGAATTTGACTCTAATTTGGATCGCACCCATTCCCTGCAGAGGAAGATGAAAAAACACACTCTTATACATCTTGGATGGCCTGAGGGTGAGTAAATGTTCAGCAAATTTTCATTTTTGAGTGAACTATTTCTTTTTCCCGGGTTTAGTACATTAAAAATAGACTTGCGATCTATATAATAGCATGTGTTTCTCACCTTTCATTTTCAAAACTTTTTTCTACTGTAGTTGCTTGAGAAAAAAGACAGATCATCAGCTGAACAACTGGTTTGTTGTCAAACAACAGTACAAGCCCCAGACTGAAGGGACCTGGAACATCAGCAAACAGGCACATCCGATTGCAGCAGTAATGGGTATACGTGTTTGCTTAATTCCGATATTATCATGCAAAGCCGTTTTTAGGTTACATTTAATACAGTGAGCATTTGAACAAGCTCTCAGGAACAGAGATGGGTTTAGCCTCACTTTATTGAACAGTCACCACAGCTGTATCTCATGCTAAGTTTCATGTTGCATTCAGAGGAAACGTACGTCAGCATTCTACAGATCTCATTACATTGCAAATCTATAAATATTCAATCAAAATGGTTGCCTGGAGAGAAACGGTTCTTGTGCCTCACCGATGAACTAATTGAATCCATGAAACGCTCTAGCAAATATGCCCGCAGTGCACATGTCATTGTAACCCCGAGAGTCAAGCGACTGCAAATTGGTTTTTTGAAAAAACATATTTTTCTTATATGGAGTGTATGTATTCTGCTGGAAAGCTTGGAGAGTGCGTACAAAGAGCTTTGACTGTTGCATTGGAACCTCTGTCACTACAACGCATGTTTGCTTGATCGCAATCTTACGGTGAAATTAATTTAACCCTTTGTAGTGCAGTTAACACAGAGTTCCCAGACCTCTCCATCTATTCATTGGCCATTGTTTTTGCACTCTTTGCTGGAACGGAGAAGCAGACAGTGAACCAATCTGAGGAAACTTTCTAAGATCTAAGAACATTTTGTGCAGCCCTGAAAACCCTATAACAAATATAATCTACAATGCACATAATATAGTGGTTTATTTTCATTTTCTGATTGTGTTTATACTTTGATCAAAGTGCATCTTGAGGTTACTTGTATAATGTCTCATCAAAAGTAAGAGATAAACACCAAATAATTAAAACACCACATAAAGAATACAAGTCTTTCTCCAGAGGTAGCTGTGATAGTAATGATGATTAGAGACAGATATATTACACTGGATGTTTTGACAGGCGTTTCACTGCTGAATAGAGGTAGACAGAGGATGCTTTTAAATGAGGCTTTCATTCATATTACCTTTGAGATTAATTAACTTCCGTTGGAGTCGATGAGAACCGCTGTTGTGACATTGTAACACTTGCCTCAGTGATTCTCAGGGGTGAATTCAATAAACAGTTGTGCAGTTTTTCAGCGCAGAACCTATGGTTATGCACTAATCATCGCTGTTTGGATGAAATTGTTTTGCTCCGTATATAAATTAAGTGCTCACGCTTTAGTTTGGAGACCAATAAACATTATTAGCTAATATATTTTATATTTATACTCTTAATTACTGCTTATTGGTAGTTGGTAAGGTACTGTAGTTGCTAAGTTTAAATATGTAGGATAAAAAAATATGGTCATACAGAATAAGTTATTTAAAAATTGGCTTGTAATATGCCTGGGAACAAGTAGTTGGTCCCACCTTATATTAAGTGGCTCTATAAAACCTGTGTACTTACGGTGAGCATGATTTCACCAAGTACAAGACGTTCCTGGATCAACATTCTTGTGGCTAGCATAGTTCACATGAGTCGTGC
Organism: Enteromius fasciolatus; assembly: GCA_032361145.1. Taxonomy (NCBI): domain Eukaryota; kingdom Metazoa; phylum Chordata; class Actinopteri; order Cypriniformes; family Cyprinidae; genus Enteromius; species Enteromius fasciolatus. The sequence continues at coordinate 4,035,457 of JAUMHR010000069.1, forward strand.
TTGCTCCATCCCCAACTCTGCATTTCGCCACAGTCAGGACTTGTGATATCATTTTGGCAATAGTGTTTCTGAGAGATGTTTTTATAATCATTATACATCAATGAGAATAGAGAGGTCTACAATTGCACAAAACTACACATGTAGGAACTACTTAGTTGAAATCATTGTTAGAATAATTATTCCTGATAAAATCATCAGAGTTTAAAAAGACTTTATTATTGTCATCTGAAAGCAGGCGATAACCATATTTTCTCAAAATCAAAGTATGCCAGATGTTGAAAGTGTTCAGTATTCCCCACAAACTAGCATCCCACCAGCAAAATAGTGAACTGCCTTGTGCAAATCACTTTCAGCACTAATTTTGTTGGTGTGTTTGTGTGGTTAGTTGATTTGCATAATTCCTTTAGTGAGTCTGTCAGTGGGCGTAATTCATTTTTCGTGAATTCCCTCCAGTATGCATTACTGCCAACCAATTTCTTTTTCTCTTTATTCGTGTAACAAAGAAAAAAACTTTTATAAAAGGCAATTCCTCTGCTTTTTAAATGCTAAAAAGTAGAATTTCAAATAGATTTTGCTTTTACTTAATACTACTCAGTACTTTAATGTACACTGTAACAACGACTCCTTAAAATAAAGTGTGATCCAATTTATTTAATATTTGCCTATCTACATTAGACCATCCACAATGTTGATGAGTTTGTTTCTTCTTTGGATCGGAAATTTTGTCATGAAATTTCTTGCACACTAATAGATTAGGAACTAAAAGATCTTTTTAATAACTGAGTGATATTTAGAGCTCAGACAGACTCAGCCTACATAGATGGATCTTGAAAAAAGACGTCCTTGCTACTGTACATAAAAGATCTTCTTGAGAATAAGGCTTCATGAATCAAATCAATCAGACAATCACTGCTGTTCAGGCAGACAGAGAAAGACATGCATACAAGAGCACAAGTAGCCTAATCTCAGCAGTTCTTTTGTGGTGGAAAGCCGTACCATCCTGACAAACGTAACCAGGCCAGCTGAAGGGGCTGCCCTATGAAGTAGTGTGTTTGTCAGACGGGACTGGACAATACTGAGGCAAACTCATAAGTCCTGTTGACCAACACAGTCTCATTCTAATTCGTCACATTATGACGCTTGGTCAAAACAGATTTGCATCGCTTTTTGAGGCTCAAGGTACCCCTTTTCAGTCACTTTTCAACTTGAAGGGTCCTCTATTGTTTTCAGATGTTTGGCTTAATGTAATGGTTTGCATGCATATATAAATTTATTATTTAATCTTTTTTGTCTTATTGGAGCACCAAACCCCACCCCTACCCTAAACCTACCCACCTCTGAACAATATAAACACTCACAGGCAAATGCAGTCACACAATTTTTTTTTGTTTACACACATTTATTGCACAAACTAATCATAAACAAGCAGTATAAATACATTACAAACAAGTCTTGTCACATTCAATTCTTCTGAGGCCATATTAAGTCTTTACGCGAAGAAGAGAGTAAAACACAAGGTTTTAATCACTAAAAATGATCCCGCTCCGTTCATCTCATTCAGAAAACATACTCCCGTCCCGTAGCATGACGCAAACGTTCACGAGACACGCAAGAGCCAATGACATTTCACAACCAACTTGACGTAAGGATTCTTGAAGCGGCATTTTTTAAATCGCGCACACGCCGCACAGACTGCATCAGTGCACAAGAAGTACAAGGAAGACGGAGACCGCGACCACGTCTTTTCCTCTCACAAACCAATCGTTTTGCATCAGAAGACTTGGAATATTAATATAGGCTATTTCAAATAAATGATGATGGTTGTTGTATCCGCCTGCTATATCTTGTGTTTTATTCATTTTATTTTAAATGAAACACCCCCTACATATATGCAATAATGCCAATGTTTTACCCAATATATATTTTAATTATGATAATAAAATAAAACATAAAATATTGTGCTGGCAAATTGACGCTAAGGGTTTCCTTTTTAAAACAATGGAGCACCCTTGATGTCGAAAAGTGACTAAAAAGGGATACCTTGAGCCTCAAAAAGTGACGCAAAAGTGTTTTGACCAAACGTCAAACTGTGACGAGTTGGAGTGAGACTGTGTTGTGATGACTGACGAAACAGAATA
>JAUMHR010000069.1:4057338-4079573 GCA_032361145.1 Enteromius fasciolatus
TTACCTGACTAACTTACCTCTGTTGTTGTTCCAGAAAGCTCCTTGATCGTCCCTGTGGCTCCTTCGTCTGTATTGTTTCCCATCATCTCCTTCGTCTGGTCTTCTGTGGTGTGTGGCTGTCATCGTCTGTCGTCTGTCCTGCAAAGATTAAGAGACTTTCAGTTTTCCGTTGATATTCCCAGTATTGCATGAATTTGAGTTTGCTTACCTTTGTTATCATTTTCTGCACTGTAAATAAACCTTGTCACACTTTACCTTCCTGTCCGGAGTCTGCTTCGTTACATTGTTACACTGAACTGTCATTTCAGTAAATCAAATACATACAAAATATACACTGTATTTATATAAAGATAAATAAAGTAAGTAAATATACACAGAATACACACACATACAGTATGTTATGCAAATTAATATTAATTAGTATTAATTTTATGCCTTAATACTTGACATGTTTGTCAAATATTAATTAACAGTGCCAGTTGAACTAAAATCATGTTGTTCCAAACGAATATACTGATCTTTTTTCAACACAAAATTAGACATTTAGCAGAATGTCAAGGGTGCTCGTGAATGGTTCCCATTTTGCATTCTACAGATAACAGAGAGCAATTAAAACAATACTGGAATAAGTTAAAATAAAGAAGAAAAACCATAATTTTTAGGAGAACTACCCCTTAAAATATATCAAATTTGTAATATCAGTGTTGATTTGAGACGTTCAGCAAAATATCAGTGCTGCACTCTTCCAAACAATAAAAGCAAATAGATTTCAAAAGAGCAGCATTAAGGTTGGAACAACATGGGAATACATAAATGATGACATAATTTTCATATTTAGCTGAACTATCCCTGGAAAATACTTGTTAGAATTGTTAGACACCCTCCGTGTTTTAGCTCGGCTTTGAAACAACAAACGCAAATCTGATTTTAATGGAGTGGAACAAATGTACTTTCGAAAATTTCTGCTTTTTTGGAAGTAGATATACTCTTTTTGCATCTTGCATTATTCAGGATTAAATGTATTATTTATAGATATGCAAAATTTTGATCAGGGAAACAGGGTGGTGTGAGGTACATGCGGTTATGAGTTTTGCTCTCATCAAAGTGAAATAAAATCATTTTAATAAATAATGATGACACAGAAACATCTATTCAGCCTAATGATGCTCCAAAGGCGGAGGGCAATTTTATGGAATATTAATCTTTAAATGGTGCAAATTGCACCAGGAGTTGTATAGACTAAAGGATTTTGTAAGTCTGCATGATAATTTCGCCATATCTCTCCGAAAGTGCTGTCTCTGTTGCTGGTAGAGGATGTTTACTTACGCATATTAGTATGTATGCGAGCATCTCCGGTGCCTACTGCAGGTCTTCTTTTGAAGCTTCTTTTTCAAAATCACCTTGGGCTTGATCTACGCAAACAGCTGAATCAGCTCTCAGCACTGGCTGTTATTCTCAAAGTCAAGCGTTGTTTGTTCCAGGTTTCCCATCTTAAAAGCTTCGTTTGAGTTCACAAAAGAGCCAAGATGAAGGCTGAGCTGAACCGCAGCCAGTATAAAGGTGTTCATTCAGTCAGCATTTTAATTATGAGCAGTGATCGCTATAACTTCTGCTCTTATCCATACTAAGTTTAGAAGTAAAAAACATCATGCGATTAAGTTTGAATTACTTTAGAACACTATTATGTAGTGATAATTATTAGACGTAATAATCAGTCTAGTTATTTTTTATTTATTTATTTATGAATACTATCAGAAACCTCTCCTTCTTCCTTGCTGAGAAAAAGAGGTAAATTTAAGGTGCACAACAGTTGCAGGATTATTTGTGAGTATAATGTGTGTGTGTGTCGTTCTTATCAGTGACGTACAGAATGCAACACAGTTTTCTTTTGGTCCAACTGAAGATTTAGTTTTAAAACTTCAAAATACAGCTGGTAAACAAGTGTTTCAGTGGAATACAGTTATTTGGAGTGAATAAAAGCTCAGAATTTGGGTGTTGAGCTCACAGGAGCAGCCGTCATTAACTTTACTATTTGCTGTTTTAGTGACAGTCTGTTCTTTGTTTTTTTAGCTGTGCAAAAAAATGAAAGGGAAAGAAACAACAACAATAATAATAATAATAAACATAAAAAAATATTTAGTGGTTTTGTCAGAAATTCCCACAATGGTATTTTTTGTGTAAGTTAAACTGCATTAATAAAGTTGGGAAATGGGAAACTTTTAATTGGTGTATTGACATATATTTTATTGCAGCAAATATAGATAAAAAAAAGCCATACAAGAAAGAAATACTGAAAGAAAGAGTTTCAGTCAGATGTGATAGTAAGAAGAAAATAGTGCAATATTAACAATGTGCTACTTAAATTAGGACTTAAATCTTAAAAAGTTAAAAATCATTGTCAGTCAATGCTTTAGGCTTATTTGTAAAGATGCATAATTTAGACACACATAAAAGCAAACAAACAAACAACAACAGCAGTAGCAGCAGCAGTAGTCAAATTATTATTATTGTTATAACTTAATTTTGCAGTACCACTGAAATTACTTATATGTTTTTTTTGAGATGCTGAAAACAGCAGATTATAAGCTGCTTGCATTTAAAAGATGCTTCTCAACACACAACGCTTGTTTATTTCATTAAATCATAGCCTTTATTTCAGTTTTATTAGATGAATAATTGTGCAGCCCTTAAAACCTTGTTAAATATTACCATGAGGAAGAGACTTGGACAAGCAAGAACCAAAAAACAACTGAAAAATATCCTAGCAAGCACCTAGCAAAACTATCCAAGAACACCCTCGCAACTTTATAGCGATGCGCAATAACATGGCAGAGAGTTTGTTCATAAAATGTGCAATTACTACAGAAGCTTTAGCATAATACACAACCGTGACCACAAGACTATGTTCTTTTCATAAAAAATAAAAAAGTTATTTTCATAACAAATGGCATTCTCACAGGTTTTTTGCCCTCACACCTTGGCATGGTGTGCTAGCAGAACAGCTGTGGTGATGAACTCATCCTGAGGCGCTAACACCTTTGGTGTAAGGCGAACGTCTCGACATGTCCTGTTCGGACACAACAAAACTGCCTACTCTCAAGAGCCGTCCCCCACCAGTGTGGTGGCCCACCGCCAGCTTCCTTACACCTGCTGTCCAGCACTGACTGCAGCTGGACAATTGCCGAGGGCTTGGACACAGCACTGTTTTTAGACCCAGTAGATCTGACATGTTTTCACATCTTTCCCCCAATCACTGTTTGTCAGACAGATGTAGAAACTGTTGGGTCATTGTCAAAAGAAGTCTTTCAATCTTTAAAAAATACATATTTTGCAAAATTATTGAAGGTGATAAAACTCAGTTGGCTGTGCTTTCTTCTCTGAATGAAAATCTGTGTGCTGTTTGCATTGCTTTTAAACACTGTTTTACATATGTACTATAAGTAGTCACGTTGATGCATAGTATATACTGGAGCAGTCGTTAGCCTAATTTCTTTCATACTTTTTTATTTATTTGGCAGTCAAAGGGACAGTAACAAGCCTCCCTGTTTTTATCCAAAATATCTTAAATTGTTTTCCAAGATTGAACAGAGATTTACGGGTGGTGGTTTTTACTAACAAATAACAATGTAGACTTGACCTAAAGTCAATTCAGCCCTTGCACAGCATTTTATATCTGCTTTTTCATACATTTATCTGTTTAGTTTTAATGTCACCCTAATTGAGATCTTTAGAGTGCTGCAGGAATTACTTTATTTTTTCTTCTGTAGCTAAAACCTGGTAATGAGTTTTATGAATAAGCACTCTCTGTCTATCATCCTGAAGCCAGTGTGTTTTTTTGAATGGGTTTCTGTTTCTGTAATATCCCACTCATAATTTTTTTAAGCCTGTATTTGTCTTGAAAAAGGTGCTTTCTAACAAGTGGCTAAATGGGGTTACAGTGCTCCCCACAAAGCCATCCTAGGTGTATATGACTTACATTACTGCCACCTGCCGGCTAGAGCGCAGGGTTCTGGCTTCTTGGCTGACTTGTGACTCAACATACAATGTATGATGTAAGTTGCATCATAAGTCGAGTCACAGGTCAGCCAAGAAGTACTTACTGTACAGAGCTTCAAAATAGTGGGCACTATCCACCCGCATTACCAAGCTTAGAAGAGACAGGATCTTTTTTTTTTAACTCAGACAGCTAGGATGGCTTTGGGGTGAGTAAAAAATGGGGTAATATAAATTTTTGGGTGAACTATTCCTTTAACAATATATGTAAAACTTGTTGTTTTGTTGTTGTAAAGGATAAATACTACTGAAATAAATCATCTGATATTACATTTGTAAATCGCCTTAAGCTTCAGTTTGGCTTATTTCCTAGAAACTTTTTCAAAGGCTTACTTGCCTTTAGTTGAAGTATTTTATTTAATTATCTTGTATCTTAATTCCAAACTGTAGTTTCGAAGTAGCTTCCCCAACTCTCAGACAGTCTCTACAAGCAACTTGGTCATTCGCCTGAGTAAACTGTGACAACTGGCTAATTACAGCATCCGTAACTTAATTAGCATTAAGGATATCTTCACCACCTCTCATTAATCATAACATAGACCACCCTCCACCCTTTCCAATATATTCTTTAGTTCAGATCCAAAAGAATGAGTTTGAACCCAGTGATTTTCGGCCCATTTTCGACTCTCTCATTTGTCCAAGGTCAAAAAGGTGAATGAGCATGTTTTAAAGTCTCCCACGTGACAGAAGTACTCTCTGCTAGAGAGTTATTTTAAATATTCTCTCACAGAGGTAACACAAGGTCAGAGGGAGGACTGATGCGCCGTTCCCCCTGAAATCCCATTAATTTTCACCCTCACCCACAAATGAGTTATTAGGGGGAAATTTGTGATTCAAAACACCTTTGTGAGGCTAAACCCAAACCCTTGATGGTAGCACGTGCATTAAAATGGGCAACAATGTGACTTGACTGGTTTCAGAACGATGATTTGAGAAAAAAAATGGACTTTTATTTTAATTCACTCCATCTGTTTTCATTTATTTAAGTCAACATAAAGTCAAAATCTTGATCAAAACTTTCATTGTGTAGAAAACGAACAGCTAAAACTTTCTTCCACAGAACATTGTTCAGACTGGCAAGAGGGAATGATGGCATTTATTTTTGGGTGAATTGTTCCTTTAAAAACACAAGCATTGTGGTTAATAAATGCCATACTAAATATGCTCTGCTTCTGCTATGTCTCATGAATCTTATGACTGCAAATCCAGCTGGTGGAATATAAAATTGGGTTTTAAAAGCCTTTTTATGATAACGTGATACCTGTTGTGGGCTGATATAAGAGAAACTGATGTTAGCAGCTCTATTGAAAGGTTTTGTTGTTGAGCTCAGGATCTTTAGCCTAGCATAACACATGCTAAGCCATGACATTCAGCAAATGCCCCAAAAGCCAGTGATCCATGTCTGTTGTCAAAACCTAGGTGTTTTCTTTGTGTCAGCTGGGTGATTGATACCAGCAGATAAAATGTCAGAAGGTCATTGTTGATAGCTTTGATCTCCTCAAGCCTTTTATAGGACCAGACATTAATAGATCTTTTGTTTCCTTTTCTAGTAGACTTTCCACTACAGGAAATATCTAAACATACAGTATTGAAAATTGAAAGTGGCATTTAACAAATTACTTCCATTATAGTGTTGGAGTGTGTTTCTATGATGTTCATGCAATGGCAGCAAAGAGCTGTTCCATGAACTTATTACAGGAACAATCCCCACAGATCAACCTGGAGTTATGTGACTTGCAAGGGCACATTGATGAAAAGTCATAGGTTGCTCTTTGCTAAAAAAAAACAAAAACTGCAATATTCTGGTTAATGGTTTAAGCCTTTATTGGAAGATGGGGGACTAACTTGGAAACCTAATTGCACATAAAATGTCATATAATATTTAAAAACGTCAGCTTTGCACATACATAAATACATAAAAATATAATTTTATAAATGTAATTTTTAAAGTGAATTATTTGAAATAAGATTCATTCCGTTTAGTAATTCATACAAAACGTAATGTAAATGTATAGAAGCATTTTTTATTATTATTATTGCGAAGCATTAGTGGATCTTGTTTGTTTTGAAGTTAGCTGATTTGAAATGAATGTGCTCCTCATCAGCAGATGTAATCATCTAATGGATTCAGTGCATTCTGGACTTGCTCGGATGATACGGCATCAACACCATCCGGTATCTTTTAATCAGGCCGAAATTAAATCTCTGAAATTGATTTCATTTTACGTGTTTGCTCTTGTCTGCAATAATTACAAACCCCACCACGAAGCACCGCGCAGCACACCTACTGACTCAAATGCATCTTCCCAGCTATAACAGATCTGCATCTTGTCATGTCGATTATAAAGCGTGGAAGTCCAGAGGGAAAATGCTGGCATCACCATCTGTGCTAATATTCTAAAAAACAAGTTTGCACGAAGGGCCAAAACAGTGGGGAAAAAAGAACGAAAAAGAGACATAGACAGCATTGATGTTCAGAACTGGGTAATGACCTGCCTTCACTTTATCGTCAAAAGCAATAATGCCAGTATCATTAATTGGCTTGTCAGCACAGATGTGACTAGAGAGAACAAGCAGGGGCAGCACTGAGTTTATTCTGAGCACTTCAGGGTTTTGTATTCACTTCTCCGAAAGGTTATAAAATAGGCTGCTATAAGTGTCATCAAGTTCTTGAAAATCTAGCCATGTCTGCAAACAGCGTAACGACTATTGTCTTATTGAGAGCATTCCTGTGAAGAAACCCTGATGAGATGCTTAAACAAGGTTGTTTTCATTTAACTTTTTTCACACAGAAATATTGTCAGCATGTTCATATAGAGTTTAGGGTGTGTTTACTTGTAGATGAGTTCTCACTCTTATTTTGGTACTGATCAAAAAAGAAAATATATTTAAGTTATAGCAGGCAGAGTCGTAACAAGATCAGGCAGGATATCAAAAAGAGAAACGCTTGGTAAGGCAATGAGACTGGCAATACTTTGCAGAGAGAAGTGCTGCATCCGAAATTGCTTACTTCCATACTATATTGCACGCGAAAAACAGTTTGCGAGGCGAGTAGTATGTCCGAATTCATAGCATTCGAAATTCAGTAGGCGAGAAGTACCCGGATGACCTACTGCTTCCGGCCAAATTCTATAGTAGGCATACCATGGACGCTTTCCTATCCCATGAGGCTCCGGGAGAGGATGCGTCATATTCGAAAAATGGCGGAAAGTTGAGAGGCGGCTCGTTTCAAGTGTACTTACCTTGTAAAAAAAAACTTGTTTATTGTGATTAAATTACACTTGTTTTACACAATCGAAATAAATGGATGACTTATTGAAAGTTTAAATTGTTGCGCTGTTGTGACGAGTCGTGATACGTGACAACTTATCCAATATGGTGGATGTAGTACGTCCGAGTTCCATTCATACTTCCCCCATTCATACTATATAGAATGTACTTTTTAATGGTCAGGTAGAACATTCCATTTTAAAAGTAGTACCTACTTAAGCAGTATGCGATTTCGGACGCAGCAAAGGTGTTTGGCTTACGGCTTTATACAGGCCAAACAGGAAGTGAGTGACCCTCGCCCGAGTATAATCTCAACTCCGCTCCCTCTGCTGGCTTGGCATTACAACAGCACGATTTCAGCAGTCCTATAAGATTATTAAATGTCAGACTGTATGACATGGATCTAAAAAAATGGCTATGATGTGTCTATGACACCTGCTGACTTGTACAATACAACACACTTTAATAATTAATAATTAATTGTCATCAGTATGTATCTAGTGGTAAACAAAAGAGCATAATCATATTTTACCAGTTGTAGTTTTTATGTGTGGTGAAAAAAGAGGAAGGGATAAGAGCTTGAGGTAAGCAGTTTTATGTTTTATCACCATGCCGCGTTGATTTCATGTCACGTTTTTATTGGTCGGTTAGTAATCATGGAGCGTAACAGTGTATGATGTGTAACACTGTGTGATGATCATGCTGAATAGTATTTGGTCGCAAGACCATAACAACCATCCTTTAACCTGTCTCACTGTGTGACATAAGAGCACCAATTAATGATCACAGAAATCGCCACGATTGTGTCATGATGTCAATTTTTCATCTGGGACAGTCGAAAAATTGTGTGTTTAGGGCTTAAGACTGTGTTGGTTTGTATATCTATTAAATCAATATTACAGGTTCTTAAAGGTGCCTTTTAAACGCCTTGTTAGCTAATGGCTTTGTCTTCTTGTATTGTGTTAGTTTAGCAAAAATATCTTTTGAAGTCTACTAAAGATATAAATATTAAAACATGCATATAAGTACAGCTGCAGTGAAAAAGTTAAATTACATTTAGCTATTTGAGTATGAAAACCTGCTTAATGGAGGTTTTATATTAAAACTGCGGAACATGGACAGGAAATGGGTGCCCAAATATTTGGAAAGTTTCTAATTAGTGATGGTTGATTATGTGATGGATAGCTAATGAAGTGGGCTTTAATTGAAATATTCAATGATTATGAGACATTTTGAAGCTCAATTGGACAAGGTCCTTTTTAATGTGCTCAAGCATTTTTAGCACTAATTGAAGACTTCATTTGACAACTTGATGCCACATGCAGTAAAATAGTTTAATGAAATTTTATTCATGCTTTGTTGGGCCGCTGACATTTTTTCTCTTTGTTTTATTTCCCTGTTGTGAATTTCAAATGTGTTTTAAGCAGTTACAGGTGTGCAGACCAGGAAAGCTTCTGTACTAGCTTCAGCTGCCAATGAAGAGCGACACAGTGAGCTTTTTAAATAATTGACACCTCACTTCTGAAAACACCTTGTATGCCGGAAACTTCAGAAGGCACAAGAAACGATGAAAATTGGTTAAAAAAAAAAAGAAAAAAGTTGGTCTCACAGAGGAAATATAACATTAACTTGAATGATTTCCTTCCTGTCACAGGTAAAATTACATTGCCTCCATTTGATTTCCCCATGCTGACTCACATAAAAGCCTCGACGGTGTTCCTGTGCTCTCTCTTTCAGTTTTTACTCCGAGCTAAAGCCCTTCCCTAGAAACCAATTTTGCTACTTCATCATCAGGTCAAGTGTTAACAATTCTGTTTTGCCGCCATAGCTTTAGCAAGCTCGAATTTGTAATTGTGTTTTGTGAAAATCCTACCTCATCCCATAGCCTCGCGCTAGTTGCCTCAGCCGTATTTTCTAATAGCAACGAAGTGAAAATGTTGCCTCAAAACAATAAAAAAAAAACCTGTTTATCGAATCGTCAGAAAACAGCCAAGTGTGGACTCCCACAAATCCACTTCAGTTTAAATTGCCATCAGTAGTGCTTTCATAATACAGGTAATTTCATTCATAAGGGTCAAATACTGTTCCCGCAGGAATATTATACGCAAAACCTGACGTGGAAGCTTCTGCTGCCATTCACTATTTGTCCTGCTGTTGAGATAAACTGCGTTGCATATAATTTGCCCTCTTTTCATGCAGACTTTATTGAAATTCTTATGCCAGCAATGGGAGTCATGCCCATAGCATCAGTTCTGTGCAAAAAACACAGCTCTGAATACAAAACTCTACTTACTTTACATTCGTAGCATTGATAAAAAGACGGCCTTCAGAATTCAACATTCAAAGAGACGGTTTCACATGGGCAGTCTCAAAATGCACACCAGATTGTCTGTAAATGCATGCCGCAGGTTTGCTCAGTGTCTTCATAAATCAGATTCACTTACAACTTTACAGTTCACCCAGAAATCAACATTTAGTCATTTCTAGTTGCATATTAGCATGCATTTAGCACAAATATTAGCCATGTAGTAGTAGTAATCACCATTTCCTGAACATAAGAATATAAGTAGTAATTACGAACATATTAATGTCTTATTCAAAATGGCCTTATTCTATATCCCTAATCCTTCTCAATACCGAAACTTAACAACTAACTAACTATCACTGAGGGAAAAGTCACAGTTAATAGTGAATAAGTGTTCCATATTCTAAAGTGCTAAAGTGAACTGGACTTGGGATCATCTCGGAACTGGAACGGGCGTTCAATGGCCTCTATGTCTGTGGCAGAACAGGGCAAGGCAAGGGTTCAATGGCCCGAACTGATGGACCTGGAGGCTGTGCAGCCACCAGCGGAACGTCCGGAGAGTCTATGACCAAAGCTGACATCTCCAGGGGTCGTGCAACCACTGGAGGAACCTCTTGAGAACCTACAGTATGGCCAGATTCTTTGCCACTAGGGATTCTGAAGTCAGCCTGGGAACACGTTCATGGAAAAATACAATCTCGGAAGTGGGCTTGGGAACACCAGCTGTTCTTTAATGAAATCATCAGCGGGTACAAATAATGCAATTAGTTATATTTTTAGAGTAACACAATACTGGCATGAATGACTTTGAACACTGCTCTCAAATCCCATATTGTATGACCTAATGTTTGACAATAAAGAAGTTTAGATTTTTTAGTTTGTGTATACATGTTGTGACAGTTTTGCATGTCAATCCAAAGTTGGCATCATGTGGAGTATTGTGTTGGCATTGTATGAAATCTTAGTGTATGGTAGACATTTTTGATGAACATGCCTAAAAATTCTAAAAGAGCCTCGCTCTCTAGTGTAACTCACAAATCACCATATTTGACATGTCTCAGATATTTGTAATGAAAGTTGGACACAATGTACAAGTGGTTAAAACATAAGGAGTGATAATATTTGACAATTCTGTATCTTGGTGCAATAGTGGCATCATCTGGAGTATTCCCAAGTGTTGGTGTTGTATGAAATCTTCAGAATGGATGGAACCAAATATATTGCTATATAAATATTGTTGGGCTGAACCCTTACTCTCTAGTTAAATTACTTTGTTTGATCCTAATGAAGTTTAGCTGTAGGAGACATGAGAACCAGTGACATCCAACCTACACTGTATTGCATTTGAGAGCAAAGTGTCTGAGATATTTTGAGTGGAAAAGCGATATAATTTTTGGTCTGCTCATCACACAAAATTTAAACAAGTTCAACTTCTTTAAGCAAAACATCTTGAAATAAAGCAAGCATATTTTGCTGTATTTAAACTGCAAACATTTCCTTCCATAGAAAAAAAAAGTCATTTAGATGTAGAACAAGTAATGATGACTGAACCTTCATTTTTGGGGTGAACAATTCCTTTCATTGTCGGAACTTTTGAAAATTGCTTCTCACCTTTGTGAGATCCAGGGATATCACTCTTTTCCTCAAAGGCTAATATCTTTCATTAGGGCCTCAACTCCTCGAGGGAGTCTCACAGTACTCTCCCGGACCACTTGCTCCACCATCCTTGAAATTGAGGTCTGGAATGAATCTTATCACCTCTCATTAGCTTCGTTCCCATTCTCCTCGGCCCCTTTTATTGTTTAACGCTAACCTCCTCACATCAAGGCAAAGCACCGTTCCCGCTTTTGGGGGAATTATGGTTCGGCCAGGCTAGTTTCATGAAAGTCGATCCCTGACTTCTAATTCTGTTTTCCGTGAATGCAGTTTATCAGGTGACACTTCTGCATCCAATTGTGCTCTTTCACTGTGCCTCAATCCGGTGTTTGCTGAACATGCCAGACATTTAGTTTTTCCATTATCTTGGCTTTACAATGCTCCTAAGTGCCAGATGAATCAGGTGGTCTCTGTTAAGTTGTAATTTTAATGAGACAGGCAGGCTTACAAGTTCAAATGTAATTGCCTTTGTCACAGACATCATAAAAAACATCTGCCTATGGGGGTGACAGAATGTAGGAAATTTATTTGCTACAACAGCCAGAGAAATGCAGCAAATGTCTTCATGGGAAGCATAAGAGAGAAATCGAAAATACTTTTGTATAACCTAAGTCTGACAAAGACTAAAATTGCTATAAAAATTACATTTGATTTTACTTTAGGCTATTTTTGTTTCATAGCATCACCAGTGAAATCCGGATCAGGGGTATGTTTCCTAAAAGCATCGTTAGCTACTGTAACTATGGTCGAAGGTTCTGAAGTTAACAGAATAGTTTAAAGATTAATTCAAATAGCATGGTACAGTCAACTGTGGTTACCCTGTTACTTTCATGTTTCAATCATGACTAGTTGGTTAGTTTCTTTAACAAAGCATCATTCTGTAGTAGGCAGTTAGCAAGTTGCACAGAAAATACATTGTTGGATAGTTAACCTACTGTATTTTGGCACCGATTAATGACTCGAAACCTGACAAAATACAATTCTGAATGTATAGTTTGATAATGTACAGGAACAATAAGTAAACATAACTTAAATTCAAACATTTCTACACATGGATTTCATACCCTGGACTACCTTTCCCAGTATCCATTGCTCTGATGACACAAACTGCAGCAACCTATGAAACATACTTTATAAGCAATGAACTTCCTTGTTGAAAAAAAACAACATATGCTGGTTAGGTAGGTTTTGAAGCTGGGATGCTGGTTTATGCTGGTCCTTTGCCAGCACGTGATCACCATAAACCAGCAAAAGGACCAGCATAAACCAGTTTAAACAATCATCCCAGCTTCAAAACCTAGTCATGTCATGTTGCCTTTTTGCCTGTATCTTTGATCTTCTGCCTGTCTTGGATGTCTCTATCCAGCCTCATCTCATGTTTAAATGTAGGTATTAATACATTAAATGTACAAGTATAAAACGTACATTTTTACTGTTGCTAAAATGTACAATTTAGATGTATTTTAACATTTAAAACGTACAAATGGCTACATATTTTTTGTTAAAATATGTAAAATTGCGTATACCTTTTATATAATCAAGATATTTGTATCAGTGCATTTTTATTGTTTTGTCAATAAGCAATTTAAATTTTTACAACCTTTAACGTACCACAAACCTAAACCTACAAATTTTAAATTATATTTAATCTGAAAAGATAATTAGATAATAATTATAATCATTTATAGTTGCTAATTCCACTCCTACCTCTAAACCTAAACATACCTATCTCTGTACAGTGTAAGAAAAACATGACAGACAAATAAATGCAATAACGATTATGTTTTATTGCAAAAATGTCAAAAGCAATACCAAAAGTAATCCAAATGACGATGTTTTGCAGCCACTGTCCTCTCTGGCAGAATACAGTAGGTTTGTGTAAGGGCTGAAGCAGAATATATGTTGTTAATCGCTGAAAATATTATTTTCTCAGTGAACTTGTGAAGACGAGTGTTCGATTATCCTACCGTAAAACCTGTTGTTTTAATGTGAATCAGTGAATTAGTTTTCTAAAAGATGTTTTTCCTGCTTATTAATAGTTAGTAAGATATTTATTAAGTTTAGGTATTGGGTAGGATTAGGGATTCAGAATAAGGTTACAGTATGTACTGTAGAATAAGGCATTATTATGTGCTTAATTAGCACTAATAAATGGCTAATATTCTAGTAACATGCATGTTTTATCAAATATTTAACTCATTTTTAGTTAATACTAGAGTTGTTTTGTCCAGTTCAATTTAAACTCAATTCATTTTTCCGAATAAAGTTCTTCAGTTGTGAATTTTAAAGTTAAAAGGTTGAATTTTGATCTTTGATTTTCTCCTTCTCCAAAAACTGTGAAATAGAAGTACCCTATAATCCAAAACAACATCCAGAGGTATTCCAGCTGCTCCAAACAACACGCAGTGATTCCATGATAAATATTCTCTCGGCAGCAGAACACTGGTTTTACCGTCCTCACCTTGCTCATGCAGAAAGCACGTCCCATAGGCCAAAGAAAAATGCCTTTGATTATGTGGATGTGATGGAATTTGTGGGCAGGGCTCTGGAAATGTGAGCAGACTTAGGATGAGCAGTAAGAGCCCTTCTCTCGGCCAAACAGTAGAGAAGAGGACCCGGTACATGTGCGACTGTGCACATCTAAGTGTGTGTGTGTGGGGGGATCTGGTAAATGATCCGTGCGCTCTTATAATGCTTCGACAATAGATTTATCCATACAAACGCAGCTTGAAATAAGTGTACAGCCGCAGTGATACCATGAATATTTTCAGCGTCTCGAGTCAAGATAACTGAAATTTAAAGACATGCTTGAGTGTGCAGTGGCGGGTACGGTTTGTACTGAGTCATAGGGAGTCTCGCAATCATATTGCTTCTTGTAGTGTTAACTCCGTGAGGCGGAACTGAAAACTCCTTTGTTTGAGCAGAAGTGAAGATAAAGATTGGGTCTGTCAGTTTAACCTGTGCTTATTATAATGCACTAATTAAAAAATAAAACATTCTGCAATTAATTTGCAGAGTCTGCAAAATGTTCAAGTTTAATTAATTATTTGTGGGTCTGAATGCAGTCAACTATAAAGGCAACTTTCTTGATTCACAAGAAATAAATTCCCAATTGTGAGGTCACAATTATGCAATTAAAGTGGCAATTACAGGTAGAGAAAATAAAGGATTTCATTTTTAGGCTAGTAACTGGGGTTTTTTCTCATGATTGAGATAATTTTCTGTTTGTGATTTAAAATGTAGATTTTTACATACAATTTTTTTCACAATTGTATGTTTGCAAATCTGAGAATAAACTAACAATTACAGTGCCTTGCAAAAGTATTAATACCCCTTCACTTTTTCATAATTTTCATGTTGCTGTTTTATGTTAAATTGTTTTAAATGACATCATTTCATATTTTTATCCACATCAATCTACGCTCCATACACCATATTGACAAACCAAAAACAAAATTGTCACAACTTCATAAATGAAAAAGAAGAGAGATAAAATATGCATAAGTACGACAGTGTTTTAGTGTCACCAAAAAAAAAAAAAAAAAAATCTAAAATTACGAGATTAAAGTCGTAATATACAAGAATAAAAGTCGAAATACTATGAGAAAAAAGTCGAAACTACGAGATTAAAGTCAAAGTATAATATTTAGTATAGTGCACTTGTAAATGACCCGGATTGAGAGAAGGCCATTGGATATAGGCATATTTGAACATTGTTGCGCCCGAGTGGCCGCTTCATGTTACTGAGATGAGCTCTAAGAACTCACGGAAACCGCTTAATATCAAGAATATGATATTTATTTAAGCGCTGAACTTTTGATTTTAACATCAGCTCACACACTCAGTCGACATTCCTTTGTGTGGCATAATATTACGACTTTAATCTCGTAGTTTTCGATTTTTTTTTATTTTTTTTGGAGGGACTAAAACTCTGTCGTACAAGCTGTGTCTGGGCCACTCAAGGACATATTCCATTAGCCACTCTTGCTGTGTGCTTAGGGTCCTTGTCCTGTTGGAAGGTGAACCTTCTGCCCAGTCTGAGTTTCTGAATGCTCTGGACTGGGTTTCCCTATGAGGAAGCCAGCTCTAGGAAGAGTCCTGGTTGTTTCATACTTCTTCCAGTAAGAGTAACAGACACTACATGCTTCTGTGATGGAAAAACAAATCAAATTTTAGACTTTTTATTAAGATGTGTGCGCCTTTTAAAATCATACCTATTCAATTAAATTTGACACAGGTTAACTTCACTTGAAGCAATATTAATGCTCCTAAGCTAAATTTCAACCGTCCCACAATACTTATGCAATGGAATCATTTTAGTTTTACAAATTGTGACCATTTTCCCAACTTTGAATTTCACAGTTGTAAAAGTATAAGAATAATGTTGCAAATATATTGTGAAATATATGACTATTTCTTGTATTTGTGTCTTTATCTTTTAATTAAGATCAATTTGACATTTCTCAAATTTATTCCTCAGAATTTATCTCTCTGATATGACTTGTCAAAATGTGTCTTGATTTGTCTTTATCTTACCCCCCCCTCACAACTGTGAAATTAATCCCTATTTTAAACTTATCTCATAATTAACTTTCTCATTGTATTCTTAGGCAAAAACAGGCCTCCATTTCTCAGGAAATATATAAAGAATTAATTATTTTATCATTAATTTTGTATTTAAGTTGTAATCGATTGACAACCCTAATGAAGATGCATTGAACTTGCTAAACACACTTTTTTATTAAATCACTACTTTATCTCTTGGGGAAAAAAGAAAAGAAAATTATAGGTTGTCAGACCGCTGAAGATTTATTACTACTAATTAACCACATATTGCATATACATGTACAATTAAGAGCCATACACTGCACCATGTGTTTTTATCTATTCTTCCTGTCAGTGAAAATACAGAGATGCCTCAGCTCCATTCAGCCACATTCAGCGATAAGCCCACTCCCATATGCGTGGGGATGGTGATTGATGGCTGGGATATGGCGATCAACAAACAGGAGGCTGTTTTTCCTTAAAGCAGGTCGGCATAGACTGCTCAACCCCAGCAGCAGGAGCTTCTGTTTAAAAAAGCTGTCGGTCCAAAAAGAACACTATATCTCACAGATTCCAGAGAGTGACTCAATGTACTTGCAGTCCATCCGAACAGAAGATGCTGTAATCAACTAAAAACACCTCCAGCTAGTTGAGTCATATGTGTATTTGTGCCTCGGGATGTTCGCAAATATGTAATGGTCCACCTACTATCCAAGTATCGGTTTGGTCTAAGTGCCTTTAAAGTTGTTGAGCTGTTGAAGAAGACAATGAATATTCTTCCTATAGGAAGAGTCCACTGAAAAATGAAAATTCTGTCATCATTTACTCACCCTCATCCTCAAGCCAGGAGGACTTTCTTTCTACTTTAGAGCATAAAAGTACATTTTTGAAGACTATCTGCTGTATGATTCTTATTTTATTTTCATTATTTATTTTATTTTATTGTAGTTGTTCAATAAAATGTAATTTAATTAGAACTGGGATTGTTGGAACTGGGAATTGGGATTGTTGAGGTCTAAAATACAGAAGGAACACTTAAAGATCCATATGACTGCACAATAATTAATTTCTGAAGCCACGAGTTCTGAGTAAAGCTGAACAGACCACAAATTAAAAGGGAGATGAATTAACTTTTGAAGAAAATTTCAGCCACTTTTTATCATTTTCAATTTTAAACCATCTTTGTATTGTTACAATGTTGGTAGTGTATGTTAATAAACAACCTGTACTCTGTCTGAACTGTTCCTTTAGCATGATTTCAACATCGATCCTGAAACAATATTCTTGTCAACCAAGGGACTGAGTCTCATTCCAACAAAAAAGCATCCTACTTGACGTTCTACATGGAAGTCTACCAGAAATGTTCGTGTGTGAACAGTACTTGATGTTTGTGATCTAATGTATATGAACACCTTCTCCAATGGCAGTACATGGGGAAATGATAGAGTTGTTGATCCATGACTAGATCTAAGCAGTCCAGTATTTCTATCAGATGCTCCTCTTGACCACTCAAGTTAACTGATGATTCATCTTCATCTCATCGGACAAAAGGAATCGACAGGCCATACTGAGTTTGAGTGACCCGTTTAAGCCCCATGTCAACAAGTATCAAGCAGTCCATCCTTCTCGTCCAGCCAGGGTTTCATGCTCCAGGGACTCATGGGTAACATGGCAGG
This sequence comes from Enteromius fasciolatus, assembly GCA_032361145.1. Classification (NCBI taxonomy): domain Eukaryota; kingdom Metazoa; phylum Chordata; class Actinopteri; order Cypriniformes; family Cyprinidae; genus Enteromius; species Enteromius fasciolatus. The sequence goes on from JAUMHR010000069.1 coordinate 4,074,844, forward strand.
CCGTGGTAACTCCGGTGGTATTGTCAGCAGCTGTCTGGTGTCTTTCCTCCCTCTCTGAAAACCAGGAGGCGTCACGCTCAGTCAGCCACCAAATGCTGGCATAAATCGACACAGTGACTTCCCAGCCACTGGCCCTGACTCCACGGCTCTGCATAGCTTATAAGGTGTCATACTTGTCATGCAGCAAGGGTACATGGGCTTCATTTCAAGGACAGAGAGGACCAGACTCCTGAAGGAGTTTGACTGTGGCACTGGACCTGAATGCGGTCAGGCCTCAAGTGTGTACAACCACTCAGTGGGTTTAAAGGCTTTAATCATTTCAATAATATGAAGGGGGTTTTAAAAGGTTTGAGCACAAAGAAGAATTGTTTTCAAACACTCTACCTGTCTACTATTGGTCAGACAAACTAATAGACCCCACCTTAACTCACATCATTGGTTAAGCCGCTGATGCTGTGTCAGGCCAGTTGGATGTTTAAACAAACAGAAATGTTTTGATAGCATCAACGAGACATACTATTTACTATTTATTTTTTTTTGTAAAGTTAATTAACCTACAATTGCTGTAGTCTCTGCAAAAATTGTGTTTTTCATGGTTTTGAGTTGAAAGCATCACCAAAAAGAATGTGTAAGAATTGTTTACAAACACTCTTCCCATCTACTATTGGTCAGATAAACTGATAGCTCCGCCCTAAACACACATCATTGGTTAAGCCACAGTTGCTGTGTCAGGCCAGTTTGATTTTTAAACAAACAGAGAGATGTTTTAATAGCCTCAAAGAGACAAGCTGTTTACGTGTTTTTTAAGATAATAAACCTACCATTGATGTAGTTGTCTCTGCAAAATTGTGTTTTTCAAGAGTTTGAATTAAAAGCAGCAACAAGGAGAAGTTTAAGAATTGTTTTCAAACTCTCCACCCATCTACCATTGGTCAGACACACTAATAGACTCCGCCCTGAACTCACGTCATTGGTTAAGCCCCTGTTGCTGTGTCAGGCCAGTTGGATGTTTAAACAAACAGAGAAATACCTCACAGAGACACACCCTTTATACTTTTGAGGTGATCTAATCAACCTACAAACGATAACTGTCTATGCACATAAAGCTAGAATTAGTATTTTAACAAAAAGTGTTGCACTCTTCAGCTTTAAGTTAACTTTAATGAGCTTTTTGTGGTTTATTTTAGATATGTTGGTTTCTAACAAGCAAAATACTGAATTCAATTTCAGTATGTCTTTTCAGGGGATTAAAAGAAGAATTTGGAAGACTAGTTCCAGAAAAAACCAACAGAGGGCTCTACTGAGTACTGTCCATGAAAAAAAACACAGTCACTGCAGGTTCATGTGGCAATCAGACAGACTTCAGGCAGAGGTCAAAGCATTTTCAGTGGAAATTGTTTTTTAAGAACAGTGCACCACTGTGGTTTTCTCAAACATGTTCATGATATTTCAGGCATTTCAAGCTTTGAACAATTTTTAACCAAGCAAATTGCTGCTGCATATAAAGTACAGAGATGTGGGCATTTGGTTGCATATCTTTACATGATTTCACTTGAAAAGAGATGTGTGCATGTCAGAGAAAGCCCTAAAACAGTGTCACTCCAGGTGAAAGAAGCATAAGTTTTAATGTGGTGGACATTAAAGGTGTTTTTATGCGAGTACACTTCCGAAACGAAAACTGGAACTGGAAAAACAAAAACCTTTCTGAGCTGATTTACAATTTTCTTGGTGGACAATACATCAGGTGATAGAATCTGGCAACCCCACAACATCTTTACATTGTGCCCTCCCGGTTTTGCATAGACAAGCAACTCTTCTGCAACAAGCTCCTCTTTTTTTTTCTCGAGACTCTCACCCCTGCACTCTGCTAGAATGTAGATGGTGAAAAACAGACTATTCTTCCCACTGGCCCTGAGCAATAAGAGAGTGTTTACACAGACAGTCCCACCCCTCCTCTCATCACCAACTGCAAATTTATAAATTTTCGCTGGCTGTGTTTCTAATGCACCGGAAGCAAAAAGCTCCCTCCAGAGAACCGAAGAATTCTCACATTATCTTTTCATTTTTGCACGTCAATACAAATTAATGTCAGGAAGAGTTTCAGAAAGTTCAACCGATTGAGTTTAATTAAATCAGAGATTTAAATGCATAAACACATTAATTACTGAAGGGCGCAGAAAGATTATGAGGTTACTTTCGTTCAGGTCCGCTGTGTCAATCAAATTCTGAAATATGCTAAAGGGGGTAATGTCTCTAAATTAATGGAATTACAGAAATGATGATATTCATTGTGAAAATTACTTCTAACAGTACACTTTTAACGTTCATACAGTGCCAGTTTCTTCAAAGATTATGAGTGTGTGCAAACATCTGATGAATCACTGTGTTTATGAAATGCACACTTTCTTCTGGGTACACCTCAGACTTGAGTAATTGGTAAATCGTAAACGAATTCCCATAAATCAAAACATTAACCTGGCTTTTTGGCATCCAGCCTAAATTTCTAAGAGATTCTGCAGCCTTGACTTTCATCTAAACCTTCAGTACACATGCTGAAAGAGTCTCTCCACTCATCAATTCTGACTCATTGGCTCACAGAAACATATTGTTCTTCATAATATCAACCTTGACTTTCATTTTCCATTTCATGAATATTATAATTGTGATATCTACATGCATACGCTGTTATAGATTTAAATGAACTCCGATGGCAACAATATTGAAGTATTATTACTACTGTATATATTTCATTTTTATTAATATACAGAAGAAACTGCATTTTAAATGTCATTTAATTAAATGTCACCTCCACACTAAAAATGATCATTATGCTGTTAAGCAGCCCCCATGGGTTTGATCATTTTAACTTTTTTAAATGGATTTTCTTTTTTCGAAAATGCTTGTTGAAGGGACAGTATACCCAAAACTATAACTGTATCTTTTAATCAACCTTGCAAACCTGTATAAATTTATTTCTCCTGTCAAAATGTATTCAAAAAGATATTTAGAAAAATCAAACGGCTTCAGGTCCTCATTGACCATGGAATGGGGCCTTTTTAAGCCCTATTATGCCTTTTCAAATATGATCTTACATGCAGTGTGTCAGGCACCTGTATGTGAACATAAACTATCTGCAAAGTTGTGATGTCGACAGTGCACGATAAATAAAGTTATTGTCTTTAAAAAAAAAAAAAGAGTCGGCTCACATTCGCCCAAACGACTCGTCAGCAATTCAAATCTTTTTCTGTTACGGATACACGTCACTAAGTAACATATTTGCATCATGTCCGCCTACGTTCTACGTTGCAAACAACTTGCCCCACCCACAAACAGTACAATTTCCATGTGGATTACTGTACATCATGTCAAGAAGACACTGTATCCTGCGCTGTGAGAGTAAATTTGTTTCATATGCCCTTCCGAAAGATGAATCTACAAAGAATGAGTGGTTAACATTCATTTTTTTAACAACACCTCAGCAATACAATCTTATATTCACCAAACACTTGATCTTAAAAGATGGATCAGTGCCCAGTTTATTTAGCAAGACTTGCTCGTCTGAACTTCTACCTGTAAGTATGATTAATAATTCAAAATATGATCGTTCAAAATACATATTTGTGTACGTTATGTTTTGTAACAACCCCGCACATGTCTTGGTAACCGGCTAACTTACGTTTCTGTAGTTCTGTTGTTCAGCTGTGGGCCTAATGTAGTCTAAACATTGTGATTGATGCAGCTTGACTGTCTGTCTGTCTCATTAGTTTAAGTAATGATAAACGATGTTTAACGCAGTGTTATGCATTATACAACGTTGAAGTTCACAATGTAGAGGTGTGCCCGATTCACTTACAAAAGCAAATTGCGAGCACTTTCCATGGTAGTCCTTGCTAACTAGATGACGTATTCTCTCAGAAAGCACCTCTAGTAATGTCAGAAAGAATAGTTTTTTTACAAGCTCTGTGGACCGCTGTAGCGGTAGACCAATCATAAAGGACTGCGCCATCTGACCAATCACAGCAGCGAGGGCTCACGGAAAGGAGGGATTTAGACAGACTGATTATTCGAACTGCTTCACATAAGTCGTTAACGAATCATTTAGAAATGGGGTAAAATTAAATCTATTTCTGGAGACAACTAAAGTGTTTTTGACCTTATATACATGTAAACCTGTTTTAAGAGACTCATAAAGCAATATTAGCAACCTTTAAAATGGCATAATAGGGGCACTTTAAACATTCACTTATAATAATACTAGGATATGAGTGTGATTGCACTTTTTAAATTCAACATTTTAAAAAAGTAAAACTTAAAAATATTGAGTGTTTCATAATGTGTAGGTTATATTTATTAAACAGCCATACTGGCTGTAACGGAGACTCAGACTCGTGCTGATCCATTAGCAGCACTTTATTAAAGACAGATCAGACAGGCAATGGTCAATATCACAGGCAGACAGGTGTATAGATGAACAGGCAGAAGAGTCGGGGCAGGCAGTGAGAATCATAGTTGAAATATACAATCCAAACAAAACCGGAAGACAAAAAAAGGAAGACACACAGGAAAACGCTCGGAATTGACTGACTAAGACAAATCAAGACTTTGCGCCGTTTAAAAGAGAGTCAGTCGCTGCGTCCGAAATCGCTTACTTATCTACTATATAGTACGCGAAAAACAGCATGCGAGGCGAGTAGTATGTCCGAATTCATAGCATTCGAAATTCAGTAGGC
>JAUMHR010000069.1:4081738-4095007 GCA_032361145.1 Enteromius fasciolatus
TAAAAAAGAAACGATAATATTGTGAAATATTATTTCTAATAATAATAATATAAATATTAAATATTATTTTTATTATTTAAAATAACTGTTTTCTGCTATGAGTAATGATGCTTTGTATCACAGGAATAAATTACATTTTAAAATATATTCACACAGAAAACTACATTTAAATTGAAATAATATTTCACAATATTACAGTGTTTTCTGGATCTTTAATCTAATAAATGCAGCCTTGATGAGCAGAAGAAACATCTTTAAAAACCATTAAATATATATATATATCCATACATATACATATATACATGTATACATACATATATTTATTTAGTCATTTATTTTTTTAATGATGAATGTGCTGACGCATGCCATGCTGTAGGCCTAGGCGATATGGATTTTTGCTCCATATCGCCTATATATCTCGATATCTACGATAAATATCTCAATATCTTTACAGGATAAATAACCCCCAAAAGACTACTGCAAAAACAAATATGCCAAATTGCAAAGTCTTTTTTTAAACTTGAAACTCAGAGGTAGGCAGTTCAGATCAATGTGCTTTTAGCAAATTTTCTTTTAAAAATCCCTGTATACATATTGTAAAGCAATAAAAGAAGAAATAATTAATATTGCCTTCTTTTCATTCAAAAATAAAACAACTCAACTTTTTAAATCTTTCATGCAATTTCATGATAAATCATTCAAGTGAACAGTTGTAAGGCAAGGCAAGTTTATTTATATAGCACATTTCATACACAGTGGTATTTCAAAGTGCTTTACATAGAAGGAGTAGAATAATCATAAAAGCAATAATAAAACAAAGAAGAAAATAGAACAATTATAAAAACAATGATCACAACATAAAAAAGGCACAAATGCCTTGATTGACTAAAATGATTTTAAAATGATTTAAAAATGTATTTAAAATAGGTTTAAGACGGTTAAAAAACAGAAAGCAATCGGTGCTCATTCAGTAAATGCACAGCTAAACAGATGAGTTTTGACTCTAGATTTAAACGTAGCTACTGTTTTAGAACATTTGATCTCTTTTGTACAGTTTCATATTTATTTGCATATTGAAATTAATAGTTCTGTATCCCTCTGTGTTGTTTTTATTTGTTCTGTCAGGAAGATAACTGAGCCTCTTTTGTAATAGATTATAAATCAAGAATTATAAATCGTTAAACTAAAAGAATAAATAAAAATAAATAAATGATTAAATAAAATAAGCTTATGAAACAATAACATCAAGTGAATGAATCATCTTATAACAGGCATCCAATACTGACTTCCGGAAAAGGGGGTTAACCAATGACATTTGAAATTACCAGTAAAACAGCAAGCCCCACCCCACAACTGACAAAAATATACATGTTTGCACGAGCAGGTGAGAGAAGATCGAGCGCAAGAATAATGCGGGAAACACGGGATTTGAAATGTGGTCGCGGGCTCCCATTTCTTCGCATGTAGCTCCGTTTTCCTCTCACGGAAATGATTTATAGTGCGTGCCAGCATCAGTGGTGTGCTCACTTATTAATGGCATAGATTTGGCGCCATGGATTTGCCGGGTTTTTTCGTTCAGGCACGACACCGAAATCCATGTTTTTATTCTGTTCGGTACATACTGGTTACATAAGTACCGGTGCAATACTGGTACCCAACCCTAGTAGGCTCCGGGCTGGTTGCAGGCGCAGCCATGTTAAATGAGACGACAGGAGGGGGAACAAAAGCAAGGAGGCGGAGACGAGGACGGCACAGATAAGGCAAACAAGCAAAGTGGCGAAAATTAAATATAAACATTATATCGATATATACGATATGTCAAAATTCATATCGAGTTTAAAAAAAATGACATGAACATCCCAGCTGATGATAACGAGGAAATGACATCGCTCTCTTGGACAAGTGCATTTCAAACGACTAAATGGCACACATGCCCTGTCCCCATTAACAAGGGGATAAGTATAATCACTTTGATTTGGAAAATGCCCGTGAACCCTTCGGTACTCAATACCAACGATACACGCGATAGCACAATGTTTTCCTTTTTTATAATTTTATTATTATTTATTATTATTATTTTCTATTTGTTTTGTTTTATATTTAACTATATCATTAAATATCTATAATAATAAATTCATTTTACACTTTTATAGCTTGTTGCTTGTTCTATGTCAGCAGAATCACATGCATGTGGTGTGCAGAAGTTATTTTTTGATTGGTCACTTTTTAATGCCAATAAGAAAAGGAATGTAGTTTGATATTTCTGCTATTTTGTAATTGTGTAATGTAGTTACATAAAGGTAACCGTATGTTTTGCTCTTGTTTAACAAATACACTTGACCGTTTGTGACACATCTTGTCTTTTATTATTCATCACAAGATAATCATACACATGATCACAACAAAAACATGTTTTGTTAAAGGAAGGGGAACTTTGAACCAAAATTATTTAGTTAAAGTAGTTCGAACAAATAGGATTGAACCACTGTCAATAATTTAAACCTTCTTATGTTGATAAAGTAAAACACGTTTGGCCACGTTTAATAAACCAAAACATTTGCACACAACTTAACCGATTTACAGGGAAGTGAATAAATTGAGTTGGTTGAACTTTACAATTTCATATAGATTCTTCCTCATTCAATTGTGTTCACGCAATGCAAGAGTTTGCGTAGATTCAAAAAATTACATTCATGTTTATAAAAAACTATTTACTTGGAACCACTGTCCATAATTGTATTAAGTAAGTTTAAAAAGTCTTTTTTTTTTTGAGTGCGTGAGTAACTTGTATACAAGCAAAGTTGGATGCTGCCATTAAGTTAAATGGCAGAAGTGTCCCATTTTACCACAATTCACCTCATTACTATCTAGGTGTCTTTATGTAACTCAGACTTGTTGAGTCAGTACACTGGCCCTACCCACCTCTATATAAATTTAGAAGCTGCAGAAGTTTGCTTTGAATTAAAAATCAAATTGACTTATTTATTTATTTAATGTTTGTGTAACCTGCAAAATAATAACAACCAGTAAAAAAAAAAAGTGCACAATGTGGAACGTTTTAATTATAAATTTTATTTTATTTTAAAATGCCTATGCTTTATTAGTGCTGGCTTTGACATTGTCATAATTCATAAATAGCCTATTAATACATTTAGCCTACAGTTCAGACTCTATTTTTTGTCTGAAATGCTAGTGAAATGCTTGCTCTGTTGAGCCCTGTGTATCCCAAGTCGGAGTTCCCTATGGACCTTCTCGACATTGGCAATGTAATGAGATCATGTAATAATATTACATACTAACTTTTTTTTTTTTTCTTTTTTACATGAGCAGTACTACTTACTATGCTGTACACTACTATTCCGTTAATAGCCATACAAGCGTGCTTTAAATGAAGGGAAGAGAAATGTTATTAGGTCGCACTTATTAATACATAAAGACCTACAGGAAAGTGATGGATGACTTGGGGTGACCACCTTGAATATCTAATTATAATGTCACTCATAATTATAGTTACAGTTTAACAGAGTTATATTTGAGTATATAAACAGTGACGCACAATTGGTACTTCAGCTTCTGATTGCTTATGCCTGGAGACTTCGAGTGCTCTGTACCAATTAGATGGCACTTAATTGCAATCCAGTGAGTGGCACTGTCAGCAGCCGTACGCTCGCCACTCATTATTTTAACACATGATATACAGGGTCTTATGGCACCGTCTTTACATTTGATTATAATGATAACAACCTAATTGCATTGTTGCACGCATTAAGTGTGCATGGCACAGTCTGCATATTCATGACTCGATATTCTCCATTCATTAGTGCCACAGAGACCACTGACAAGTGAAATGGAGTTCTTCATTATCGTTTTAATTAACACCAAAGTCTTGAGGGGTAGCCATCGAGGTATCTGAAAACATGGTACATGGTTTCTAATTTTACCCCTCTCTGTGGAACTGGTTTCGAAAGTGGAATAATGTTGTGTGAAATGTGTGTCACGGATTGACTGAGGAAAACCATGGGGGATGGAAGAAAGTCAGATTATTAAGGAAGCCTCTACTCTTCTTAGAATGTTCCGTAAAACTCTTTTGAAATGAAGGTTAATAACATTTCAGATTTCTGGGAGAGCGCCCATGGGAACGGGACATCACAAATGAGATCTCTTTAATATCTCAATTGTTTCTCCTAGATTGTAGTGATAATTGAGAACTAATTGAGAACTAATTGAGTACTGTGTCTAAGCTACTTAGCTATGGAAGTCAGTTTTCAACACAATCGGGGGTAAAAAAAAATAAATAAAAAAAATATATATATAGGGTGCAATTTGAAAAAAAAATACTACAGGCTGATCCAACTTTGATGTAATGTCCTTAAAACAAGTCAAATTGAGGCTTAGCATGTGCCTTTATGACCTCCCTACAATGCCTGGGCATGCTCCTGATGAGGTGTCAGATTGTCTTCTAAGGGATCTCCTCCCAAACCTGGACTAAAGCATCCACCAACTTCTGAACAGTCTGTGGTGCAACGTGGCATTGGTGAATGGAGCGAGACATGATGTCCAGATGTGCTCAATTGGACTAAGGTCTGGGGAAATGGCGGGCCAGTCCATAGCATCAATGCCTTCGAACTGCTGACACACTCCAGCCACATGAGGTCTAGCATTGTCTTGCATTAGGAGGAGCCCAAGGCCAACCACACTGGCATATGGTCTCTCAAGGGGTCTGAGGGTCTCATTTCGGTACCTAATGCCAGTCTGACTACCTCTGGCAAGCACATGTAGGGCTGTGCGGCCCTCCAAAGAAATGCCACACCATTACTGACCCACTGCCAAACCGGTCATGCTGGAGGATGTTGCAGGCAGCAGAATGTTCTCCATGGTGTCTCCAGACTACCTAAACCTGCTTTCATCAGTGAAGAGCACAGGGCACCGGTGGCGAATTTGCCAATCTTGTTGACAAATGCCAAACGTCCTGCACGGCTGTAAGCACAACCCCCACTTGTGGATGTTTCTGACTGTTTAAGCAGACACATGCCCATTTGTGGCCTGTTGGAGGTCATTTTGCAGGGCTCTGACATTGCTCCTCGAGAAACAGATCACCACATACCCAAATCAGAAGCCATGGATGAACAAAGATGTGCTTCTCCTTCTGAAGGCGCGCAACGCTGCCAAGTCAGGTGATGCACATGCCTACAGCACTTCCAGGGGAAATCTGAAGAGGGGCATCAAAAAGGCCAAGTACTGCTACAAATTAAAGCTAGAGGAGCACTTTTCCAACTCTGACCCTCGACGCTTGTGACAGGGGATCCAGGCCATCAGTAATTACAAACCAATCAACTCCACCCCCTCAACCCCTAATGTTGTTTACCTGAACTTAATGTCTCTTATGTTCACTTTGAAAGTGACAATATAGAAACTGCCAACAAGATCTCTCAGCCCTCACACACATCTCCTCATATGTTTACACTGCACTGAGCCGGATCAATGCACACAAGGCTGCTGGACCAGACGTATCCCTGGGTGCGTACTCAGGACATGTGCAGAACAGCTCGCTGGGGTACTCTCGCCCAAACATCTTCAACATGTCTTTTGCCCAAGCAGTTGTGCCAACATGCCTCAAATCCACCTCCATTGTGCCATTGCCAAAACACTTTAGCCCACTACCACCACTACTACCCTATAGCCCTCACGTCCCCATCATCATGAAGTGCTTCGAACGGTTAATCCGGTCATATCTGAAGGACTCTCTCCCACCTACTCTGGACCCTACCAAGGCAATACTAGTACAGAAGATGCAGTCGCCATAGCACTGCACACTGTACTCACACACCTGGACAATAAGAACAATTACACACAGATGCTGTTTGTTAACTTCAGCTCAGCATTCAACACTATCAAACTCTCCAAGTTAATTGCCAAACTCGGAGACCTAGACATTAACATCTCACTATGCAACTGGGTTATGGACTTTCTGACCAATAAACCACAGAATGTTAGGTCAGGCCACATCTGCGCCACTCCATCACACTTAACACTGGTGTTCCACAGGGCTGTGAGCTGAGCTCCCTCCTCTACTCCTTCTTCACCCATGACTGCAGACCTGAACATGGATCTAACTCCATCATCAAGTTTGCAGATAATACTACGGTGATCGGTCTCATCAGCAACAATGATGAGACTGCCTACAGTGAGGAGTTCCAGCATCTAGTCACATGGTGCCTAGACAACAATCTGCTCCTTAACATCACCAAGACCATAGGAGCTCATTGTGGACTTCAGGAAGGAGGGAAGAGGTTTGCATATTCCCATTCACATTAATGGGATGGCTGTTGAGCCTGTGTCATCCTTCAAGTTCTAGGGGACGCACATCTCAGAGGACTTAACCTGGACCACCAACACCTCCAGCCTGGTCAAGAAGGCTCATCAGTGTCTTTTCTTCTTAAGGAAAAGAAAAACCAGCTGTCCTCAGCAATCTTGGTGAACTTCTATTGCCCAACGCATCACAGGGACTCTGCTTCCAACCCTTGAGGACATCCAAAAGAAACACTGTCACTGTCACAGTATTCTTAAGGACTCCTCTCACCCCGCCCACAGACTGATTTCTCTTCTGCCTTAAAGCAGACACTTTAGGACCAGTCGACTGAGGAACAGCTTTTTTCCAAGAGCTGTCATGGTACTGAACTCTATACCCAAAGTTTTCTCTATCATTGTACACATCACCTTATGTGCACTTATAACTTTTATAAACTTTATCCTGCACTTGCTGCTTATTGCACTCCTGGTTAGACCAAAACGGCATTCTGTTGCTCTGTACTTGTACATGTGTAATGACAATAAAGTTGAATTTAATTCCATTTGCACAACAGCATATGAAATTGATTGTTGCTTCCTAAGTGGGCAGTTTGATGTCACAGAAGTGTGATTGACTTGGAGTTACATTGTGTTGTTTAAGTGTTTCCTTTATTTTTACTTTTTTTGAGCAGTGTAACATCTGAGAGTTACTGAGTCCACTGGCCTTCTGACCTACTGTATGTAAACAGTGCATGTTGATGTTGGAGTTGAATGCACATGTTGGGAGTGAAGTCTTTTGGAAGTAAGATGAACTTTGTTTTATTGGTTTTTGGTGGCGAAATGCTCTTATTGAGCTCAGACCGTTTGCAAAGGGTCGTGCTCTGATAAACAAACGTGCTAATAGGATGAACAGAGGAGCGGTGCTGTTTTAAAAGAGGCTAATCATTTACATGTTGTCCTGAATATCAGCATGGACAAGCATAGCCGGCAGAAGCTGTTTTTCATGTGTTTTCTCATAAATATTTAGCCAATTTCCCCTGCTAGCATAAGTAATGAGATGATGCAAGCTTGTGAGTGGTGAAAGTGTAAAACAACTAAACATGGAGATTTTGTCCAAAAACAACACAAAGGTTACAAATGTAAGGGTTTCATTTGTGACATGATATCTAAAGTTTAAAAAAAAGTTTAAATAGAGTTTTTAAGCTGAAATAGACAGCAGTTTAACAATATGTCATGGTTATAAGATTAAAAGTAAAATGATTATAAAAGAAAATTGGGACAAAATTCAAAACTAAAAGTTAAAATTATGAGATAAAACATTAGACTTGATATTATCAGTTCTGAAAAAAAAGCCATGATTATGAGATCAACAATCAAATTATGCAATATAAAGACATAATTGTGACAATTTCAAATTGACATAAATTGAAATTATTAGATAAAATATTAAAATTGACAGAATTTTTTTATTCATTATTTATTTATTTTTTTTAATTCATAATTATGGGATATAAAGTAAATTGTTGTTATAAAGAGTAATAATTTAGACAATTCTCAATTGACAAAAAGTTTAAATTGACGACAAAAAAAATCTTTTTTTATGATTATGAAGTCAGAAGATGGAAAGTTGAAATTGACTTAAAAAGCAATTCTGACATAAATTCAAATTGTGGGATAAATAGCCATAATTCTGAAAAAAAATTCAAAATCGGCAATGATGAAGTTGGCATTACTGTATTTAGAAGAAAAGTTAAAACTGACATAAATTCAATTCTGACAAAAAGTCAAACTTTGGGATAAAATTGACCATTTTAAAATGGACCAAAAGCAATTCTGACAAAAGTCATGGTTGTGAAATAAGGTTTAACTGTGGTATAAAGATTCATAATTTTGCCAAAATTCTAAATTTACATGGAAAGCAATTCTGTTAGAAAGTTGTGGTTATGAGAAAAGTTGTAATTAATTAGAAGAAAGTTTGCAATTGACATACAAGCAATCGTGACAAAAAGTCATCTGATGATTATGAGATCAAATTGCCAGAGCAATTCTGAGGAAAAAGTCATTATGTTACAAAAACGTTATGGAATAAGTATTCATAATTATGCCATTAAATTAATGAACAAGTTGAAATAAACAGAGATAAAAAAAAAACCAGATACATAAAAAAAAAAAAAAAAACCAGAGATAAATACGGGTCTAGTGACATGACATTAATTATTGCTGAATGTTTATAATTTCAGATAAATGTAAACATTAATGATTTATATGACATTTTATTTGAAATTAAGTGTCAGCAAAACAAATAGGTTACTTGCGTAAACCAGGTTCCCTGAGACACGGGAACGAGTACAGCGTCTGCTAAAACTCCTTTTTCCCCCCTAACTAAAGCCTATTTAACATGCAGTGAAACTGCACAGCCATTGGTTGTGCAGTGGTAATTTTTTAAACCAATTGGCTGGCCGCCGTGCTGCAGCAACCAATGGCTAGCTCCTGCTAAAGCTCCTCTGAGGGCTGTCTATATATAGAGGCTGAACTGCCACAGGACTTTAGGTTACTTCAACTAAAGTGACATGCATTTACAGCGCGGCATGGAACGCAGTACTCATTCCCGTGTCTCAGGGAAGTACACTTCACTCGTACTGCGTCTGCTTTACAAGAATAAGGCTCGTAAGCCGAAGCTCGAGTTTGGGTGGCTGGTGGCCAAACACTCCGATAAGTATTTACATAGAGAAGGGCTCGCAGGTCACCTATTCGCTTGACTGATGCCAAAGCCAGCAGCAGAAGAGTTTTCAGCGTCAGCGTTTTCACGGTAGCCGTTTGCAGGGGTTCAAAGGGTGCGCCTCGGAGAGCTTCTAGCACAGTGGGCAGGTCCCACGTCGGGATAGTGCGAGGGCGGAAGAGCCTGAGCCGTCTAGCTCCTCCCATGAAACGGATAATATGAGTATCCTTGCCCACAGTCTGACCTGCTATAAGGTCGTGGTGGGCTGCTATGGCAGCCACGTAAGCCTTAATGGTGGATAGGGAATGTCCCTTATCCAGCAGGTGTTCTGTGCAACACTGTGAAAAAACTGACCATTTTACAGCATAAGCGTGTCTTGTAGACGAGGCTGTAGCGTGCAATATGGTGTGTAGTATGCGCTCTGGGAGGCACTGACACAGACAGAGAAGACATAAGGAGGGGGGAGGGGCCGCAAACGCATCAGAGCGAGCTGCTCTTATAACGGTCTCAGCAAGCCCCTCCGCATGAATATCGCTCAGTTGTGATAACTCAAGCCGGGGCTGACTGACATCTCCTTGCTGGAAACCGCACGCACAAACAATGAAGAGCTGTCTGTGACGGCGTCCCATTCAGATGACTTCAGGATCATGCAGCTTGGCAACGAGGGGCACTAATCCTCACATGAAACACACACTGAGGAGGTGGATTGTGTCGGCATACTCATTCTCAACCGGAAATACACAGTTTTCGCCTTCGGGAGGGGAGAACATGAGGGCGTGAGAGAGTCAGTGAGCGAGCGGGACTAGACTGTGAAGCAACCTGTCCGTTGCGTGCTGCATGTGGGGGACATGTCCCCCTCACTTTTAGAAACAGGTGATTCTGTCCCCTGCACTTTTTTTGACCTAGCGCCAATATTTCTGCCCGTATTTTCTGATTTAAATAGATTTGAGCTTACCTTGTGACGTTGCGCTGAATTCAGTGCGTGTTTAATGCTTTCCTACTTGTTGCTTTGGGTAAAAGCACCTGGTAAATGAGACATAACAGATTATCAACTTTGTTTTGCAACGAATATCTTATAATACTTTAGTAGTCTTTTAATTCATTACTACTGTGAAACACATTGCTAATATTTTAATGAAATATACATTAATTTGTAAACTGGCTTTTTTAAGGCAGTGTTTTCCTAATTGAAAATAATTGCCAATAGTTTAAGGAAATATACATCTAATTCATTTAATTCCTTAAATCTATTTAATTCCATTAAGCAAACGGTATCATTTTCTATTTTATGTTTAAACAATTAAAATTAAATAAAGGAATTGTACTTCACAAATGCTAACTACTGTATTGTAGTTCTGTGGGTTGCTAACTTGTGAATTTGTTTAACTAAATATTTTATATTTATATAATTTTCTACTTCATAAATATTAAAGTGTAGATTTCCACAGGGGTCCTAAAGTCCAAATCCTGCAGTATTTTATTTATTTATTTATGTATTTTATGAGTATGATTTCACAGAAATAGTTTCATGTAAGTTATCCTTTTATGTTCCTCAAATTGCCACTTTGGTGCTGTAAAATGCCCATTGTTCCTCTATTTAGAATTTATTATACTGTATGAACACCCTTGGGTCACAACACCATACTGTCCCCCCCACTTTTAAATTGGCTGCTTCGCCCCTGTCTGGTAGAACATAAGACACGCCCATAGCTCTGCCGTCTCTGTCTCCGAACTCCGTGAGAGACTTGGAAACAGGCGAGCGGGGTATACAGAGAAGACATAGCGAGTGGAGTGTGGAACTCGCTCTCTTGTGAGAGCACTACATTCTGAGTGAAGAGCCCAGACAGTAATGTTCTCTCGCGGTAAGAAGAGTTTTAGATCTTACCCGTTAGAAGACTTTCTTTTTTTGTCGGATGCCGGCAGGGGAACTATCCAGCTGCAAGGGCGTCTTCAAACTTTAGTAGAAATTTGCTCTTTTAGACGCCGGAAAAAAATTGTAGTCTGTGTGACTTGATTAATTAAGATCATGCATCCTGTTTTTTTTCTTAGTAATATTTCTTAGAAATAGTTATTTCTCAGAGACTTTGAACTTTTACTTTACCCTAAGAACCTTTTTTGCCTCACTCAGTAGTCTGGTGTTTTTGTTGAATAAGTGCTTTTTCGGTACATGTTTACATCTCACACACGTCTGTGTGGCACGGCTTATTCCAGCAGGAGCATGGCTTCTGTAGACTCCAGGGAGCCCCGGGCAAGCCTCACACACCTGTCTGGCCCCTGAAAGCCCCTCTCCTCCCCATAAATAATTGTACATAGGCAGGTGCCAGCGCAATAGCTTCTTGGCTTTTGATCAAACCCGGCGTCAGAGGCCCCTGAGCAACAGGAGTGTTTCTTATGAGTGCAAGCGTCAAAATCAACAAGGTCTTGCGGGCAGCTCTGAATCATGCTGTGCATCAACAGAGGGAATGAAGTGTCAGGAATTCAGATGACTAAAGAGACTCTGTAAACTTCAAACTGGTATTGATATGTGTTGCTCTGATCCCTTGTTCTCCCAGCTTTAGAAAGAGTTGTGGCGAGTAACTTCTTAAAAATTTTAGATTATGATGTGTTGGTGCACAAAGCAGAACAACAGCCTCCTTTTATGCCTTGAAGTGAAAGATTTTTGCCTTTGCAATATTTAATTGTGTCTTGTGTAGGCCAGGTTTTTGTATCTGACTTTGGCTCTTTGATGTTGAACTTCTTTTATATCTGGGAGAGAAAAAGCAGTTTGTGTGTAGGTACCCAACAGTCTATGCTAGCCTAGTCACTAAAGTGTGATTTTTAGAGGTTGACCACAAAGGCTTAGGGAGGCTTTTGGGACAGGCTCACAGTAATACCAAGGTTTCAAATGCTCCGAAGTACAAATAGCAACCTTGTTTCACTGTTATGCACAAAATAATAATAATAATAATATCAGTGAGTATGTGAGGTCTGGCAGTCCTACTCTAATGAAAGAAAATGCCTTGCATTACACTTTTTTTTTTCTTTTTTACCATGAAGCCTCATTAAAATTAAATCGCAATTTCACATGAATATATAAAGAAGTATTAATGGAATCTTTATGTCTAATTATAAAGTGTTTGCATATATAAATGATTACAGTAAAATGTATTGAACACAAAAAAAGTATTTTAAGTTATCACATGTTGTTGCCCCCCCACGCAAAACATTGCAAAAATAGTCTCAAGCGTTTGTGCCGTAAAAATTTTAGTTTGTGATGCATTGGTTTGTTAGATATAAAATATTTATTTAAATATCATTCTCATCCCCCCCCACAAGCTCCAAATTCACCCCAAATAGTCTCATTTGTTTGTGCGGGTAAAGTTTAATTTTAAAATATTAGACATTACATTATAGGCGATATCATCACCAGCCCCCCTACACACTCCAAACTGACCCAAAATCGTTTGTGCTGGTTTGTGCCGGTTAAAGTTTCTTTTGTGCTGCTTCAGTTTTTAAAATATTAAACACTGAATTTTAGGGTCGATGACGCCCCCCACACTTTCCAAATTCTCCCAAAATAATTGTGTCTGCTTGTACTCCGTTTGTACTGTAAAAAATAATTTGTGCTGCTTTGTTTTTTTTTGGATAATAAAAATAATATTTAATGGTCAATCTGAGGTCAGTCGGCCAGCTGCGATGTCAGCGTCTGTTGTTTCATGTTTACCCGCAAACGCAGCTGATGTCCCCTTCTCAGTTAGGTACTTCACTTGATCTTCCATAACGCATAGGAGGGAACACACAACTAGTAGAATTTATTCTGCTGGGAATCCTTCTAAATGCTGATTTGGGAAATAATACTCTTCCCAAATCCTGTCGGAAAACAGGCTAAAATAACCATTTTTTTGTCTCCACTAAGTGCCTCAAACAAGTCTATGCCGTGAACCTTGCATACTTTTGAGAATCCAACGTTTAGCTGATCTTAATAAATGCTCATTGTCACGTGATCTCAACCGCGATTAAAATGATAGTCCAAAATCTTTTTCGGTTGACAAATTTCTACCGGTTAATCGTGTCTATATTGCCCATGCTTAGTATGAAGGGTTGATTTAAACAGTAGTTTATCTTTTTATTCATTACAATAGAATACATTTTGATTAATTTTCAAAATAATCTTTTTAATATACGTTTTCATTTAGCCTATCTATGCATGAAATATGACATTGAACCTTAAAACGGTCGCAAATATGGCTAGACTTAGATTGTATGTTTTGTCAGCCGTTTCA
>JAUMHR010000069.1:4103795-4114984 GCA_032361145.1 Enteromius fasciolatus
TTCTTAGCAGCAAATAAAGAAGTGTTTTGGAAAAGTCAGCCTTGGATGGTATTTATTGATTAATTAAAACTTAATAATAAAAAGCAGATTTGAGCTGTTTTAAATCGTGAAAGCTGAGCGTCCCGTGTTCGTTAGACTGTGCGCGCCATCCACTGACATCCAGGGCGCCGTTTCTTCCTGTGGGACAATCCGCTAGAGATCCATTATTTAATTTCGTGGTGTATGTGTCACCAAAGGCTTAGGGGTCGTTCACATGCAGCGCGTTTTGCGCGCGCAAGCTCTTTATTTTCAACAGAGCCTCGCAGTTTATTTTGTAACTGACAGCGCTTTCATGGTTGCCTAGTAACAGCAGACGCGCGAGCGCCGAAGCGTTTTGAAATTGGTGGAGGAGCCTCGCATTTTCCACGCGTTTTTAGACGCTTCGTGAACGTACCCTTATGTTACATTACATTGTAAAGTTTTGTTAACGCCAATACAAACATTATTTTAATGTGTTCGAGCAGAAAGATACAGCTCTGGTTAAACAGCTGGATGCTGCGTTGAAATGGCAAAGGGAAATGCCTAACGTTACCTGAATGCCGCGGGGATCGTTGGTAATGTGTTTCTGGTTCTCGTCTTTTTGGGGGTGGGAGGAGCAAACAGCGGGTTCCCTGCCCGGTCATTTGCGCTGCCTCATTGAGCGTAGCATTGAAAACATTATATTTTACACAGTTTATTCTCTTTTTTTTTTTTTTTTCCCTTTGAATCGTTTGGTTCGCATGCGTACCGAACGGTTCAATATGATCACGCGTATCGTTATACCCCTAATATATAAATATAAATTAACATACTTTAGTAATGTACACACAATACTAAGATGTTGTGTTAATTGCAGCCTGTGGGTAAGATGTATTTGTTGAAGTGTGTTTTGATGTCAATAATATGTGTGAATGTTTTTCCCCTAACGTGTTCCAGTTTTTCCTTTTTAGCTTGTGCTTTCTAAACACACAGACATAGCTGTCAGAACAGAATGGCTCTGCAGAATCGAAACAAGGTTGTGTTGGCTTGATTTACCTGGGGGAAGATCAGGTCTTCTATGCCTTATTGATGAGATGGTCTGTGTTTATAGGCCATTTTAAAGAACAACAGGTATAGGTGTCTAAGAATAAGAAGTAGTCTGTTATAGTAGTTTATTGGCTGTTGATGGAGACAGGGAGTTTGAGGTCTGTAAGTGCCTGAAGAATAATTTGACCTCAAAAAGGTCATCCACAGCTTATTGTTAGCACATCAGGTGATTGCTTTATCTACTTCTAGCTGATATTGTGCTGTATTTTCAGGAACTGTGGAGTTGGATGTGACTGAAATGTACGAAAATATCCATGTACGAAAACTATGTAATTTACTTCTGCCACTGTGATGGCAAAATTGTATTTTTAGCATCGTTAGTCCAGACTTCAGAGTCTTGAGAAATCTTATATATGTTTAAATGTTATTTTTGCAATGGTAGTTTTGGTCATAAATAGTACAGTTGATTCACACGTTTTGACTATGAGGTGGTATATATTATTACATCGTCATTCAGCCAGTGTTGCTCTGCTTTAAGTGAAACTAGTGTATTTGTGAACAAGAAAAAGTGAAGTGCGGGTAGTACATAGCCTTGTGGCACACCTTTGTTGATGGCCAGAAGGTGGGAGGTGAACTTCATCTCCCTTGAAGAAAATCGAGCAGCTGACAGCACTTAGGAATATATGGCTCAGTGCCTATATTCCTGTTTAAGAAGGTGGATAATATTGAAAACAGAAGTGAAGTCAAAGAACAGGATGCATGCTTAGGTTTTTATTGTCTCCGGGTGATGTAATGTGCGGTGTGTCTAAGATGCAGGGTCAATGGCAACCTCCATCAGTATACATGAGTGGGTGGCTGTTTTCAAACACAAACTCAACATTGAGATTTCAAAGATGATCCTGAGGGTAAATGTGGTTCTTCTGCCAAGGGTAGTTCAATAGGAGGCATATCTACAGTAATAATATAAAATATTAACTTATTAAATAATTCAGAGTAGGCTTTTGAATGCCAAATAACAGTCATTCAGATTTCTCCTGGTTTGTTTTCTTGTGTATTGGGATATACTTGTTTTGTGTTTTGCCGATAGTATCTTTATGATCTGTTTACTGTGACTAATACATTACACATATTCATGTTTTTGTATGATTTTCAGCTGTGGAACATGTTATATACAACATCCATTCTAATGCTAAGAAGTTTTCCTCTGCTTTGTTTTGAAGGTATGGGCTGTTTGAGAAGCAGCTCACACTCCTTGAGGAGGCCGAAGGAGGCTTTGATCAGTTCACACGCAGCTATGAGAGTTACGGAGTACAGCGGATGCCAGACAACAGCCTTGTCTTTAAGGAGTGGGCCCCGGCCGCCGAGGCTCTGTTCCTCACTGGAGACTTCAGTACGTCTTTTCTCATTCTGAGGCCTTTTCCCCAAAGCCCTAGGCACTTGCCATCTTCCCGTCGGGTAGTACTGCAGTGATTTTTGTTAGATCTCGAATCCCATTAAAATTAGGCGTAAAGCAAAAATTCAATATTAAGTTAACTTCAGCAAAAGCTGAAGTTAAGAAGATAAAGTTCAGCTAAATGCCTCATTGCCCATTCCACATTTAAATATAGTTAACCAAATTAAAATGAAAAAAATACAAGTATATATTTTAATGTAAAAATAAATATATCGATGGAGCATCTCAAGGGGTTTTCCCTTAATAAAAAAAAATAAATATATATATATATATATATATATATATATATATATTTTGCAATATGTTTAAAATGCAAGCAAGTAGTAAATAGTACGGTGAAATTATTGATTTAGTACAAATATTAAATTTTTTATACAAGTAAATTTTTCAGCAAAAAAATAATGATTTATTATAATGGCTTAAAATAAAGCGATACTGTATTACCCATAACATGCAATACAATTTTATTAAGAAATATTTAATCTACTTTCAGATTTTGCAGTAAACGCAGTAAACTTTAATATAGTCAACTGGACACTGTACATCAACATTGATTATTTTAATTATTTAAAAAATGTGAATATATTATTATACTATATGTACTACACTTACAATCCAGCAGCTCTATGTACACACTAAGGTAAAATATTTGGCTTATTTTTAGAGGCTGTGTATTGACTAAATTAATTTAATGTCGTAAATATTCATACTGTATTATGGTCATACTGTATTATGCTTAAAATGGAAGAATAAGGCATAACATTTGACTTATTTTTAATATTTTGTTTTGTGCAAATAGTGTAGCATTATATAAAAGGTGTAGTCAAAAACTTTTCAACTGTGTCACAATTCATAATTCAGAAAGTTTTGTTATCGTACAAATTTTGTTATCGATGTTTTGTTCTTTTGTAGAATTCATAAATCATACAAGAGTTAGTCTGCCTATTCATCTATGTCTTATGTCAATTTGTAGTTGACTGTTTGTTCTCTTTGACAGATCATTTTTTCCATCTTAAACCAGATGAAAGAACAGTGTGTTCAGGTTAAAACAAAAAGGAGAATCCCTTCAAGGTTATTTGAATCAAAAATTGCCTACAAGACCAAATGCAGTCAGTCAGGCACCTAAGGGCCTTTCTTTTGAAATCTTTTGTTTGTCTGGCATAATGATTTCTCACCAAAAAAGTGCATGAATGCAGGATTCGAAGGCATTTGCTTGTCTTTTCTAGTCATTAGGAAGTACACGTTTTTTTCTTAAAGAAGTAATGAGCCAGACTTTACAGACTGCAGGCCAAATTCTGTAGTCTTTGATCACGTGGCAGATTTTACATTGCTTTTGAATAAACAAATGGTTGTTAGTCATTTTATCAGAAAGAATGCAAATTAGGCAACAGATAGATAAGCATCACTATTACTCTTTCTCAGGATTTGAACAAACTTATAAACACTAATAATTAAAGTTCTGCATACAGTGTGAGAGAAGCAATTAACACTCAAATCATGCAGATTATTGAATAATGTAAGATTATCCTGTTGAATTTGCAGCAAACAAAAAAACTAGCATCTGCTGTCAAGAATTTACAGACATACTGTTATCTGTACAACTTATATAATATCTGAAATGTAAATGACCAGATTTATGCAGATAACCAGCGTAATAACAAAAAAATAGAACAAATAGGTTGTAAAATAGAACACATACAAAAATAAATACACATTCATATACATATAATAAAGTATTAAAATATTTAATATAATTAAATAATGTAATATGGCCTAAATAAAAAAAAGTTAATTCTAAGAAGCACAATGTTTTACTATGAAATTAATTAAAATGCACTTTTAAAAAATGTATTATTATTATTTTATTTTTTTAAACTATACTTAGTGTTAGTAGACTGCTATAGTTTCATAATGTTTTTTATTTTGTACTTTTAGGGGATTTTATGGTACTACATTTTTGTGTTTCTTTATTACTTTTTATTATGTTTTTTATTGAATCTGACTTCTTTAAAAAGGGACTAAACATCGGTTTATGAAAAATGTGCAAAAATATCATTTTCCCTTTTTTTCTTTTTCTAAAACATGTTTTAGTCTAAAAATGTGAAAAAAAAAAAAACTGAAATGAATCAAAGCTATAAATCTAAACATATTTTGTTCTATATTAGAGATTAGGGCTGCATGATATTGGGAAAAAATTACATTGCGATATTTTTTTTTCCTGCGATGTGTACACATTTATTTATATTCATCAGGTGCTGCTTAAAAAAAATCAAATAATAATTAAAGAATAATTGGGGTTAATTTTGTAAGCATTTTCAAAGAATAAAAAATGTAAAAGTATAATCAAAATCCTGAAATAAAATAAGTGCGTGACGGCATAGAATAACGCTTGTCAAGCGAGCGGATCATGTTTGTAAAACCCTGCTCGGTCTTTCGCAAGGCGAAATCTAATGGCATCTGAAATAGTTTTTTGCTTTGGACTGTAATCTGATCTGCCAGGCACTTCCCACAAAGCACATGCATTTGGTCAACATCCTTTTTGTATCCAAAATACTTCCACATGATCGACGTAGCGTTTCTTTTTGCATGCGCACGCAGAGACTGGATGCATAAAGTAGATGAACGACGTGTGCTTTGTAGTTTTTAAAGAACCCTTAAATATGAGTTAATTACGTTATATTAGATCAGTGTATTGAAAGTTTTGAATTTTTAAATGCATGCGTACATTGCGATGACGATGCTAAAACGACGTATCGCGCAGCCCTATTAGAGGTTATTATCTCAAACTGACTATCTATATTGTTAATTTAAATTGTAGCTTGATTAGCATGCTCCGTTTTAGTTATTAGACATGTTTTCATCAAAAAACCTCTAAACCCTTTTTTGGTCGCCAACATTTTGGAAATGCTGTCAAATGATGCTATTGAAGTCCATTTTGAATTCCTTGACGATCATCGTTATAAACAACCTTACTTTTTCCAAACCTCTATGAATTTCCATTGAGCACAAAGTCGTTTCCAAATTCACATTCAGTTTTATGGTTGTGAACAGTTAAACAATCAGCTAGTTTTGCACATTCCTTATTTCCCTTACCTAGCAACCATTCAGAACCCCCTAGCAACCATCCAACAGCACACTAAAAAGCTCTCCTAGCATCTTACCAAACACTCATCACACCATCCTTACAAGTTTTACACAGACAAAAAACACTCACTTTTTCTTCAAAAAATCTCTCTGTAATATTATTTATCAAAACAGGGGAAGTTTTAACTGCAGTTGCTTTCTTTTAATAGATGGCTGGAATAATTTTTCACATCCCTACACTAAAAAGGACTTTGGGAAATGGGAGCTGCGCATACCCCCAAAAGAGGACAAGACACCTGCTGTCGCTCATAACTCCAAGATGAAGGTGAGCAGACGCATTAGCTGGTTTGTTTACTTCATTAGCCTGAATGGGGCGCTGAGGTATTATGAAGGCTTTATGTGCTGTCAAGACGGCTTTAATATTCAGCCGTTTTATGGATGGCGTGTCAGTGTTAAAGATACAGCAACAGCTGTGACTTTCAAGCCATTTGATGCTCTTCGACAGCATATGTTTTTAATAACGTCGCTCCAATTTGGAGCTTCACACCCATGAGGTTTAAAACCCAGAGCTTTAATTTTAAACAAATTGAAGCGTGGTCCTGCGGGATCGGTCGGACTCTTCACTCAGTTCGAGATTGTACTTTCAATTAAAGTCAACAAGCTGAATGGACTTTATTTACTTTAACACACATTCTTGATATTATTTTGAACCATTCCACCATTCTCTCTCATCAAAAGGTCACCGCTTGCTCTGCTGCTTTCCATCATCTACTGGCCACACTAACAAGAAATTGGGTCTTTTCATTGTAATTTTAGTAAATATTTAAATATTGATTGGTCACTGGTAGTTCATGTTACAGAGATAATTTACCCAAGATTGAAAATTTCTTCATTTTCTCACCTTCGAAATCATGAGAATTTGGTTCAGCACAAATTAAGTTATGTAAAATAAGAACAGAGAGTTTCTGTCTCTCTGTTGAAAGTCTAGTTAGCCTATTTAAATCTAATCATCTTCATCAAAAGTAGCATCTTTTCACAAGACTTGGATTAAACCGCTAGGTTCATATGGATCGCCTTTATAACCTTCTGGATCATGCATTTTGTTTCCCTGGACTTTCAGTAGAGGGACAGAAACATCTCAGGTTATGATAAAAATCTTCATTTGTGTTTTGAAGATTAATCAGTCTCGTGAAGGAGAGCAAATCATGGTAGAATTGTCTCTTTAACTAGTGTCATTATTATTGTTGGAAAAAAAAAGAAAAAGAAAAATCTTATCCTTAAAGGGATAGTTCACCAAAAATGAAAACCAAATCTATCAAAGATGATATTTTGAACAATTCTGGTAACCAAACAGCTGATGGTAGCCACTGACTTTCATAGTATGGGTAAATTTACTATGGTAGTCAATGGCTACCGTCAACTGTTTGGTTCTACATAAATATAAACAAATCTAATCAAATCCAAATCCTATCAAGTTCCACATGCATACTTGTTGTTTTTATGTGATTTTTAAAAACTTTTATGTCATATTCATGAATGGTTTACGTTTATTGAATCTACAAATGTCATATGGCATAACCATCAAGTGAAGTTAATATATTTTCTTTACACCCTTGTAAATCATAATCATTTTTAAAAATGTTTTAAATACAATTTCAAAGTTAGTATTTATTTATTACACATTATTATTATTATTATTATTGTTGTGGAAATGTTCAATTTAAAAAATATCGTTAAGTTGCACCACATGACATTTTGTGACCCTAAACAATTTATTTTTTTTCATTTATCATTATAGGGTGGCTGCACACACACATTTACAGTCATGTGAAAAAGTTAGGACACCCTATTGAATTCCATGGTTTTCCTTAACCGGGCACAATGAAAAAAAACAAAACTTGTTCTTTTCAGGTCTGTGTGTTAACTCGATGCCAAAGAGGAAAGCCATCAGCAATGATCTAAGAAATGAAATTGTTCCCGCCATCAATCTGGGAAGGGAAGCACAAACAATTTGAAAGTCCATCATTCTACAGAGAGGTAGATTATTCACAAGTGAAAGACATTAAGAACAGACACCAATGCTCCTATTGGTGTCCCAGCAAATTCAACCAAAGATCAGCCTGTGTAATGCAAAGAGAAATGTCAGACAACCCAATAACTTCACTGCAGGCTCTACAGACCTCGTTTAACATGTTAAATGCAAAATATCATGACAGTGCAGTTTAGAAAAATATGGGACAGGTATGGCATGTTTGAAAGGGTTGCCAGAAGATATAAATATCTAAAGAAAAAAAAGTATGGCAGCACAGTTTAGGTTTGCAAAGTTGCAGCTGAACAAACCATGAGTCTTCTATAACAATGTCTTTTCAACAGACGAGACCAGAGAAATTTGGCCAGAATGCACAGCAGCACATTTTGCGAAATCCTAAAGAGCGCATCAGCACAAACACCTCATACCAAAAATCACTCATGGTGGTGGAGGACTGATGATTTTGGGCTTGTAGACGCAGAACCTGGGCACCTCACAGTCAATGAGTCGACCATGAAACTCCTCTGTATACTAAAGTATTCTAGAGGACATCCATCCAACAGCTAAAGCTTGGCCAAGATTTGGTGATGCACCAGGACAATGATACCAAGCACACCAGCAAATCTACAACAGAACATCTGAAAAGAAAATCAAATAAAGACACGGTGTGTGTGTGTGTGTGTGTGTGTGTGTCATGTGATACTGTTCATCTGAAGCTTTATTTCCAAATGTTAAGACTTTCCAAGGACCAGATCATTTTTTATTATCTCCTGATAAAGAAACCCATGGAAGTTAATAGGGTGTCCTAACATTTTCATATGACTGTATCTGTAACAACTTGTGAAAGTGCACGTCGTGTCCGATGACCCCTTCAATGCATTTTAAAATAAATGAATTATCCAAAAAAATAGCATCATGTCAAAACCTGTTTGCAGATTGTAATATGAGATTATTTTCTATCTATCTATCTGCTTAGAAAGCTGGTTCTGTATCAGTGTATTTAGTCCAGTCTCTTGCTCTCCTGCTGTCTATTATGTTTTGTGACACACTGGCAGAGGCTTGATTGATGGCAGGTTAGATGCCACTCGCTGGGCACAGGCTGCTTTACTGGTTGCTTTGTTCCTGTTGTCTTCTTGGGTCAGGCTCTGGACGATAAGAAGCAGATGCAGACCCTGGCCCTGTCCCAGTTCAGGTCCTCAGACTGGACTCGGATGAGTTGAGCGTCGGCTGGATTATATTCCCTGTGAAAAGTAGTCCGGCCAGACTTAGATTATGCAGGAAGTGGACTGTCTGATTCTTTCTGCTTCACACCTCAGCCTCATATCATTATGGAGAGACCTTCTGTTGTTACAAATGGTGTTTTATGCACTTGTCGAATACAATCAAAGCATAATATAAGACAGAGATAGTATTATATACAATTTGACAGACTAACAATAACCTGTAATTAAATGGGTATAAAATAAAATCCATTTTTGCAGGTGGCTGCTGGAAATATAGCACGGCTCATTTTGTTGAATTATAAGAATGTTAAGAATTGCATGAAATATTCTAGAAATAAATAGATTCAAATTCTCCACACAAACAAAATAAATGAAAGACTTCCACTGCAAAAAAAATAAAATATTTAAACATCAGAAGTTTATTTAAAACTCAATGTAGAGACAAAATATTTAATATTTTTTTTGCATTAAGCCCTAAATATGACAATATCCGTACAAAAATCTTAGTGTTTGTTTGTGTTGATTATTGATAAAAAAAAAAATTTAGAGGACAAAAGGTTTCACATTTTACATATTATTAGTTTTTACATTTTCCTCAGAGAAGAGCGTTTCCATTTTCAAGTTAAAGATTTTCGTTTTTTCCCCTTCCTCTATATAACTGTAACATGTCTGTATTTTCACCCAATCTTTCACAAAAATTTTAAGTTCAGTTTAATGTATTGGAAAATAAAAGAAGCAAGTGGCACCCACTGTATTCACTGGAGTCAAAATTATAAATTAAATATTAATTATTTAAATTGGAAAATTTTAATATAACTTTTTGTTTATTTTTTAATAAAATATTTTTTTTATTAAAATTGTGCTGCTTAATATTTTTGAAATCATGGAAAGAAAAAAAAAGAAAAAAAAAAAAAAAAATATATATATATATATATAATATCAATTAAAATGTCTTTAATGTCACTATTGATAACATGCATCCTTGCTCAGTAAAATTATTAATTTCTTAAAAATGGCCCCAAACTTTAAAGTAGTAGTGAAGAAAAGTTCCAAATTGTTATTATGATTGGAACAGAAATATATTCTTTTCTTTGCCAGTAAATGTTTCCACCAAACCTATGACCCTAATATACAGCAAAGTGTTAGACATTAAATTAACTTGGGAAGAGTTTTGTCATCATCCATTTATCCTCCACCTCACTCTGCTTTCATTGACACCATGTGTCTGCTATTTTCTGCTATTTTCTCTCCATCAGTCGGTCTGGCTCAGCATCTGTCCATTCTTGCACTCTTTTCTGGGTAATTATATAAACTAGCAGACCTGTGGTGTGGCGGTTTGGCGCTCTCACATGTCCTCGGGTGAGAAGCCGCTAATGATTGAGCCCCACTGGGACGCTGCTCTGTAGGTCACTGGCAGGTGCCAATGGCTCTGTCATTACCTCTTGCTGGCAGCTTATAGAGGGGACCATCAAATGATCCATTTGCTTTTTGGCCCAGGAAAGGGAGAGATAGGGAGACTCAGGATGGAGAGCTCCCGCGGGTGCATTCACACAGCGAGAGATGCTCCGTTATCAATCTGCTCTCCTGTACTGACAGTCGTGTGACTCAGAAGAGTCTCGGAGTGAGTTACACTGCAGTCAAACGCCTCTCACTCTTGTTTGGAAAGTCAATGCCTTCGAGTGTAGTTGTCAGGTTAGAGCAAAATTTAGGTTAAGTGAATTATCATACCATTTAGTACGTTTTTAAAGACGTTTGGATTAAAGCACACAGGAAGACGTGTCCTCATAAACTGTGATCACGTTGTGATACCTACACTGTAATAAGTACAAAAGCCATCACTAGAGCAGTACCTACCCAAAAAGTCATTTTTTCTGTACCTTGTAGGTATTATTATGTACACTTTAGTGTTGTACCTTTTTGTTTTCTATAGATGTATGTTAATGCTTTTTGTTTATTTGTTTGTTTGTTTGTTTTTTATATAGTGTATAATGTTTTAGAAGAGCATAAGAAGATTCTTTAACATATCATGGCTGTGTTTATTTGATCTAAAATATAATAAAATAAAAGTAATGCAAGATATTTTGTGTGTTTGTGTGTTTTTATTTTATTTTTGAACAGAATATATTTGGTTACATATTTAATAATATAGAATAACACAACTTTAATATCTCAAGGGATGTGTAGCATTACCACAGTTTTTAGAGTTACTAAATATGTTAATAATAATGTCAATATTACATAAAATATAAAAGTTGCAATTCAAAATAAAATGATTTATCTGTATAGACCATTTCAAGCGCTATTCGGTGGCTTAAGGAAGTGACGTTTTTGGTCCCAGGACGTTTCCGGTTAGTGA
>JAUMHR010000069.1:4116579-4132667 GCA_032361145.1 Enteromius fasciolatus
AAATGCTTCAGGACCAGACATGCGCAGTAGCGTTCCAACGGGCTTGTTATTGTTTACATACTTGAAATGGTCTATATATACTGTAGAATAAAATGTATAGTATTTGGGCCATATAGTATTGCCATTATTTGTGTTATTTTATGCTGCGTTATGTTATTAATTAAATTGCAGTATAATATAATATCAGATTGATAACTCCTAATATTAGGTGTATTAGAAATACTGGTAATAAAAAATAAAACTGGTAATACAAAAATGCATTCTCTAAAGAGTATATATAATATATAAAATAATATAATTAAAATGACTTGGGGCTAGTATTCTAGTATTACTGCAATTGTTTGATTACTATATTATACATTGTAATTTACAGCCCCTTTTCAGTTGTGGCGTCTGTAGATCCTGTGCCGCCTCCTCAGTTGCACATCTACACTTCTACAGATCAATGAAAATACACACTCTGACATTAAATTCACACTCTGCTTTCGAATGCCCTTTAGAAAGGATAGCTTCTGTAGTCTAATCTAAGACACATGATGAGTTTTTAATATCTGCAAGTGAATAGTTTTGCTCTAGCTATAAATAACAATGCCAATAGTACACAAAGTATTAAATGGCCCTTTCCGTTTCTGATCAATGCTTTTGAGCTGGCTAATAGCTTTATTTTAGACAGCTCTAGAAATCTTCTCCATGAGGAAAACAGTGTGGCATAATAAACTTTTCCTGATGCGGTTACAAATCAAAATTCTGTCATTATTTTCTCACTCACATGCAATTCCGAACTCCATTCAGCTTAGTTTTTTTTTTTTTTTTTCTAAATGAATTATTATTATTATTATTTATGTGGAAAAGAAAAAAAAGCCATAGTCAGAATGTTCAGGCTGCTTATTTCCATACATTTCACGAGTTTGCGCTTCCTCATGATAATAATTTAGCATGTCTGCCGTGCTGTCCAAGGGGCGAGCCGGGAGATCTGCAGACTCCGAACCCTAGTAGTTTGAACCCTATCGAGGGCTGAGCTCGGCGTCCAGCTCGATCCCCGCGTGCCCACCCCAACCCCCATAGGTGGGATAGCAAAAGAGAAGAATCCTCTGATGGAGGCGGGGCGGGAGAGCCTCTGCAGAGGCGAGTGGAAGTGAGGCCTCTGAGGGAGGGAGGGGCAAGCTGGGCAAGACCTTGAGGAGGTAGAAAAGGAAGAGAGCAGCGCCTCTCCCTAGGTGGGGAAGGAAACATCTGGTATGTGTATGAGCTGGCTTGCTACTTCGATTGAAGAGGTTGGCAACACTGGGCTTGGTTCTGCATCCGGGCGGAGGAAAAAACTGCCACCGATTAAATTAATTGATCATTAGTTGTTCTTGATCAAGATTAAATGGATGGATGACTCCCATAAACGTGTTTTAATAAATCTCTTTTGCATTAAATGATAAAGAGGCAGTTGCATTAAACAGTAAACATACAATACAGGTGAAGTTACATTGTACAAATAATAATGTGCATGAGAGAACGTCTCTGTTACGTATTGTAACCCCTGTTCCCTGATGGAGGGAACGGAGACGTTATGTCGTGACAACAGACTTGGGTCATTACTTGGGAGCCCTGATTCGCTCTGATACGTATAGAGAAAACGCCAATCAGAAATCTTCTGAATGGCTAGCGAATTTGCATGCTGAGCCCCTCCCCCACAGAGCGGGTATAAATAGGGCGCTATGGAGAACCACACCCTAGGCACCACAGGGTGCGTTAACACAAATATGGATTAACCTGCAGGGTAGAACGCATACGGGTCAGGGTCTAGTTCCACCCTCAGGGGGAAAAGACTAGTCCGCAGAGACTGGGCGAGGGAAGGCACCATCTGGGAAAATTTCAGAAGACACGTCTGGTAGAGTACAGGCGCTCGCATCCCCTGTTAGGGGGAATGGCGCAGCAAGCAGGACACCAAGCGGTCTAATCTATCTGTTTTGCAACAGGGTAGAAAAGACCGGTACAACCCAAAGGTTATAATACCGTGCAAAAGTATTTGGTGTCGCCCAGCCCGCAGCTCGACAAATATCTGCCAGTGAGGCCCCGTGTGCCAACGCATGGGAGGACACTACACCCCTAGTGGAGTGAGCGCGCACACCCAGGGGACACTGCTCGTCTTGCAGGTTCACCACCTGGTCCCTGAAGGGTGTGGTGGGAACCTTTGGCACGCCAGGCCGGCGTCTTAGGCTCACCTGAGAGTAGGTAGGCCCGAATACCAGGCACTCTTCACTTACCGAAAATGCTTGGAGTTCCCCGACCCTTTTGATGGAAGTGAGCACGGTCAGGAGCGCTGTCTTGAGAGCCAAGTATTTAAGCTCGACTGAATCCAGTGGCTTAAAGGGACCCATCTGAAGGCCTGCTAGCAGAACAGAGAGTTCCCAGGAGGGTATCAGGGGTGATCTTGGAGGGTTTAACCTCCTTGTGCCCCTCAGGAACCTCACGACGAGATCATGTTTTCCAATGGACCGGCCATTCACTGCATCGTGATGGGCTGCTATGGCCACATACACTTTCAAAGTGGAAGGCGACAGCCTGCGCTCCAACTTTTCTTACAGGAAGGAAAGGTCTACTCCAATCGTGCATGATCGGGGGTTCTCTGCATGAGCAGAACCCAAGTCAGCGAACAGACGCCACTTTAAGGCATAAGCTCGCCTCGTAGAGAGGGCTCTTGCCAAAGTGATCGTGTTAACCACTGGCGGTGGAAGAACACTTAGGTCTGCCGCGTCCCATCCAGGAGCCACACATGGAGGTTCCACAGTTCTGGGCGCGGGTGCCACAGGGTGCTGTACCCCCTGAGAGAGGAGGTCGTGCCTCAGAGGTATGCGCCAGGGAGGAGCTGTCATGAGGAGCATGAGTTCTGCAAACCAGGTCCGGGTGGGCTAGTATGGCGCAACCAGCATGACCTGTTCCTCGTCGTCCCTGACCTTGCACAGTGTCTGTGTGAGCAGGCTCACTGGGGGGAAGGCGTACTTTCGTAGGCCTTGCGGCCAGCTATGTGCCAGTGCATCCATGCTGAGGGTCCCCTCTGTGCCGGAATAAAACCACTGGCAGTGGGAGGACTCGCGGGAGGCAAACAGGTCTCCTCCCTGTGCTTCCCCGAATCGACTCCAGATCAGCTGAACCGTCTTGGGATGGAGACGCCACTCTCCCGGGTAGGTAAGCTGTCGTGAAAACACCACAGTCTCTAGCACGCCACTGAATCTGGGAGGACGCTGAGCGAACTGAATCGCATAGCCGAGCTGGATCGTCTGAAGGAGCCACTTCGACGGGCTGGAAAGCACGGCCCACGCCTCCAGTCTCGTTGATAATGGAACCATTTAAGTCTGCCTGAAGGTGTGCAGCGGTGAGCAGAGGGTTTCCCGTACTGATTCAACACAGAGACGACTGGCAACTGTGTCAGAAACTGCTCTTTTGTGAAACGCCCAAGGGAATTGCTGGAACACACAGGAACTCCATTGAATGCGTTGCAACTCCACACCGAACAGCCTCCGCTTGAAGTTTCTCTTGTAGCACTGCGACAGGAGAGAACTGCATCTAACCAGCTCACGGCTCCTCATCAAAATCTGATGAGTGAATGAACCTGCTGCCATATTTATACCCGTTCTGCATCTGTGCTCTGAAGTATTTAAATTTTATACAAATTTTTAGCGGAAAAGTATTTTTATGGGACTTAACTGTGACGCGGATAACTCAGAGTCAGACATCCTCAGATCCATGCGCAGCTTTATTAACAAACACAGAGTCAAACAGGCAGAGTTCAAATACCGGGAAACGGGAACAACGGAGAGAGGCAGAAGCAAAGTCAACTCCTCATCCATCCATTAGTCGCATCAACTGATGGACAGTTTCTTTGTCTGTAATAATGCCAGACAGCCAACAGCTGATCTATAAGATGTGCCACTTCAGCCACATCAAGCAATTCTGACTTTATATCTTGCAATTCTGACTTTTAACTCACAATTCTGACTTTATATCTCGCAATTCTGACTTTTAACTCACAATTCTGACTTTATATATCGCAATTCTGACTTCATATCTCGCAATTCTGACTTTATATCTCTTATAACTCACAATTCTGACTTTATATCTCGCAATTCTGACTTTATAACTCACAATTCTGAGAAAAAAAAAAATATATATCTTTTCTGAGATAAAATGTTGCAATCACCTTTTTTTATTGTTTATACAGTGGCGGAACCGGGCTTCCATACTAAACAGTTTGATTTTCACAAATTTGAAATTAAAAAGTTCGCACTTCAGGACTAGAGTTGAGGAGCTCTGACGTACAACAAAGAAATTTGTTGTTTTCTGTGTATTTCATTTGCTTTTGAAAGGATGCCTATGGGGGTCAAATTGACGAACATCACAAGCGTATAAAAATTCAAAAACACATCAGCACGTTGAAACTTTGCATGCATGACCCTAAATGAGGAAGTCACAAAATTTCAAGAAAAAAAATAGGTTTATTAGTGTTTTAAATATTTTAAATTGAAAACAATAAATGCTTTATTTAATAATATGATAGTATTTATTTGTATTAAAATGACTGGGAAAATGCTACTTTTTTGCTTTATAGGATAGGAAAAAACTAAAATAACAAAATATAACCAATATGTGTTATTACTTTGGTTCTGTAGAGGGGCGTTAGAACATAAAAATAGGCGGGTCAAATTAAACCGCTGAAAGTACGAACATAATTTCAAAACACATCAGCGAGTTGAAACTTTGCATGAATTTTCTTGACCCTAAATGAGGAAAAGTCAGGAATGTCAGGAAAAGAAAACACATAAGTTAACTGATATTTCAGTTAACTCAAAAACCCAAAAGGGTCAAAATGACCCGGAACAGTACTTTTATATTGTAATTTTGACTTAGTGAATCATAATTTCGTCTTTTTATCAGATTTTTCACTTATTATCTCATAATTATGACTTAAGTCTTAAGTTCCGCTAAGTAAAGTCAACATTTTTACTTTTTAAGGCACAATTTTTTTATGTGGTGGAAATGCGTTTCCATATAATTCTACTCATTAACTAGTGGAAATTCTTTCATTAATTATGCATGTAAATCAAAATAAGTTTATTAGTATAAATAAAAAGAAATAAGTTTAACAGAATGTCTAGCCTGATTATTTCCATAATTTAAAACCTAAATTGACAACAGCTCCAAAAACTAATAAAAAAACTCCAAAATCTAGCAACAACAATAATGATAATAAAAGTAAATAATAATAAATTGTCTTATTTTTAGTGTTCTCTGGAAAGTCATGGAGGTTTGGAAAAGAAAATGAAAGTGAGAAAATGGTGACAATTACCATTTTTGACTAAGTTGCTGCTTTAAAACCTGGCACAAACACAAGTTCCCTCGTAATCTTTCCTGGCCTCTCTGTCTATAGTTGTAATCTAGGGCATATTGGTAAAAACAGAAAGTGTTTGATCTATTATTCATCTTACGCTTTCAAGTTTGTATGTATATGCCTGTAAAGCTAGTACCAAGCTAAAAATATAAGTAAACACAAATGTTTCCCAGAATCACTGCACATTTATTGCCACACTCAGTGATTGTAAATCGGTTGCCACATTATAACCCGTGCAATTCTCAAATGCTCATGCACCATTCAGATACTGCTTGTTGCCACAAATATATTTTTGCTTCAAACCCAATGTTCCTCAGTATAAAACCTCTTTCACCTCCAGCGGTCAGACTGAACTCAAACTTCCTTTTTGCTTGTAGCGTGTGACCTTTCTGCATGAGATTGGTCCTTTATCCCTGCTCTCTGGCAGCTGTAAACACATTTTCTCTTACCTGCATTACCCAGTGCCCTTTGCTTGTGCCCACGTCCCGACCCTCTCTCTGTGCCCTTGCCGTTACATCCCTCATTTGTCTCTCTTCCCAGGTGGTTGTTCACACCAGAGCGGGTGAGCGGCTGTACCGAATCTCACCTTGGGCAAAGTATGTGATCAGGCATGAGAAGTCCGTCATCTATGATTGGGTACATTGGGACCCTCCTCAGCCTTACATTGTAAGTGATTATTTCCCTCCAGCACCGGTGTGCCACAACCTTTGTTTTGTAGTGAATTATAATGGGTCCTCAAATTTTAACCCTTTTTATTTTTATTTTTTTAAGTATAACTATGTACATGTAATGAACTCTTAATTTGGAGGACCATGTAAGTGAGAATAGTATGGAGGTTTATTTCTGCCACTTTTTATTATAATATATTGTTGTAATATATGTCCCAAAGTTCTAACTTTTTTTTTTTTTAATTTTTTGTTTACATCTTTCTATTAAAATATTTTGTTTCCTTGTGATTCTGAATTTACGTCTCACAGTTGTTTTTTTTTGCATTTCTGGCATTTTTCTGAGTTTACATACTACAATTATATCCTTTTTCTGGCGTTTTTCCTAATCCTAATTTTTTAAGAGTAATTCTAAGATTTTTACATCTCATAATTCTGGCTTTTTTTTTTCTGAATTACGGTAAATTCTGACTTTTTTCTTGGTATTCTGAGTTTACATCTTGCAAG
Organism: Enteromius fasciolatus; assembly: GCA_032361145.1. Classification (NCBI taxonomy): domain Eukaryota; kingdom Metazoa; phylum Chordata; class Actinopteri; order Cypriniformes; family Cyprinidae; genus Enteromius; species Enteromius fasciolatus. The sequence continues at coordinate 4,123,129 of JAUMHR010000069.1, forward strand.
TGAAAAATTGCAATCTGATATCCCAAAAAGTAAAAAAATGATAAGATGAAAATACACAATAACTTTTTTATTTTTATATAATAATATTATTTGAATATTATTGAATATTATTATTATTTTTTCTATTCCATTGCAGAAATTGTGTTGTGTGAATACTGTATATTCCCTATTAATTAAAAGAAAACTGTTTCTGAAAACAGGAGGATGTAGAAAATGTCTTTATGAATACAACATGAGCCATTTCATTGCTTTCTACTTAAAGTAATTTTGCTTTAATGTCAAGTCAAGCCTGTGAACATCGTCTTCTCAGACTATGAATTATATATGCTGTTAATGTCCTCCAGTCATGATTCATGATTTGGTGAGATTCTCCAAATTAGCTACTGTCAGTTCTGTTCAGCGGCCCCATCTTATCTTCAGTTGTATTGGCATGTACTGTGATGTTAAATTTGGATGAAGAATTATTTCAGAGATATTTCCCTGCTGTTTCTGTGCCAGCACAAGCACCCTCGTCCACAGAAGCCCAGGAGCTTGCGGATATACGAATCCCACATCGGCATTGCTTCTCCGGAGGGCAAAGTGGCATCCTACAGCAACTTTACACACAATGTGCTGCCTAGGATCAAAGATCTTGGTAAGAGACTGCGTTGTTAATTCACAATGTTGCTATAATGAGAATTTATGATTAATAGACTTTGGTTCAAAGTGGCTTCATCTTGACATTTTGAATTTTTTTTAATAAACCTTTTTTTTGTTTTGTTCGGTGTTGTGATGTTTTGTTGGCATTGGCTTTTAATATTTGACAGTTTTACAAAAGCTTTAAACATTTCTTAAATCAAATTACTTCAACCGCACATGAGTGTGTCCCTTGACCGATTCAACGTTGATATTTCTCGGTGGCCTTTTGAAACAAAATGTTTAAACAATTGTCTCTTTTTATTGCATTCATCTTAGAATTAGGCACACATTTAAATACTCGTTTTTTCTTCAAATTATTGTTTTAGCTAAACCTTTCAAATGGAAAGACATTTCAGATGGCAAAGATAATTACTACATAATGTTATGCTCTTAGAGAGACGTTTTCATTGTTCTCTGCTAACAAAAAACACAATGGGTCTTCATCAGTAGCTGGTATGTAAAGCACTTTTTTCTTTTTGATGCATTACAGAGAAATACTGAATTACTCTGGTAGAGTGTAACCATGCTTTATATATCATGATATACCTTGCTAAATTACTATTTTGATCATTTCACACAATGGTATACATCAAGGTATTACCGTCCAGTACATCACTGTATGATGGTACCATCACAGTGCATTTTTTCAGCATACAAGGATTATTTTTAGACTGGAGAGAGGTTATGTTCTACCTGCCAACATTCCTCCTTCATCACAAAGTATCTGAGCTGCAGTGGTGCTTAACCTGACAGACCTGCCGCATCGACGATGAGCCACTGGCCTTGGTGCCAATGTTCTGGGGAGGCCGCTCTCTCAACTAAGCCCCTTTCTGCAGGTCAACACCCTGTTTACAGGCTTTAGCTGCCATGTGGAGTGTTCATTAGTGCTGTCGTAGATGAGGGCTGGAGAGAGGTGTGTTTGAGTGCGTCGATGTGTTTTGGAGATGCAGGGAGTATTTACCAAACGCAGAAGATGAGGTTTAGAAGCCTGTGGATGTGAGATTGGGGTGATGTGACAGTTAGAGCGAGAGTTCGGCAAATGTGAAAATTCTTTATTTCCTATCTGTAACATAAAAGATACCAGTTTTTAAGGAGTGCAAAGGCCATTGCACACCCGAGTCTGATATTTCTTAGTGTGCAAGGACCTTAAATGGGGACTCTCGCTCTCAGAAACCGAAATTACAAAATAGGGCTGGACAATAATTCAACATCAATATGTATTGCAATATAAGTATTTGCAATAACAGTGATATCACACTCTATGTGGAACAAAAATCCTGCCTAAAGTATCTGAAATCAAAAGCTTGTTGAATTCCACAAATCGAGAAAAAAAAAGCATTGCAATTAACAGTGCTTGCATTTTAATGCATTGTGTTTTCATGCCTTGTGTTCTTATGTGCTGCATTTTTGCATGGTTGTAAATCTACGTAGTGAATATTTCAAATGGAAACATCTATATTCACATCCATAATCTATATTCACCTCACAAAGTTGATTTTCAAAATATTTCAAAATGTTTAAAAATTCCAGCAATAATATTTGTCAGGCAACTTTCTGTTATTTTTATTTCACTTTACAAATTTGTTTCCGAAAATTCAGTGGTTCAAATACGGCAGAGAGCACATCAACAGCAGGAAAAGCAGTAGATTACCGATTCAAGAAGCCATCTGCTGTTAGACGTCTTCACCTGCGGGTGGTGCTAGCGGCTTTGAGTGTGAACGTCTTTATCACCAAATGTTTGTTGTATTTTAGGGCTGCGCTGTTAAGCAAAATACTTTAAAAGCCAACTCTCTAATTAGTGATTATTCGCATAAACCCTCATTAGTTATGTAATAAATTAACAATAATAAAAGACTAAAAGTACATGTGTAACAGGAAATTGGATTTGTGCGGCTCATAAAGTGAGTGCTTTCTACTGGGTGCTTAATGCAAAATTCCTTGCTGCTCTGGACTAGTGGATTGACTTCAGGTAGGCCAGGGGCAAAGTGAAGTTGCTAGGACACCATCCGGTCCGTCGGTGGGTCCCCTTCGGTGGAAATCGTGGACCAGGGGCACCTAGACCAGACTAAAAGGACACTTTAGTGTTGTGACAGGGGATCAAGTTACACCGCTTTTATTATCTAAATCAGGGATTCCCAAACTTTTCAGCTCACGACCCCCAAAATAACCAAAATAAATGTGCCAGTGACTCCTGACCCCCACTATCCTTGGAAGTGGTTAAAATATACAAATGTTGCACGCAACGGTGCACATGCGCCAATAGACCTATCCAAACATTAGCATGACAACACAAAAGAACACAACGGTTTAACAACCATATCACTTAAATTGTTATTTACTCATTCGTTTAATTTCAACAAAACACCTCACCTAATGAGATGGGTGGGCACAATGCTTAGAGCACAGCAAATCCATTCTTGGGTTAATTTTGGAGACTGCGACTCAGAGATCATCCGCCACATTCTGTCGCGACCTGTATTTATCTTTAATGTACGTGAGTGCCGGAAAAGTCTTTTCACAAAAGTAGGTATTGCAAAACAGCATCAGTACATCCATAGCGACCTTGGATAGTTGTGGGTGTTCCCTCTTGACTGAAATCCAAAACTCAGCCAGAGTCTTGGAATTAAACACTGTCTTCAAAGTTCAGTTGCATGACAGTTTAACCACTGCGTCCTCCATGTCCGATGTCAGATGATTTGCCCTCGTTACAGTGAATGGTGATCTTCATATAACAATATCCAGTCATATTGTTCTGGAGCTGTTTCCTCTGGGAAATACCTAAGTGTTCCAGGAGACCCTGAAGGTGGGATGTGATATACTTCTTCACTATGTTAACATTCAGTTAGTTTTCCTCCATGAGATCATCCAGCTCAGAAGACATCCTTCCTATTTCAACTCGCTCAGTCCAGCGCTCAAGTGTTCTCTTGAATGCGTGGATTTTATCATTTAGCGTAACTATGTGTGTGTTCTCACCTTGCAATGACATATTAAGTCCGTTTTTCAAATATGCAAGCCAAATACGCTGGCCTTGTTAACCAGTCAGGATCAGTGATCAGCGAGCTGGGACCCATGCTCCATCAGAAACAAGCGTACTTCATCCCGCAGCTCAAACATGCGGCACATTCCCTCGCGAAAGCCACCTGACTTCTATATGGAAAAGCAAGCACTCATGCTCCGATCCCAGTTCGTTACAGAGAGTGGCAAACAGTCTGATATTGAGTGGATGCGCCTTTTATATAGTTGACCATTTGTAACAAAGTCTCAAGAACACGTTTAAGTTCTGGGTCAAGAGTTTTGCTCGCAAGAGCTTCTCTGTGTATAATACCATGCGTGAATTTTACATGAGGCACCACTTGTAAGACTCTTGCTTTAAGACCTTTCTTTTTCCCCAGCATCGCTCCAGCACCGTCTGTACACACACCGACGCACTCGCTCCAAGACAGTCCATCTTCTTTTAGTTTGTTGCCAAGTTTTGTGAAAATGTCCTCGCCTATGCACGTTCCCTCCAAAACAGAATGTCCTCGTTAAGTTTTCCATCAAAACTGTATCCGACGAATACAAGCAGCTGGGGAGAGTTTGATATATTTGTGGATTCGTCTAACTGTAAAAGCATGTTTCCCTTTCTTCAATCTGTCCACCAGCTGACACTTTATGCCCTTACGTTAAGTTCCCCCCCGTTAGACAGTGGCACTGATTCCAGCTCACGGGCCAGTTTATCCCCATGTATAACCCGCCTTATAGCTATAGCAGCGGGTTAAATGAGGGTTCCCTGGATCGTGTGTTGCTTTTTTGCCTGTGCAATTAAATATGAATCCTCAGATGATGCCTGTTAAGCTTTTGCAGGAATTGTTGTTTATTTAGTTAGGACTTTCTTTAGGCCTCGTAACACTCGCTCCTTTCGCCGGAAAATATCTACTGGTTTAGTAGCAAGAGAGGGGTGCTTAGTTTTCAAATGTTGTAGCATTTTTACAGGCTTTAGGCACATTAGGGATGCTGTACTTTAATGATGATGATGCATGTGAATACATACTGGATAAATTCCTCTCGACAATTTCGACACTTGGAGTAAGGCTGAGCCGACTGTTTATGGATGTCCTCTTTATGCACACGCCTTTCTCTTTCCGTACCTGAGGACGGTGGGCTTGCTGACTATCTGCGTTGTCATTGGTCGATAGTAACCAACGTTTCATTTCAACAAAAATAATATCCTAAGCCTAAAGCGATGAAAATTACCTACACGTTACGTGCACATGTCGAAATGTTTAACATGGTGCTGTAAATTGATCTACTGAAACTGACGCTATTGATGTGTCGTTAATCTGTCGTAATCACCTCAGAAGGCGCGATCAAACGATCAAAAATTGAAAGGCTGATGGCTTTTTAATGTTTTTTTAAATGTAACTTTTAACTAGTAGTTTTTATCTTTTGTTAGTTATGGATAAAATATTTTATTTCTAATAGTAAAAAAAAAATTTGATTTTTTGGAATATTTAACAGTACATACATGGCCGAGAGCGCTCAATGATCTGGAACTTCAGAAAACACGCGTAAATAGAATAAAAAAACAACAACAAAAAACAAAACGAACATCAATTTGACAAAATTGTGACCGAGGTTAGATACAGTTCACAAAACCACACCAAACCACACTGATCTGGTTTTTCATTAACTTAAATCAACTTTTTAACTTTAAAACATTGCTAAGTTGACAATCTAGTAGACAATCATAGCTAGGGCTGGGTATCGATTCAAATGTTCCGATTCGATTTCAAGCTCTTGATTCGATTTGATTTTGTTTCTCTATTCAATTTTGATTTGATTTCAATTCTTGATTACAACTCTCGATTTGATTTGACTATATGAATGAATATAGATTAAATACAAATCCTACATTTATAAAAAATTAACATAAGATTACAAATGCTTAATTAATAAAAGGCAATTAAGAGCCAAAACACTTTTTTTGTATATTAAACACTTTTTTTATTTTAGGTACACTTGGGTACAATAAAACAATTCTCTATTTCAAATGCATACAATGAATAGACAGAATTTTGACACAAAATGAAAAAACTGATGCTGAAAATTGCACAAGTCGGAACGCATGTCTTGATTAAACAGGATCAGGTTATTTTATGTTTAAGATAAAATATGACAGAATGAGCTGTAACCCGTTGGTTACAAGCCTATGAACGGTGAAGGAAAACTAATACTGGCTTTTGGGTGAAAATAAGCATACAGTTTAGCTTATCTGCTTTTCCACAATCGGGCCGATCGGTTCTCTTTGCAGAACCGTGCCGATCCGATTCGAGCCGGACAGCTCGGTTATGATTTCATTTTCCACTGCGGGGCTGATAATGGATTCAATTCAAATGCTCAGTCGTTGCCGTGGTAACACAAATGTGATGAATTTCTTTAGATTTTATTAGTAATATGTAAATGTATTACTAATTTAAAATGCCTCCATACCTCTGACCTTTTATGCGAAGGTGGTGTTGATGTTGGGAACACACCTAAATCCACCACTTTAAGCAATTAATGAATAACGGTCTGTCCGTTGTAACAAGGCAAATAAGAGGGTGACACCTAGTGGATTAGATGTGGAAATAAATAAAGAAAATTTTTTTTGACAAATTTGTGCCTTGACCACATTTTAAAAAAACGAAAATGTGTTTTTTGCCATGCCAAACATGGAATATGCTCTTTTTGGACAATGTACACATTCTGTACCGCACTCAGTTGCACAGACCCAGGCACCGCTCAAGTTTTCCTCGAAAAATATGCAAAAACACTTTTTTTATTGCTTGTAGGCAAAACAGAAGTTTGTGTTTCTGCATGTTCAGATTGAAAATGACCGTCTTCCCACATAAAGTCCTACGATGCCATCCGTGGTAACAAATATTATGATAGAATAATTCATGCATATGTCCGTGCACTAAATCAGTATGTTGTTGCATTGTGTCTGTCGCTCCCTCGAGTTCTCATTGTTTTGTGGTAACCGGTTGCATTTCCCTAGACAATTGCGGTTCTGGCATCTAAAAAGCACTGAAAAGTGCTCTCTCTCGCTTTGTCTGTGTGTGTGTTTGCTCACGCATCGAGACGAGCCCCTGGCGCTGTCACACCTCATCAAAAATCTCCAAACTTTCTCTGAAGCAGGGTGAGAAAGATAGCTAGCTAGATACATAAATTAAGAAACCAAACTGCTCAGAAAAAAAGCGATGTGAGACAAGCCTGGATCTCCCTCTTGAGTTCTTCCCGAACAGATTCAAAGCTGTGTCAGTGCAGCTACAGCCTGCATTGGGAACGGAAATGCTGGATTTTGTGGCTGATCCGGACAGATAAGACTTGTGTATCGCCCAATGAGTCATACAGACAGGGCGTCCCGGTGGCCCCTTTGTGTTCAGATAAAAGACCAGCTCCTGTGTTGGTCACTTACTGGTCAGAGGTGAAGGGGGAAGAAGGAAGATGTTTCGTTGGGTTTGATGGCCATATTCCTTGTCCTGTGCTTGCTTAAGATCAACCTGAGTAGTGTTTTTAAGATGAGGTTTTCTGTGGCCTTGACAATTTATTATTTTTGCTTGACTGTTGTATAATATCCTCTCGTTAATGGAAACAGCTGTTTTGAAGTTATGTGAAGCAGTGGTTCTCTGCGTGGGCATTTGGTACACACTACCGTGGGGATGACACAATATCAGCAAACAGAATTTGTCCTTTTTTTTTTTTTGCTCCCACGTTTGTTTTGCAGCAAAATGTCATAGCTAAAAGTTTGCTGTAGAAAAAACTAAATATACATTTTTAAAATATAAAAATAACATTAGATTTGAAGCTTCTTTAAAAGTGTAGTTCATTTAAAAACATTAAGTTAAATAATAATAATAATAATACAATTATTATTACTCTGTACATACTATATTATGTACTATTAAATATTATAATACTATTATGTAATGTTTTTTATTTATATTTATTATTAGTATTTACTAGTAAATATTGCAATGTTGTTTATTTTTATTGTATAATAATAATACAAATAATATTTACTGTTGAATATTACATTATTATTGTAACGTTGTCTGTCATGGCTTGTCATTCCTTTTTTGCCCTTGTTTTGATCTCATTCTATGTATCACCTGTCTTGTCCTGCCCCTGTCATTAGTGTTTGATTTCATCCCAGCCATGTGTCCCAGGTGTTTTGAGTTCCCTTCTTGTTTCTGTTTGTATTTAAACTGTGTTCTTTTGACTTTCTAGCTGCCGGTCGAAGTTTAATGCGATGCTCGTTTCCCTGCTGTCTCGTTGCATTGCTGTGTATATCTGGGGCCTGTTCCATAAACCAAGATTAGAGTATAAGACAGGCTTATTTCAGTTAGTCTGATTTATTGCCAGTTTATTTGTATTCAAATAAGTCAGACTATCTGCCATAAGCCTGGCTTATTTGGTAAACTTGTTTTATGGAACAGGCCCCTGGAGTCTTTATTAAATGTTATAACTGTTTCCTGCAATCCGCGTCTCTCTGCCTACCTTGCCCGCCGAGAAGAAAGGCGTCAGTGTTACAATTATTATGTACTGTTAAATATTACATTGTTATTGTTATTTACTAGTAAATATTGCACGTTTGTCATTTATTTTTAATATAGTATAATAATAATAACAATAATAAACACCATAAGTTGTCACAGTACATACTGTGTATATACTGTATATATATGTTTATTTATTTATTTTGAAGCATTATAACAGCTTTGTGTAATGAACACACACACACACACACAAGATCAACTGTGTATAGATCATTTAATCTAACCTTTTAGATTTTATGGAAAAGACCAACATGAACATCCTTTAAAATAGTGTGTGTTCCAGTAAAGAAAGAAAGGCATATGGGTTTGGAGTAGCATTAGGACAAGTAAATGGCAGAATAATTTTGGCAAAGATCTGCTTATAAACACTGCTGTCTTTATTGTCATACACACAGGTTATAACTGTATTCAGATGATGGCGATCATGGAGCATGCCTACTACGCTAGCTTCGGTTACCAGGTCACCAGTTTCTTCGCAGCATCAAGGTAAAGCTATACGAAACTTCACAATATTTTATTATTTTTTACATTTTCTTTGTTTTTTGACTAACCAGGTGGCAAACCTAGTGAAATTCCTTGCAGTAATTTTTGCTTCATTTTGGCACATTTCTTGTACAATTTAATATTTATAGTCTCCTTTCTGTTGTACACACTCTTTCCACTGCTTCAGGTTTACTAGTTCTTTTATTATTATTTCTATGTTCATGCATTTCCTTGATTAAATATATACACTCTGTATGGAGCATTTGACTGCAGGTGGTATTCTGTATACAGCTTTTTATGTGACAAATGAAATCTGAATCTTGTTTACTGTCCAGAGGTCATTCACACACATGGTGTTTGACCACGTTTGATCATCACACTCACGTCTCGCTGCTTTTGCAACATCTCACAACAAATTCAACTTTATATATAGAAAAATTATATATACTTAATGGTTTCTCTATAAAATTTGATTGTTTGAATAACTGTAGAAATGAAATAATTATAGACCTGTATTATTATAAATACAGGTCTGTCGTAAGCCTATACAATATTTATCAAACTGTGTTAAAAAATGTGTGTGCATATATATATATATATATATTAGGGCTGTCAAATGATTACAAATTTTAATCAAATTAATCAGGATTTTCAGTGGATTCATCATGATTAATCACTATTTGCAACGACACCTGAATCCTAACCATTTTTTTTTTTTTTTTTTAAATGCATACCAAAAGATAAATAACAGGACACAGATACATAATTTTCATAATATGTCTGTTTATTAACACAGCCAAA
>JAUMHR010000069.1:4145021-4160784 GCA_032361145.1 Enteromius fasciolatus
CCAAAATGGCGGCAGCGCCTCCGCAGCGCCATCTATAGACTGTTGCCCATATCAGTACAGAGTTTCGCCTCTTGGTATTCTATACTCTTTGACCAAACTATTGCTATTGCTAAGCTCCAGAATTTGGCTAGTTATTTATTTAGGAATATTATTTAAAAGATTCTTCCCATTCCTTTTCCAAATTAGCTGACAGAATAGTTGAATATTTCACCTTCTCTCCTCTAGTTCACTCAAAACACCGTTTGCAATCATCTACTTTGAAATGGAGGCTACAAACACATGCAGTAGGATTTTCAGGATTTCTGTTACGCCATATTTGTAATTCTTTTTTTTATTCTTTATTTTTTTCTACTCCAAACGGCACAGGTAGCTAGGTTTTTGAAAGCCCCCGTTTCCAGTGGTTGAATACCTATTTAAGTCATTATTATTGTGCGGATCCTTGAATAAGTTTTTAATTGTTTTTGTACACAGGCAGGCTCATTTTGTCATTTAAAGCATCTCAATGTTTTCTTTAGCATTGCATGCTTTGAATGCCGAGATCTTTGTTCATTTCCTCTAAGCACTTATATAGAATGACATTAAATCAACAGCACTAGCTATTTTGAGTATATTGCATATCCTTAATGTTTCTTTGCTCTAATGTCTAATTTCAAGCACTCAAGTTTTCTGTTCTGGAACTATGCAAGTTTATAAGTGTGTGTGCTTTTGAGTCGCGCTCACAGGTCATATCTCTGTAATTAATAATGTGGCATGGAATTATGCTTCCATAATTAGTTCACCTCATCAGCACATTTGTTTGCCCATAATCAAGCATTAACATGTCCTTATCTCACGCAACGGAATATTCATGTAAAATTCTTAAGATGCTTTCTGTTTATGAATAATCATTGCAGCATTTGCCTATTTAGACTCATTCATCTCTGAAAACAAAGAGACAATGCAAAGCGCTAAGAGGCTTAGAAAAGCAGAACCCACAGTAGACCAAGTTCTGTCATTATTTACTCACCCTCATGTCGCTCCAAACTTGCTAGACTTTCTTCCATCGAGCACAAAAGCATAACTTTCCACTGCTTAAACTAGTTTGGAATGACATAAGAGTAAGTAATTGATAACTAGACATTTTAAGGTGAACTGTCTCTTTAAATTCTAAGAACACGTCATTGTCACAGTAAGGCAGGGTAGTTGGAAATTATATTTGACCTGGTCAGTTTTCCTCATTATAGCTAAAAATGCACTATAGCCATTAGACTTTCATCACAACCATATGCCAGCTAATATGTTAATTTCCCTTTTCCCCCACTCTCGAACCCATACTGAGTGAGTCTTTAAATTGGAACACCTACTGTACTCTATTTGCCTCTGGCAGTATTCCCATTGCACCGTCTTGGGCTGACAGCAATTACTTCAATGTTGTATATGAAACCTTTCTGCCAAAGCGCAGTGTGAATTCTCCATCAATATGTCCTTCCTCATTGTTCACTCCCTTTGTCTCTGAAGTCTTGCATGTTAAATATGCTGTCTAAAATTCAACTAATCACTTTCAAAATGCAATAATCGCCACACCGCTCTATTCGAAATGATGCGCTCGGAGTAAGAAATATTGGCCATTTACAAACTGATTAGATATTTTTCTCGCAGTATTCTTGTTTGTGAAATATTTTGAATAATTTTGACTTATTAATAATCGCAATAAATTCTTCAGCCTTGTAACCGAGTTCAGTAACCTAACTGTAGTCTTGTTTCCAAGTAATGGAAATGTCTTGCATTAATATACAATTAAAGCCATGTGTGCACACATCTGCTACTTTAAGATTAATCTTCTGCAGTATATTGGACAGCAACTGTTTGTCTTATGAACAGTTTTGGGGAGTAACTAGTTACATGGAACAGAGTCATGTGTAACTAATCCATTACTGAGAAAAAAAAGTAGTAAGTACTTATGAAAATGGTAGCAGTTATAAAAGGGGGGGCACATATTTGAGCAATTTAGGAAACCGAATAGGACGTATATTTTTCTGGTAACTGTTTCCTATTTGGGTTTATGTACATACATATTTTTAAAAATATTCACAGTTTTATTATTATTTTGTTCAAGGCACTGTTAGATTGCATTGTTTCCTGTAGCTATGCAAAGATGTGATTACAAAGAAAGTATTCTTGTTATGATTTTAAATCAGTACTTAACCTCAGAATTATCTCAAAGTAAAAAAAAAAAGGTGCTGAATCTGATTTTGTGTGTGTAATTAGTTCACAGAGCTGGTGATATGTTTTAGGAATGTTCACTTTACTCAGTCATTATATCCCAAACATATGATTATAACTAAGTGATTTTCTTTTTAATACACAAATATCATACCATATTTCTTCATGGTATTATGGCGCACTCTTTTATTTCCATGTGTGCGCAGAATTGTCATCTAGACCACTTAGCCGTGAAATTTTAACTTATTCATCAAAGCAAAATATTTTGCGAAGGTGAAATGAATCTCAAGAGATGCACTTGACATCTGGCTGAGTGAAACGTGCATTTTGGATTTGTTTCTGACAGGTTTCATTAAGAACATGTTTTCTTCCTGATAGGGAAAAAATAAATAAACTCTGGTTTTTGTTCTCAAAAAAACAACTTTACAAATTAGAGCAAACTGTAGGAGTGTTTCCAAAAAAAAATAAAAGAATGCTGGTTTGCTGTCACAACAGTTGACACTTAACTAGGCTTTTTTTTTTTTAGCAAATCTCACAATTTTGACATCAAGCATGTGTGTATTATGTGCGAATACTGATAAAGTGTATAATTGAAAGACAAAGCCTCCATGTAAGGAGCTGGTTAAAGAATAAATAAATAAACACTTGTCTTTTAAAGCTGACAGTTAACAAGCAGATTGCGTTTGCTCATTAATAACTAAAAGAAAGTGTGAAACAGCTGCGTTTGTGTTTTTAGCATTGTGAACATGTCAGAAGTTATGCAAATAGGCCAATATTGTAAAACCAGGGCAGTAAAAAACATATTCGACAGGAAAATTATGTTCAGCTGCAATAAAACCATTTATTTCCATTCAATTCATTTATTTTGACCTTCGTCAAACAAATTTCTCGATTTTATTGTGGGCACATTTTTCCAGTGTTCACACACACACACACACACAAAAAATAAAATAAATTAAAATATATACATCAAGCTTATAAAAACAAAGTAATCCCACTTTAAAAGTGCTGAAGTCTAATAAGAAAAAAAAAATGGATAAATGTTTATGCAGCCTATAAGCCTTTATTTAATACCCATGGCAATTGTCTTTTATCACAATCTGCTTCGATGATCAATCAGCAACAGCTGTGAGCTTGTTTTGGCATCAACACAGAAATTCTACGAGGGGCTGTTAAGCACATAAAGTTAATTCCCTAGAAAGTAATGACATTATCCTTTTATTTTACGGCTCAGAAACATGCAAATCCCTGATCAAGTACACATGCGTTTGAAACAAAACGAACAAAGCCCATGTATGGCAGTCGACATCTAACAGCGTGTGTTCTAATGTTAGCTGAACACGTCTCAGACATGCCCCGTGAGAGCTACGATAATGAAAGACTGAACGAATCAAAATGAGTACCACAAAAACATCATGTGTGTAAATGAACTGAAGAGCAATAATTGACGAAAATGGGCCTTAAATTTGCAGTAGCTCAAAGTGCCCTTGTGTGTCACGCTATCAGAGACATGCTTACAATCCTTCGTTCTCAACAGTTCGGCCTTCCATTTACACACACACAATGTATGCGTCTTCACGGATGCCGCCCGACACTCTCTTCTCCAAATCATTACTGTCATCGCAGTGGTAAGCTCGACAAAAGCGTACGGCACTTCAGCCGCTAGCAGACTCTGACCCTAATGGCCCTCACGGTAAACCCGAACCTATTGATTGGTGCTCTCGCGGCTCGTGATAATTAAGTTTCTCTTCTTCTTCTCCACGGCTGTAAGCTCATCTCATCACACATTAAGAGTCAGACCGGCCGCCTCTGTGGAGTCTATCAATGCCTTTTTGAACCCACATTTAATAAGCGCATGCCAAAAGCTGCTGCCGCCAATACATTATCCGGCGTTAGTGTCAGACGGCGCAGAGATTCAGTAATAAGAGCCAAGCTGCAGTTTCATTACTTATTGAGCTTGTGCCGTTTTCAGAGGGACTCATTAGACGGGCCGCAGACATATGCCACAACCAGCAGCCATCTGAAGAGTCATTTGTAAAAACCCGAAGGAACGCCCCGGTGTCATCGCCGGTTCATTTGTCTGTTTTTCTTCTTGCCGTTTGTTTGGATGCGTCTCTGTGTCGGGCTCTCTATTAATTCCTGCTTTTGAGAAGATGAATTGCAGAAGGGCCGTTCCTGGTTTCGACTGCAATGGCACAGCATTGTTTAATCAAGCAACTTTGAAACAGGCATTGGCGAGCGTCGCAACAGATGAGCCAGTGACATCGGTGGAGGTTGCATGTGGTATTTCTTAAAAATGAGGGACCAGCATTGTTATCCCTTGATTCTACTTGACATGGGAATAAAGGACTTTCTTGGTGCAGGAACATTCGAGAACAAATGGCTAGCCGGATGAAATCAAGTCAAATAGCTTTGAGATGTTTTATGGTGAACTTGACCTTGAGACTCCAAGATACAGGCAAAAAGCCTCCTTGAGAAGTGGTGTGGTGTGTCAGGTGAGGAATTGTCCTTCACAATCAACCACAAACTAATTTTCTTTCATCTTGTTCACATATTCAAGCAAGCAAGTGCTATTGCTGACCACTATTGGTTGCTTACGCAAAACTCCATCTTTGTGGTTTGTACTTGGTCTAATCGAACCTAACTTTCGCATGACTTCACATAATAATTTGCATAACTTTTCTTCACTTTCTACGGTCATCATTGCCTTGGTTGTTTAAGTATGTGTGAGGTCCTGTCGGGGTATGGATGTTTGTTTTAATTCTTTCAAATATCGATATTGTTTGACAAAAGTCACTTGGTGCACCTTCCTAATACTGTTTTGAGTCTACTATTTTCGATCTATGACGTCTACGATTTTACACTTACACTGGCGTTTGCACTGCGTTTCAAAAAAACAATCTCCGTTTACACTTAACATGCGTGCCACATGACCATTTATGCAGGTACAAACATATATATACAGGTAGAAAACCCATGTTATTTAGATGTGCTTGGAGTGTTCGAATGGAAAATCTACCAACACGATATATGGGTTCAACAAAGAGCATGATGTTATTGTTTACAAGTTGTCATGGATACATAGAGCGAATGTGGGCAGCCACGCCATCGTTTTTGAAAGTCTCCATTTTGATCTGTTTATAACCCTTAAGTTTTTAATGTCTGCAATGTTTTTAAAAGTCTATTTTTTCAACCTTGAAAATGCCCAGAGTACTGTAAATGATAGACGTAACCATAGAAAAAAAAAAACATAACAAATAGAGCACTTTTCTTAAAGGAGTCATACAAAGCCAATTTTCCACAAGCTAATATAATTCTTTAGGGTCTTAATGGAAAATTTGTAATATAGTGTGTTTTAAAATGTCTCAAATAATTTTACCCTGTCAAAACCAGCTCTTTTGAAATCACTCTGTTCTGTGTACTTCCCCTTTAAATCTTAACGAGCTCCGCTGACCCCGCCCCTGTTTTCCGAGGCACTCTCAGAGGATCTTTTTTTAGCCGTATTCATAGTGAAACTTGACAATTAGCACATTACTAGGAATGGCGATTTGCAAAGATTCATTAAAAGACATTATACTCACTGCTTCTGTAGGTGAGGCTGGATCATGAATGATTTGCACGAACATAAACACATTTCGTTTGATCAAAGGCACGTTTCCCTTCAGAACCAAACATAACGTTAATCCTCTGCGTCTTCAGTCACTCAGATGTCGGGGGTAAATGACTACTGCTATGTTCATTAATACATTTAACAACAAAACACCTCGACCGTTTAGGAGTCTTGTCTCTGCGTCTCTGTCTGATGACGGCTCACTCAAGTGTCTGAGGTAAGGCACCAGTTTAGTCTGTGTGACACGTTGCTGTCAATCAACTATTGTGGGTGTGGCCTCTGTCGGTGTGACGCCACATTGAGAATGGCTTGATTTCAGAAGGGGCAACATGTTTTTATTAATTTAAAAGAACTTCTTGGTGGATTTTCATCATTGTAGGGTGGCTGTGTACACTCCCAATACACATTTCAGTCCAAACGGCTTGTAAAAGTGCATGTGGCACCGGATGACCCCTTTAAGCAAAAACTTGACCTTGAGCCTCTATGTCCCAGTCAGAATAGCCCCATTGAAAGTGGGGTGGTCTGTCACAATCAACCCCAAAGTTGCTTCCATCAGTTTCACACATTCAAGAAAGCAAGCCCCTACTGCTGAATGCTGTCCTTTCATTGTGGTTTGTAATTCTTGGACTATCAGAACAGTCATGACAAAATAAGATGTATCCGGTTTCCCTGTTTGCTTGTCTGCAACATGTAGACGGCACTGTTTTGACAATAAAAAAATCATGAAAACAAGGTGATTTCACGGAAACATCTGTTGCGCGCTCTGTTATGCACAGTGTTTCTGTGGCGTCTAGAGGGAAATGCGAACAGCCAGTGTTTGAGGCCTTAGCCCTTGTAGTGGAGATCTAACTAGCCCAGAGACATCCGCTGGGCTGCACTTCATGGCTTCCTGTGGCTCCTCTAATAGGCTGTTTCAAAGACCAGCAAGGACACCTTGTGAAAGCGAGTAAATTAATCCTCTGTGCCGCCACGACGCTCCTCTCCACCCGTCTCCTGAAGGGTAGGCGCACTTCCTCTCGGCCATCGCCGCCGTCTGCCCTCTCTCTGGTGCTCGAGAGGTCTCAGATGTGTGACTTCAGAAGGCTCTTTCCACGCTTATCCATCCATTCCTACAGTCTCCTGCTGTATTGGCTCATTTGCATCCATTTTTCATCAGTCATCACCAGAATCCCTCTGCACATCAAACGGAGGCAAACCCGAGGCTAGCCGCTTTTGTGGTCTGACATTTCGATCACGCGTTACATTCACCAAAATCCGGACTAAGAGAAATGCACAAGTTTAATGACTTTGTGGGGCACGCTTGGTATTCTGTGCAAATAGCAGCGAATTATATTATGCCTTTGTGAAAGATTTCCAGTGACAATGGTGGATAAGGTCCCGTGCCCGTGTAGCGGTCCCCCCTACTTGAATATTCATTCCTCATCAGGACCCGTCGCATGTTCTCCCAACACCTCTCAATGAGACTTAATAAACTTTCTATTGAGACGAATGGTGGATTTCACCAGAGGCACAGCTGGATGTTGATGGAGAATGCTAATTCTGACAGTTCTGGACGAATTCCAGAGCGGCAAAAAATGACATGACGATGGCACTTGTCACATCACTTTATCCAGGTGTTATCCATCTCTTCCCCAATAAACATTAATCTGCACTGCTTGTCTTTTATTGAATGAGCGAAGAAGCCGTTTTGCCAATAGGACAGGCACAGCGTGTGAGATGCGTGAAATGAGGTGCCTCAACCGCCGTTTCCCACAAGGCCCGGCTGTTCGCCATCTCTCAGTCTGTCAGCTGCCGTCGTTTCATCGCTGCGCCTTGTGTGAAATGACCTGTCAAGGTTGTAAATTTATTTGTTCTCATGCAGGTTGACTGTAATGTTGAGGATACAGGGATTTATACGTTTCCTCTTCCTGCGATCTTCCTTACACCTGAGACTTGGGTAGCGATATCAGGTAGAAGAAATGCAAATAAGGTCAGCGTACCCCCGTTGAGAGATTATCCTCGGTTTTAGAGTATTCTTGTAGTGTTAATTTGTAACTGTCTGGGAACCAGTGCTTATGACAGATTTGGCATACCGTGTAGCAAGGTCATTTTATGTTTATCATCACACTTGTCTTTTTCCTGTCGTTCTTTCCCCAAGGATGAATGTGGAGTTGAGACAGATTATCAGCTATTTGGCTCTGAGGAAATGTCGCACGGCATGTTTTTTTTTTTCTTGTGTTGAAGGGCTTGACTACCAATGCAAGTTATTTCATTGATATTCAACATACAGTAGGCTATATGTTGTCATTAAGTGCTATTTGTAGCAATGTGGGGAAATTTTGAGGGTAGACTCATAATCGAATAAAACAGCATTTTACCTTCCTTCCAGACACCCTTGGAGTCATGTAATCTGGTTAAGCAGAAAACTGGCCTGTTTGTCCATTTGTAGCCATAGTGTCGGTAAGTCAGTCCTTAAACTCATTCTTACTGCTGGCCTCAAGTAAATGTTTGAGGCCTGTTGGATGTCAATGCTGTGGCAATTGCAGTTTACAATACGGCGATCACATCAAGTTAGCCCTTTAAGTCATATGTATCATATTTTACACAATGGATTGTCCAGCTTCAATATAAACAAGATAAACACATACCCGTGAACGTGTATGCAGTATGTGATCTATTTTATGTCTTCTGCCCCCTAGTGGATTATCTACGTATAATTATTAAAATATGTTATCAAATTATGTAAATTCTGAAATGTTTGCGTCCTTATTTTTTAAGATACAACTCTTATTTTATTTGTAAATATTTTACTCATATATATATGTGTGTGTGTGTGTGTGTGTGTGTGTATATATATATATAATATGTATATACACACACAAAATAACACAAATGTGTCAAATGAAATACAGCAAGTATTTGATGTATTCATTTTTAGTCATCATTGTAATTTTGCAGTTTTTTGTTCCCCATAATGCATTTTTTATCACCAAATTAGCAATTTCGATTATAGTATGCAAATAAAACAGCCTCCTATCTAAATATAATACACTGATAACACATTTTTATTTATTTGCTCATTATTTAATTACTCACTTTTCACTTATTTCATAATTTTATATATTTTGATTATTTTATTATTATTAATATTATTATATTAAAATGTTATTACTATTTATTTTACTCCTTTTTTTTTTTACTCTATGTCAGGCTTTACATTGTTATAGACCAGTATGTATTTGTGTATGATTATCTGTTGTTAATGCATGTTTATTCATGAAATGGCAAAAATTATTAAATTAGGCAATTTAAAATGTTACATTTATTAGTATATGTAGAAACTATTAACTAATATGAATAAAAATGTTGCCAAGTATGAAATTTAACTCATACCAACCACACATAATCTTATCGCTTCATTGAAATAAAAAGTGGTAGCACTTTATTTTAAGAAACAGTTCTCACTTAACTGGGTATCCTAAAATATAGGTATCCTATTTTTAATAAATACATATTAATGCTTTATTCTGCATGTCCATATTTTAGGTCTCTTAATCCTACCCCTTAACTACACTTAAAAACTACCTTACTAACCATTATTACGCAACATTATGAGTTTAATGAGGCTTGTCATGGTTCAAATTTAGCTAACAGTGGACAGTTGGACCTTAAAATAACGTGTGACCAAAATAGCTACTAAAGTGAAAGGCGTCCCTTGAGGTTAAAAGCACCCTGTGGCCCGTGAGCAGCCCTACTTTACCATCACAGCTGACAAAAGCTTTGTGCTCACCGCTCTCCTGACGGGACTTGCCCGTATTGAATAACAGCCATTCGTTTGGCTTTAACGTGCAGGTGTGGTTTTGTCATGGCTTTACCTCAGCCCCACGATAACACATTGTGTGTTTGGCCTCTGCGTCGTGTGGTGAGCACAGTATAATCTATTTATCGCCCACAGCCCCGCGTGACCGCCCATGCCGCATGCTTATCAGATTACCACAGCCCCCTAATATTGGGATAGCCAACCCAGAGTTGCAAACTCGCCATTTGCAACTTTATGAAACGGCGCCACGGATATCTACATCAGCATTTTCCCCCGTGGCTTGGAAAACTACAATCTACCCCGCGCTGATTCACTCCTCCTGCAGAACCAATTGCGAACTGCTCAGTCCTGGAAGAAGCTTTGGGGGATTTGCGCCTGGCCGACGGGGACTTGTATCCATATATTTGATTTAGCATACATGAATGTTGCTGCCTAGATCAGCACGGCGCTGAATGCATCAAGCAGAAGCACGGAATGACTCCAAATGAAGGCTGTAGCTCCTTATGCCGCGCTAATGTTATCAGACATCTCCACCGCTCTGCAGACTTGCTTGTGTGAGGAGGTTCATAAGTTATTCTGAATAGCGTCAAGTTCCAGTGTGAGTGTCAAAAGATGGTTCATTTCCATATTTTCTCATTTGCTGCTACCTGGGCCTCTTGTCATTCTCGCAGAAGTTTAGAAGAGAAGAATCGAGGTTGAAGAGAGTTCATTCACACATCCCTGCCGTCGAATACAGTTTAAGATGTAGGATTAGCGCTAGCCCGCCTCCGTTGGGGCCGCTCGAATCATTCCGGTCAGAACCGGCTGCACCGTAAGTGTCATATTGTCCTTCTTCTGACAATAACATTAAGGATGCCGTAGCGCGAATCGGAGCGCTTGGCATTTATAAAACTCTCAGGCGAGATGATGGTGTTCTTTCGCGCTCTTTAATTCGGCTTCACACGGTTGAGGTGCTTTACCTTGTTCCGCACGCGCTTTGCACGGTGCCAGAGGACCCCCGTGCTCGCATTTTAACAAAGTTTCTATGGCAACGTGGCCATTACTCCAAGTTGTTGAGGATGCTCAGCTGGAGGGGGCTGGTCACAAGTGCCTACACACATCATCCAAACACCAGGATACAGACATACTTTAGGGATGGGTTGATTCCAATTTCTCATCCTGACGGTTAATTTATGCTCATAGCCGCATGCCACAGGAATCTGATTGGGGTACCCGATGAGCAGATAGTGCATTGGTATTCATTTGTAGGTTTCAAACATGGATGGAGTGAGTCGCACTTGCAGGTACAGCTTTGCAAAAATGTACATGGGAAAAACATTTGCATAGAGGCAGGAGTTCGCTGCTTTTTGGGCTGTGATGGATTTGTAAAGTACCTAAATTGTTGGAACCATACACACCATGCACTGACGTGATTTACTCGTGATACCCTCAAACCATCCTGGGTATATATGACTTTCTTCTTTCAGACAAATACAATCGGAGTAATATGGAAAAAAAAAAACTGGTTCTTCTAAGTTTTATAATGGCAGTGAATAGAGGTCAAGATTTTGAAGCCAAATAAGGTGTATCCATCCTTCATAAACATTGATCCACACATCTCTGCGGGGTTAATAAAGTCCTCAATCAATGCATTTGTCTAAAAATAAACTTTATAAACCGTGATCGCTATTATTAATCACGAGAGAGGGGTGTTTCAGTGGATGACGTAGGATGAAGGTGGAGCATAAGCCCTTGTTTGAAGTTAACCAGTCCCCTCTTGGCTTATATGCAGTCTTCAGACACTTTTCTTTCTAAATCCTTGTTTTGTCATGTAGTCATGATCTGTGTTTTGTTTTGCTCTCTCCTTTTGTTTTTTTGACAAGAATTCAGCGACAGTGTTGTCAAAATGATTCCTTTTACATGAATCCACAAGTACGGATAAAAATATTGCGCTATGCATGCCAGGCCACTAATTGGCAATGTCACTTTTGTAAAGAAAGAAACAAACAATACTTTTCCAAAATTCATGTTTTAGCTGTTTAAACAGGGATAGCATTGATATTTTCAAAAACTTGCCATTAATAAAAGATTGTGTTTACAGACTCCCAAAATGTAATTGGCATGTAAACAAATGGCCAGAAAACATAATTTCATTAAAATAATAATAATAGAGATTTCCTTCATCCTCATGCAAAATGATCGATCTGCAGATTCCTGTTGAAATGACTAGATTTGGATGTTTAATCATACTGTAAAACATATATAAACTCTGCTGTATGTAAAACAAATAAATACATTTATGGAAAAAAATAAATACACCTTTAGCTTGTTGACAACGATAATTAATTAATTGATTATTTAATTGTAACGATAATAATAAAAATGATTCCCAAAAAATTAAAAGGAAAATCCCAAAATGTATATATTAAGTTAAAATCGGAATACACTCTGTCTGATTCGTAAATGTATTTGAAATGGAATACATTTTTCAATAATAATAATAATAAATTCAGAGAAGAGTGATTTTTTTTTAAGTTTCAATAAGTTTGGTTATGAGCTGAGTAGTGGCTGAACGAGGGGTTCTGAAAATGAACTTCCCATCACTAGTCTTACATGGGTCTAC
The DNA here is from genome assembly GCA_032361145.1 of Enteromius fasciolatus. Classification (NCBI taxonomy): domain Eukaryota; kingdom Metazoa; phylum Chordata; class Actinopteri; order Cypriniformes; family Cyprinidae; genus Enteromius; species Enteromius fasciolatus. The sequence continues at coordinate 4,157,235 of JAUMHR010000069.1, forward strand.
ACCAGACACGCACAACGGGAAACTGCTGCTGCGTTCTGTTTACGACATTGACAGTTTCAAATGATTTTCCACGGTCGCTTTCTCCCATTCAGCGTAGACACGATGTTAATGAAAACTACGTTTCCAATAATTACAGTCACTTTTTGTAACACAATATTTAAGATTTTGTCAGCACATCTAAATTTGAGAACCTCATTCCTATCATATTAAGATGAAAAAGGCACTAAAAACTAAACTAAAAACAGTGTATGTGCTGCTGTATCATGAGCGTAGCTGTGATCGATGCTCGCTGCACTATCAGGAGGTTTCTTTCACTTCGTATCATGTGAAATCCTAACTCTGTGAATGCGATACTACTGCACTTCCAGGCAGTGCTGAGTTCTCGCCATCTGGGAAGCAACACATACCAGAATGTGATGATGTCAGCTGTATTAATTATATTGCCTGGTGCCTGAGAACCTGGAGCCACAACTCAGGTCTTCCTGAAAGTTTGGTGCACAGCATCTCTGTGTAACTGGAACCGTTCCTTTGATTATTATAAACTGAATTCTGGTCTCAATATAAAGTTTATAATATTTCTGGAGTGAAACTGGGAGACCCCTTATCGAGCACAGAGACAGAGCTGAACATATCGGATAAATCGGAGGATTACGTTTTAAGCCTGGTTTATAATAACATGCATTAATTTCCATATTAATGTATTTATATACAGTACTTTATGGTGCTGCATTGCAAAGTCATTAAATTAATCCTTATTGATGTTTAGTCATTAAACTACCAGATGATAGCAGATGCATTGCAGGAGGTACAAAGAAACATTTAGCTGAACTTCAAGCTTTCGCTGAGGTTAATTTAATATTGTATTTTGGTTTAGCGCATATTTACGTTTCATCAAACAGTAATAATTGGTGGACCCCTGCTGTACGCCTACGGACCCCTGCTGAAGAAACCTGCTTTAAAATAATGTTTATTTAGGCAAACATTCTTACCAGGTTAGAAGTTCATATTAAAATATAAGCATTAAATATGAATAACTAATGATCTGCTATGAAATATATACTGTGAACAGATTTCAGTTCCCTTTCAGAACAGTTCTCTGGAAAAAAGAGAACTTACAGTTACTAATCAAAATTATTATTTTTAATAAAATAAACTTGTTTAAAAGTTGAGGGTCAGTAATGTTGAAAACCATTTAAATAAAATATATTAAAATATATACATTTTCGTACAAGTAAAATATATAAATGAATAATTTTAAATGCAGCAAAGATGCATTTTCGTAAAGACATTAATAAAAAAAATATTTAAAGAAAATAAATATAAATCTAAAATAAATATAATATAAATTTTAATATAAATTTAAAATAAATAAATCATTTATTTAAATGGTTTTCAACAGTGATAAAACAAAGTTAAAAAATAAATAAATTAATTAAAAAAACTGTAGTTCTGTGGTGCTAATGCTTATTTTCGTGTAGCATTAATATTAAGGTCAGGTAAATTTGACATTATGAAATGGTTTAGTACACTTGTACTAATTTTGCCGTGTTTTAATTTTTATTTATTTATTTTAAGATAATTGCTTTTCCAGTAAGGGAACATTCTAGAAGTTTTTCTAACATTCTTTAATATTCTGTAATAATATAACAGTGCTTTCTAGAACATTGTGGGACTAGTCATAAAAGGCTAATATTCTCCAGCATACACTTCAGTAGTTTTAGACGACTCACTTTTGGTAACTATTCATGTTAAACTCTTGTTGTTAGCTCAGTGATATTTGTTTACTATCAGTAAAAGATTAGCTTGAATACATCTTTCTTTTTTTAGTTTTCTTTAGTGTGATGTGTTATGAACTTCATAAAGAAACTTTATAATTTAATGAAATATTTATTGAACATTAAAAAAATGATTTCTGAAGGACACTGATGACTGGTTTAATGATTCTGAAAATTCAGCTTTGCATCGCAGGAATAAATCACATTTTTAAATGCATTAAAATGTATGCATTTTTAAAATGTAACAATATTTCATCATATTTATATGATAAATATACTGTTTATACTGTATGTTTACGGAAAAAAAACAGCCATGATGAGCTTGAGAGTTATTTCGAAAACATTATTAATTCTCATCAACTCCAAACATTTGATGAACGAAAACCATCCCAAATGATTAAAATTTGATGAGTTAACCACACAATTTAAAGTATGATTCATATCTGTAGTGCAAAACATTTCAGCAATGACTCACATGTAGATATATTCCTGTCATAATAGTATAATAACTGTTTGTGTGTGTGTGTGTAGCTGGGAGGTGCTGCGATTTCTCCTGTCAAACCTGCGCTGGTGGATGGAGGAGTACAGATTTGATGGATTCCGGTTTGATGGAGTGACATCTATGCTCTATCATCATCACGGGATCGGTATGTCCATAGAAAATTAAGCACGTAATGTTCTTTACTTAGAATTTCTCTACATTAATAACATTCTTCCCCTGTAAATGTCACAGGCTCTTTTTGTAGAACAGGTAGCAAAGCGTATTGGAAGAGCAACCGTTTCAAGGGCAGTTTCAGTAGAATGAGAGCATGTTACGTAAACTCTCATAAATGAACAGAATTAAGCAGGAAAAGCATGTGATACAAGTTCTTTCAAGCAGGAAATTAATTACACAAGTAGCGTAGCAAAGGTTATTCTGGCATTTTTCTCCTTTCTTTTTCATTTTGTTGCAGCGATGCCGCTAATGATTTTGGGTAGCTTTTCAAAGATCGCTTTGAATAAATCTTTTGTTTTAATGAAACATGACATTGGATTCGCAAATTATGGCGAGTTGGTTTCTTCGTAGCGCGAGTTTTGTGTAATTGCTAATTAATTTTATTAAAATGTAACCATCAGCGGTGGAATGTGATTTCATCTGCATCCTCCCTGATGCTCAGGATCAGGATTTTCCGGAGATTATGCTGAATACTTTGGACTCCAAGTAGATGAGGACTCTCTTGTCTACCTCATGTTGGCAAACCATATTTTGCACACCCTCAATCAGGACTGCATCACTATTGCAGAGGTAAGCCGTATGTTGTTTTCTGAAATGCACTGAATATAGAAGCTCTTAACAGCATGAAGAGTATTTCTAAAATGTTGGCTCAGCAGTTCTTGAGCTGAAATGCCTCTGTTCTTATATTGATGCTTTGAGATGAAAGTTTCACAGCATTATTGTTGGAGTTCCCAACAGCCATAGATTATACTGTTACAATATGACTGTTTTCAAACAGGTTTTCCAGATTATTAAAAAATAAAATCAATACATAAATAAATACACACACAGTACTGTGCAAAAGTCTTAGGTCACTAGTATTTTCACCAACAAAAAACAAACAAACTTTTAAGTGGGTTATTTCTATCTTTTGCGGTAGCGAAATATCAGTTTACATTTCCAAACATTAATTTTTGTCATTAACTGTAATAATACGGTGAGACTATTGTCTGCACAAGGAGTCTGACAGCAGCCAGTGCTCCACACAGAGATCTGATCTGATCATCATCCAGTCTGTCTG
>JAUMHR010000069.1:4162604-4178527 GCA_032361145.1 Enteromius fasciolatus
CTGATCTAATTAATGCAGCCTAACAATCCTTTAACGGATTTAATTAATAAATGTGTATCAGTGTGTTATGTGTAAGCAGAGTAAAGAGATGTGTCTTTAATCTAGATTTAAACTGGCAGAGTGTGCCCGCCTCCCGAACAGTATTAGGTAAATTGTTCCAGAGTTTGGGTGCTAAATAAGAAAAAGATCCTCCACCCGCAGTAGATTTTGATATTCTTGGTATTATCAAATGGCCAGAGTTTTGAGAATGCAGCAGACGTTGAGGACTATAATGTGACAAGAGCTTGCTCAAGTACATTAAAGTTTAGTTTGCTGCCCACTTTACATAATCTGACATAACTTCCAATTTTAATATTCAACAAGGACCAAAAACAAAAAACTATAGGTATTGATAGGATGGTAAAAAGTGTCTGTTAACTGCCAGGAACAATGTATGTGCGTAATCAATTTTGTAATATTAAGAGTCAAAAACACTAGTGCAACATGGCAATTTTAAGCTGAAATGTGATCTGAAGATAATCAGTGCATAACAGTTTAATTTTGGGGTGGACTGTTCCTTTAAATAGAAAGGTGTCTCTCTTTCTGTACTGGCTACTCTTTTCCGAATATGCAGCAGAATCATCCGAAATGACCATAATACCTTTAGTCATGGCTCGATAACCTTAATCTTGTCAACAGCGACACTGTATCCCTCCACAAAACTCCACAAAGACAGAATTAACCTTCCGAGTCAACAGGACACAGTGCATTAAATTAGCACTCAGTGGCTCTGTCTAAAGCCATGATTAATGAGACCACTTACTTTTTACTTACTTTGTTCAGTGTTTTGTAATTAGTAGACAGCGCCCACCAGAGATATCATCTAATTCTCTTTTATGAGCTCCATTGATAGAGCTGGACTGTGAATGCTTAAGTTTGCTTACGTTGCAGGAAACAATTAACTAGCATAAAAACAGACTACAAATGTAACAAAAACTAGGACCACAGCTACTTATTGTATTCAGCGGTTAATTCAATTGTGCACAGCTCTGCATATTATGCGATACCCTGCAGAAAATACTAGCATGGCTGGAGACCACTGCTAATCTAGACAACAACATTAGTGGCCAAAATTGATGAGTTTTTTTTTTTTTGTTTGTTAGTTTTGTCAGCAATAAAACATTTGGCTGGTCATTTGATCCCAATGTGTGGGCCCCATGAGACAACCCACTCTGTGAATTTAAATAAATTAGCTTTTATTAGGCTAGATATGACTGGAGTCATCATTACTTTTTAATTTCTCATTACAGAACACATTACGAGTTCCACTGCTTTTATATGAATAAATTATCGAATGATCTTTATTGAAGTTGGTCAAAATCTTTCTTCAAAGTTGTCTCAAAACCAAAGCAACACCAGTTCTTGTCTTAGGACAACATCGATTAACGTTTTTTTGATCCACTTCAATGTCGACTACTGTATTTGTTTGTGTGTGTAAAATTACCATGTGCATGTAAGTTTAGTATGGCTTTAGAAGAAAATGTTACTTTGTGCCTTTTTGAGCTTGACAAACTTTGTGATATTCTTCAAAGCATGGAGTATGCAATTAAAGTTCCAAAAGGTCCGGTCTTGATATTTCCTTCCCAGTGGAGGTCCAGACAATACTTTGTTGGAGCAGTTAAGAATTTTAATCTGGGCAGAAGTACTACTTCAGAAAATAAAAAATCAAAATAGTCATCAAAGACGAGGATATTGACCTTAAAAGCCAAAGCAGTGGGGGCTGGGAATTGTGACTCCCACTAACCACTCTGGTGGGTTGAGTTTTCTACAGTAATAGAACTCAACGTTAATGCTTGTCTGAGATTTTTTTGAAAGGGCAAGTGGAAGAAGAGAATTTTTTTTGCCCAACCAGACAACTAATCTGACCGAAACATCTAACTGCACCGACATTTCTGATTTTATTACATTCAGTGCATGTAAACAGCGGAAAACACCAATGAGGTTCATGCAGCTTGTCTATGTGAGAGAAACCAAAACAAATGAATGCAACTGCACACAGAGGAAAAATAAAAATACACGTTTGTTTTTATATTTATAACACAGCATAGTTAAGCAACATGAAGACCACGAGATTGCACCATGTTTGCAAATTTGACATTATATACAAGAGTTAAATTGAGTAGTTAAGTACAGTACATTTCAATTTATTGATGTACAGCAGGATATGTACAGTATGTCTGTTTTTTGCTGTTTCAGTCGTGGAAATTTAACACATAGAGCATCTGCATTTTGTTAATTGATGATTCGCATTTTTGAATGTTGAATAATTTGAATCAATGATTTAGAGGTCCATTCATGAGCACAGCCGTTTGAAAGAATCGTTGAGTGAATGCTTCTGCGACTCATTAATTAATATGAGTCATTGAAGATGCTGCCACCATGGTTTAGTTTCAAAGTAGCCTATCTTTTTTCCAACACTTCAAATTTATAGTATAAATATGAATATAGTACAATAAACATATAGCTATATGTATCTGAAAACATCGAGCTCACATTATGCTGTTATAATTTTGCATTTGTGCTATATTTCAATTACATTGAACTATCATAAATGCACCTGAATGCTGTTTCAGACACTTCTGTTTCTACTGCTACAACAAACAGTCCAGACATCCTCTTTTGGGGCAATGAATAATGGTGCAAATACCAGTATTTAGGCACAAATGTTAGTAAATGGTTTTGCGTGATTTCTTTTAAAACTCTTTAGCATCTGAAAAGGAATCTTCTACAAATATTCATATTCAATAAGGTCTGGCACAAAAATAGCTGCGCTAATTCTTCACTGTGCATCTTTATAAAATCCCGACTGTACTATTTCAATGTCAAAAGACGGAAAAAGTTAGTAAATATGGACCCGAGTCAATCAACCGCCTAGTCTGAATAACGCAAGGACATTAGATCTCTGCCAAAAGTGTTTGTGCATGTTTTCTTTCCGCTATTGCTATGGTAAGGGATATATTTTCCTGTTCATCATGTTTCTGTTACATCTAATAATGATGTCATCTGCAGCTCTTGTAGCAGGGAAGAGTAGAACTGCAAGCAGAGCAGGCAAGATGGGGTCCGGAACCAGATCGCTGTCTACTATTTGAGAACCCCTACTTTAAAGGAGTAGTTCACCCAAAAATGTAAATATTGTTGAAAATGTACTCTCCCTCAGGCCATCTAAGAGTTGAGTTTTTTCTTTATCAGGGGTGCATTTCCCAAAGGCATGGTTAGCCTACTATGGTCGCAAGTTCCGTCGTTACCAGCATAGTTCAACGATTCTGTGTTTCCCGAAAGCATAGTTCAAACGAGCAATCGCAGTCAACGTCACAAACGCTCGTGGTTTGAACTACAAATTAAATTAAATATGCTCTTGGGCACAAGAAGCAAACTAACATGCATTACTATCTTTGTCTTCAATTCTATCTAAATATAAAAAGCGATTTAATTATGCATGTTTGCACGTCCATTCTAAGCGCTGTTTTTGAAAAGTGCGCATGCACAGAAAAGGCTAAGGGAGCCTCGGAGTATGACGGATGAGGGAACCCGCGATGATTCAAAGATCAAATAAAGCAAAATGACAGTGAACAAAAATAATAAATTTGTCAATATGTGTCATGTTCAATACAGCAGCATCTTGGAGATCTCTAATCCGTTTAATAGCAGAAGGTATATCTTCACGACATGCGTGTGATGTCGTTAACATTGGCCTTGTGTTGTTGAATTAATGTGGTTAGAGCAACAAAGATGTGAACTTGTTCGGGAAACAGTCGTGTGTTGCTAGCTCGTTTCCAAAACAATGCATTGTACTATGGTGGTTAATCAGTGAGTTACATCGTTACATCCCAGAACAGGTTTGGAGAAATTTAACATTGCATCATTTACTCACTGGTCTAAAGTGAATGGGTGCAGTCAGCATGAGAGTCCAAAAAGCAAGTGATGCAACGCTGATTTTTTCTAAATCTGTTCTAATGAAGGAACGCACTCATCTTCATCTTAGATAACCTGAAAGTGTATTTTTTTGGGTGAACTATTCTATAAAAGGGGTCAATTTGATATGGCATCATATGACCGCTTTAATAGTACTGTAACCTAATCTTAACATATTGTTGTGTTTTTAAGAAACTCATTCTTTCTATTTTTAAGGATGTGTCTGGTATGCCCACCCTTTGCCGTCCAATCCAAGAAGGAGGTCTGGGCTTCGACTATCGCCTGGCCATGGCTATTCCAGACAAATGGATTCAAGTGAGTGTTTTTTCTAATATGAAGTGATGAACAACATAAAAGAGAATATCTCAATTATATATTCAACATGCATGCAACTACTGTAAGTGCAACTGACAACATACTGCACTTTTACTCTCACTCCAGTATATTCCCTCCGGATGGTGGCAGTTTGTTTTGAGCTGTATCATGCTAAGCGCCTCATTCATCACGCACTTGTCCTGCTTGTAATTCCAAAGCGAAACGTGTTTCTCTCTTTTTCTCGGGGGAATTAGATTTGAAGATAAAGTATCCAGAACCTTCTCCAAACCTAGACTGACAACCGGCAGATCAGATAAATAGGGCGTATCTCAAGTTTTCCGGCCAGATATATATGAATAATGTCGTGCTTTTGGAAACTAGGATGCATTCAATACGCTTCCGTAATGTTTTTCTATCTTTTTTTGTGAGTGTGCATAATTAAAAGTGTAATTATGGGCAATTCTTCAATCATTTTTCTTAATTAGGGTTTCTTCTGTGAGTTGATCTAAAGCATTCCTTTGTTCTGCGCTGTTTCTGTGGGTATGCATATTAATGAAGGTCTTCTCATTATGGATATATATATATATATATATGTGAAGATTTTGGGGTTATTTTCTGTTCTTGGCAGCAGCGCAAGGCAAAGCACATCTATCTGACTGATCAGAGAGCTTCAGCTGCAAACTATCAGTTTGATTTCTATATTTTAGTCTTTTCTTCAGTCAGTTAACTACTTTGACCCCTCGGTGGGTTTAGCCAGATGTGTAATAATGGCAAGTTTATCTACTAGTTTTTGGAGATTGGTTGAAACTTCTGTATCATCTGAAGTGATTAGAAAGTAGTTTGGTTCATTTCATTTTTTTTCTCTGGAAACCTCAAGTGGTCACAATAATGAAGATGCATATTTACTGTTGAACAGTGTCATATATTTGGTGTTTTACTTTGAAACCATTTCGCTTTCATTCATAATTCATAATTGTTTGAGATAATAACTGCAGAATTTGTGTTGCTTGGTGATTATAATGATTGAAATATGTATCTTAATATCTTAGTCTTGTATTTCAGTTTTCAATTCTATATCAAATTCGCTATTTATAAGTGAAATATACACAAGGACTTATGCTTTATTTTAAATAGCCTTACTTTAATAGTGACAATTAGATTAAATACTTTGAGTGGTAACACTTACGTGATCTTTGGAAATTATAAAAAAAAAAAAAAAAATGCAGATTTGCTGCCTAAGAAATATCTTATTTTGTTAAAAACAGTGCTGCATAAAATTATTTTCTAGAAACCATGGTATTTTAGTAACACTTTCGATGAAGCCTGTATTTATAATATATTATAAGGTTATTCTTAAGGTATTATAATTAATGTGTTACAAAAAAACTTAGAATGGGTTATAATGTCTCATGAATAATCATAAAAGCAATTATAATACATTATAATATTTACTTATTTTGAACAACTGCATGTTTTTGTAAAGCAGTGACATACAGTAGTTACTGGATATGGAATCGAAACAATTCAGAAAACATGGCTTTTAGAATAGGACAATAAATGGCTGAGATAGTAGTTATATCAAAAATTAAGTTATTACAGTATGAAAATATCTCTTTATAGAACATAATCTTAATATCCTCATGATTGTTGACGAAAGAAAAATAATTAATTTGGACCCAGTGTATTGTTGGCCGTTGCTACTAATACACCCATGCTAATTATGATTGGTTTTGTAGTCCAAGGTCGCATTTACTCTTGGGAAGAAAAAAAACCCCAAAGTTTAATTTAATAACATTTATGATATCGTTCACTCATCCGTGTGAGATCATAAAGTCGTATGAAGATTGTTTTAATTCATTTTTGTTCATCGAAACATCTAGTTCTTTTTTTCTTGTATTCTGTAACTTTCCTGTCTACCTTGAGAGTCGTATACAGTAAAAGCAAAAGGAGTTGGGTGTGTGTGCCCTATACGCTGCAGGGGTGACTGTTGGTGCTGAGCGCACAGCCTCCGTGGAGAACAGCCTTGCATTGCTAAACAAGGCTAGCCAGAATACAGGGCTTTTTACTAGAACAGCAGCATCGGCCGCGTGCTTCTCCTGGCCCCTGATGACCCTCTGCGGCTCCGCTCCAGCAGACTGATTCAGTGCTGCACTCTCCGCGCACAAAGGTGTCCACTTCACTGACTCTGGATCAGTGTTTAGAATAGCATAAAGGCTGCTGCTTGCTGCTTTTTTTTCAACATTTGCTTTTTTCATACAACGTTGCCCAGCATGCAGTATTTATTTGGGGCTTTTCATTCGACACCACTATCGATTTCGTTCTTGCGTTGGGGTACCGATGAGACTGCACTTTGAGGGCTCTCGGATGACTTGAAGTTTGTGTGAAGAAAAGAAAGGAGCGCACGGAGATGTGCACAGACGAGCGTGTGACTCATATCTATGTAAAAGAGCCAATATATTTTTGACAGGGAAGTTTGAGATGGTCCCTTGCCCCGTGGTCTGTCAAAACACAACAACAAATATTGTACATGCGCTGAATCTTATTAGGACAGAAACAACATTGTTTACACTGTACCTCAATGAAAACAAAATTATTCAAATAATAATAATTAAATACACTGATTAAAAATAATATAAAAATAATAATAATTTTGAATATATACTGTATGCGAAAATGTATATAACATTTAGTGTGAATGTTATTTCTAATTATTAGTTGTAAATATACATGCAAATATATTATTGAATCTCATATAAATAAATGCACACACACATGTAAAGTGTGTGCATGTGTATATATATATATAATGAAAATATTTACATATTTATACATTTATTCATATTATTCATATAAATATATTTAATAGATACACAACACATTTTTCTTAAATATAAACATGCATGTGTTTGCATTTATTTATATATATATATACTTAATAACTATACACATCCTTTGTCAACAAAAACTTTTATTATGAATGCAATTAATCATGATTAATCATTTGACAGCACAGTAAAAGTCTTAATGGTCGTAAAAAATACACTTCTGTTTTTTAAGCCTAGTATATTTTCTTTAGGGGTGAAAAATGACCTGAACTTCTCCTCGCCAGGTTTTGTGAGATCACCTTAAACGAGTACAAGCTGATAGTTGTTATTCCAGTGGGGCGGCACTGCCTGCAAAAACACACATCCCACCCCTGCTTTTAACGTCACCCAACCTGTCTGATTAATCCGACCTCTGAGCCCACACTGGCAACTCAACTACATCCGAGAGCCTCTGAGAAATTAAGATGTCCTAATAAGAGAAGCAGATAAGGCTTGCAGCACAACTTTGCCTGATTGTATCTGATTACCACTCCAAAACGCTGTCGCTTCCAATGGATAGCATAACAAAAGCCCTCTAATTTAGCCAGTGCCCTTCTGTCCGAGTCCAACAAATTGAAATGTAATGGAAACAATTAGAGCTAGTGAAGAATGCCTCACATTCTGCAGAGAAAAGCTAAGACCAAACCTTGGCCCTGTTTCCCAGCTAAACATACAAATTAACTTAGGACTGGTATGAAGTCACCTCTGGCTGCGGAGCTCTCCATTTGAAGCTATTTACGCTGATATAATAGTCCATTAAGGAGAGAGTTCACCTAGAAATTAAAATCCTACATTATTCATCAATATTTACTCACCCTCAGGTCATTCCATGAAACACACGCATACAAAAAAAGGATCTTGGAAATGAATGAACTTGCATTAACTCGACTGTATTGTTTGAACTGGAAAGTGGTTTTACAGTAACCATCATTCGTACAGTTTCTGGGTACATTTGCATTATGTTGTCATGGCAACAGTTGCAAAATTGTATATAACTTTGCACATAAATGGTTAGAAATAAATGTCACACAACATATTCATATTCACACAAGATGGTTATGTGGCTGCATTATTAAAACAGAATATATTAATGCTATATTTAGTTTTGCAACTTTTACCTTGCAAACTCTTCACTGTAACCCCCTTTTTGTGGTAATATCATGTCAAAAATGTTAGCCTATAATATTTTTTCTTTTTCATTATCTTTACAAACCACGTTTGAAGTCTAAACAGCTACACTCTTGCCTAAAAAACCTCTTGAAAGTACATTCCATGACTTTAAAAAGGTTTTATTTATAACAATGTGGGCATCTCCATGGCACTCGCTGTGAAAAATAGTGAAACAACTGTTAGGAGTACAAACTATAGGAGAAAATAGTGAAACAACTGGTCCACAAACTGTAGGAGTGCTGTTATCACTAGAATACCATACACCTAGAAAAGGGTCTCAGCCAGTCAGATTAAAGTACCAGTAAATACTATTGTATAAATGGTACTATACTGTCCCTAATGCCTGTGTACTTGCATAGTAACTAAATATGTACGTAGTATATAACCACAGTACATAGTAGCTACAGATGTAATATTTCTATACAGATGTAATTGGAGTAATACACATCTAGTTACTATGTAAGTACACAGGTATTAGGGACACTTAATATAAAGTGGGACCGTATAAATATATACAATATATATGTTGATTAGTAATACGCATTGCTAAGAACTTCATTTGGACAACTTTGAATAAGATTTTTTGTCCTGTACTGTACATCAAAGGAAATCTTATTTATTTAGCTAATGTATAAATCTCAATTTTGAAAAATATACACTTATGACTGTCTTTGTGTGGTCCACAGTGTGTATACAGTATATATATAAAAGTCAAATGGGTTTGGAATGACATGAGGGTAAATAAATAATGTTGTCATTTTTATTTTTGGGTGAACTGTCCCTTTAATGCCATTCTTTGTGGATGTGAAAACCCTCAGAAATCATTGCGATAGCTTTATGCAGATGTGACCCAGATTTGCATCCCTCACAATGCCGTGACTCATATGTTCACACCAGTCACTGGGTTTTTATGTTGCTCTGCAATTGTGCATTACATCAAATCATTTCTTTGGCTCTCTGTGTCAATAAGATGGGGTCACAAGAGAGTTCTCACTCAAAGGAGAGACTGATAGAATCTACAATCAGACAGAAATTAAACTGTCAGATAATAATTGAGGGGAAGCTGTGTGGTATGTAATGCCAGGAGATAAACAGAGAAGAAGCGTTTCCCATCTGGCCCTCTGCACCTCACAGTCATTAGGGGTTGCTTTTTCCCAGCATGCTGCATTTTGGGACTTGTCCTCTTTCATTTGGTTAATAGTGCTCCATTGACATAAGAGCAGTCTGTATTTTTAGGACTGTCTATTAATTGCATTCAAAGTATTGAAATATCAAAAAAATAACATGATTAATCATGCCTCCTGACTCATAGCTTCATAATAAATTATATTACTTTCATCTGAGACATTAAAGCTTAAAATATCGCCTTTGTGTCCCCGTTTGGTAATGTAATCACACATTCACCATTGGAGGGGCAACAGTGTTAGAATCAACCTTTGAAAAATAGTGTTTGATTACTTATTTTTATTTTTGGGTTATGAAAAGCCCTAAATTATCATCACAATTTACCCCTTATTGTATTAAAATAGGATGTGATTAATGGCCAAAGTATATTAAAATCACAAGAATTCACAGTGTGTGACTCACAGAGTGCGGATGTCATGGGTTTGGCCGGGGGTCTCCGAGAACACATCTTGGAACTGACCGACCTGGGTGGTGGACAGGTTGGAGTTGGTGTCGACAACCACGGGATCGTGGACACTAAGGGCAGCTGCCTGGTCCTGGTTCCCCAACCACTTCTTCAGCAGATTCACATGGTAGAGCTGAACCGGATGCCGTCGTCCTTGCTGCCGTACCCGGTAGTTTACCGGGCCCACCCTTTCTTTAATCGTGTACGGGCCCTGAGACTGGGCTAAGAATTTGCAGGCAGCGTTGGGAACCAGGACCATTACCTTATCTGCCAGCTGGAACTGGTTGCGCCACCCGGTCATAGAGGCGTTGCTGGGCTTGTTGTGACTTCACCAGGTGTTCCCGGACTAATGGCATGACGCGGTCGATTTTGCTCCTCATCTCTTAGACATGCTCCACGATGGTCCGGTAGGCTGCCAGCTTCTGCTCCCAGGGCTCTCGGGCTACGTCGAGGAGTCCTTGGGGTTGGCGGCCTAATAGCAGTTCAAACGGGGTGAAGCCTGTGGAAGCCTGGGGAACTTCCCGTATGCCGAACAGAATATAGGGTAACAACTGATCCCAGTCCTTCTTGTCTTCGGCCGCCACCCGTCTGAGCATCTGTTTGAGGGTTTGGTTAAACCTCTCGACGAGCCCGTCGGTATGGGGATGGTAGACGGAGGTACAGATCTGTTTTACCTTCAGCAGATGGCAGAGGTCAGCCATTAGCCGGGACATGAACGGGGTTCCCTGGTCAGTCAGTATTTCTGAGGGTAGCCCCACGCGGCTGGAGAGCAGGAAGAGCTCCCGGGCGATGGCTTTGGCTGTTGCTTGCCTCAGAGGGACGGCTTCCGAGGACCGAGTGGCGTAGTTCACAATAACCAAGATGTGTTCGTGCCCCCGGACAGATTTCGGCAGTGGCCCCACAATGTCCATCCCGATCCACTCGATGGGCACCCCGATGATGGGAAGTGGAATGAGCAGGCTGGGGGGAGGTTTCTTTGGAGAGGCCTGCTGGCAGATGTCACACGCCTGGCAGAAGCATTTTACTTCGGCCTCCAGGCCCTGCCAGTGGAAACGGTCCTGGATTCGCTGCACTGTGTTATTTACCCCCAGGTGTCCCGCCATGGGGTGGGAATGAGCCAGCTCCAATACTGTTCCGTTTTTTCCTCGTGGAACTACCAGCAGCTGTTTTACCTCCTCCCTTCGCTCAACGACACAGTACAACAGACCGTTCTGTACTATGAAGTGTGGGAAAGGGTGAGGCGGCGGGACCCAGGACCCGTACTTGACCCCAGCAATGCTTTAATCGGTCGTCCTCCTTTTGCTCTTTCCCAAAATTTTCATCAGCAAACAAAATATTGACCTCTGAAGCTATCTTCTGTCTATTCAGAGCTTTACTAGTCTGGCATAATGTACTGTAACATGTGACATATAGCAAGTATCTTCATTTTCCAAGATGATATTGTAATATACATGCAGTAAATGATAACACAAACTGAGAACATTAAAGTATATGCAAATTCATTAACAAACAAGCATACAAACAAAAACATAAATAATTGGGTTAATCCTAATGAATCATTTTTTTGATCTCTTATCAGCCACATATTCTTATATAGTGTGTCTTTTGTGTTGTTTGTTTGTCCTATTACGTGCTTCTGTTTGACCATTATTCTTGTTCTGTAACCTGTAATCGACACAAACACAGTTGTACACCAGCCTGCAACAGGTTTGTTTAAATATAAGATGTCTCGAAGGTGTCACATCCTGTGATTCAAAGGATTTCCCCTCAGAACAAACCCTGAGTGATAAATGAAGAGTGATCTGAAGATGAAGAGCGATAGCTTTAAGTTCTCATTTCAGCAGACTCTTCATTGCAGCGGTAGTGACGCTTACAACACCCAAGTCTTTTTTTGTCTCTCCATTGATTGTTTGGCTGTGGGCTAATATAAAGGTTTTCCTGCGTGTCAGTCACCTGTCAGCCGCAATCTCACCCAGCACATGGCTGCCTGTCACTCTAGTAGGCTTCCCTCGCTGCTGTCAGTCAAGTCTGCTGCACAGGGGGCCCAAGGGGTGTGTGTGTGTGTGTGTGTGTGTGTGTGATGAAGACACACAATGTGAACGGATCGCCATGAGTGATGTGAGGAATACAAAAAAGTTTCCTCCTTCCTTGTTTGAAAGTTGCTGATGTATAGAACTCTAGAAGCTTTTGTCAGTAAACTACAGACAAGTGTGTTTTTACTGTAGAGGGGTTTGCTCTGTCAGCCGCTGCTTTTTATCTTGAAATTGTATTGTTAGGCATTGTTTCTCTTGTTAAAAAAAAAGTGCATTTCAGCATATAAGTAAATATATATGTGAGCTCTTACATACATATATACATATATATATATATATATATATATATATATATATATATACACAGATACACACACACATATATATATATATATATATGTGTGTGTATATGTATGTGTACATATATATATATCTGTGATACTTTTCAGGATTTATTTAAAACAAATATTTTCAAACAATATACAATTATGTTTAAATGTTTGGGGTCAAATTAATGTGGCCTTGATGCGCACAAGGTAGTTAGTTTTAGTTAAAATAAATAAATTAATTAATTTTACTGATAATGAACTTTTAATGGCAGTTTATTTAAATGTCAGCTAAACATAATATTTAGGTGCTGACACTTAAATACACTGTCATTCAAAATTGTAAGTAATAATTAAAATATATATGTATATATTAGAATTTTTATTTATATTAATACAGATAGCTAAAAGCTATGCTTTTTTGATCCATTCAATATATAGATGAGTTTCTTAACAGATATGGAGAAATATATCCTCACATCACCTGCTGCCAGCGCATCCTCTGCATAAAACAAATCCCAATAATCCACAAGTGCTCCACACAAGTCCTGGCCACCAATTAATGGCTTGTGAATTAAAACCTGCATGTTTTTAAGACCGAAAGAATTCCATTATTAAAGCATTTGAACTTAAAACCATCGCTCCTGGCCAATAATAACAGTCCATAATCCATAGCAACGCTTCCTCCGCAGTGAAATAAAAACTCTTTTACTTGCAAGCAGTGCATGATTTGTGCCTATTTATTTCCTGATTCAGATGAGACCCTTTTTCACTGAAGGACTCAATATTATAGACAGAGGACTGGTATTGTAGGAACAGCTTGAAGTTCTAAAAAAATAAATAAATAAACAAAAAAACGTGTTTATTTTTACTTATTTTGGATGTGATTTAATAAAAAGCACTAATTATCCACAAGTACACTTTCTTAAAAATATACTTTTAAGATAATAAGTCCACTACAAATGCACATTCAATACAATTAAGTACTTTATATATATATTTAAACATTTGTTTTTCTCTCGAGAAGGTGGATGTTTGAATCACGTCCTGTTTTTTGGGAAATAAACTGAGCTGCGTTCATGGCAGGTTTTCAGAGTCGTGTTGGACACACTGTCCCCAAGTTTTTCTGTCTTCCCACATGCTGAACATCTCTGTTCTGTTGCAGTGAAATCATCTCACAGGGCTAAGGGTGAAAAGTAGAGTTGGAAGACATTTGAGTGAGAGTTGAGGATGATGAATTGTGCTGAGAAAAGTCCCGGGTTTAGGAGCGGAGGATGTTGACTCTCAACTAAGGACGGTTGACTCTTTCCAGTCGTTCTCTGCCACAGACGTGACACAGATGTCAGAATAATGACTTCCTCACAGCATTTTATACATTAGCATACAGCTTTCCTGTTACCTCGGCATGTAATGATATGTGAGCAGCAGCAGCAGAGGAGCGTTGATTGAATGTTGTTATCACGTGCTGACATGTTTATTGGGATGGACTGTAATTATAAGATTGTCATTATTTTATTCACCGTCGTGACATTCCAGACATAAAGATTAGTTGATATGATTCTTCTGGGTATGCACCAGCTTTCTGCAAGGTCATATTAAGCAGTAAATAAGTACTAGTTAGTTTTGTAACCAATGCTAGACCTAATTTGCATGTGCCATTTGTCCTTGAAGCAGGATTTCATAGTCATTTAATGACATTTGCATACATACAATATGCATTTTTTAAATGTTTATACATAAATAGTGTTTAGTAAGTCTATCACTAACAATTTAACCAATTTCCATTATCAAACTTGGTAATCAAGCTTCCACTGAAATATATGTAAATGAAAAATTATTGCATTTAATGCATATAATAATATAATACTTGTAAATAATGTACATTTTCACATGTAATTATAAGGAAATATGTGAAAATATTTGCAAAAATGTATTATATTTTTATAGTTTACAAATGTATTATTTGTTTAAATGATATATATTATATAAATTATTTATTTATTGGAAAACATAATATTTAAGAAATGCATTTAAGAAAAATATGTAACATTTATGTTATGAATTTGTATACTGAAATATATAAATAATATCCAACAAATGCATTTTAAGGAAATGTGTAATATTTATGTTTTGCAAATTAATGATTTATTATTATTATTATTTTATTAAGGGTATATTATATATTACAATATGTAAATACTAATGAAATATTAATATTATATTAATATTAATGAAATTAGTTTAAGAAAATGTATAATATTTATAACAAAAGTGTCAATAATATTCAGAAAATGCATTTACTAAAATGTTTAACAGTTAATAATGTATTAATAATTATATTTGTGCATTTGAAATTTAGGATTTGTGTTTCAGGTAATATTATAATATTTACTATAATATTTATTTTTAGCAAATTGTTACAATATTCAGCAATTGGAAAAGCTAGCTTTTTGAAAAAGTAACTAAGGCAACTTATAAGTGTAGTTCAATAGTCATCATTGCTATTTCTAGTTAGTTAAGGACTTCTTCTCTAAAATGGTAAGAGAGGCAGTGCATCCTCAAAAAACTGAGATGGGGAAAAAATCAATAGTACGAAAATAAAATAAACAAGAGCTAACATTACTGCCCTAATCTCTTTCATAATCTCACTGCAGAGTGCACTATTGTTGTATGATTAATTCAGAAACTGTAGAAATGGTGCCCGAGCTTGTAGAAAAAAAATGTAATCTGGCATTAGGTTTTACTAACAAACCAGACACCAGTGGATGTTTATGTCCAAATAGCCAACAACTGATGAGAAAATAAGAAAAAACAAGAAAGAATGAAAGCCTTGTTTCTGCTCGTTCACTTGTTTCCAATTTATCTATCCTTCTCTTGTATTTTTAGATCCTTAAGGAGTTCAAGGACGAAGACTGGAACATGGGAAACATTGTGCACACGATGACCAACAGGAGATACGGCGAGAAATGCATCGCTTACTCCGAAAGCCACGACCAGGTACTGCCATCCGGAAACCTCCATTCCTCCGGTGTAGAGTAAAGGAAAAGTAATCAATGTGTCATTGGGAATGGAAATTGGTGTCACAACAGGTTGTAGTCCTCTAGGGATGGGGGTGAAATGAGAAATTAACACATCCATCCTGTTTGTACACATTCTAACACCACGTCTAGAACCGATTGTTGTTGGGTTTTTTTTCATGTCTTCTTTTCTTTTAGTTTCCGTGTAGTGTTTCCAAGGTCTGGGATTAATGATTTGTGCTACTCAAAATGAGACGCTTGAGTAAATCTGAGTTGAAACGTGCTAAAACTAGTAAAACTTTACTCTGACACTTCATCAATAGAACAACTGTTTAGCATTGCAATAAAGTTGCCATCAGAATGGCAGATCCAATGTGAAACTGCATATGATGTGTTCAAATATTAATGGATGTCTGGACTTGGATTAGTGGTTGCCACATGCAAAGCTGTGGTGCTTTTGTAGGATTTGTTTTTATTATTATTTTTAAGAAATAGTTCACCCAAAATTGAAAATTCTGTCATTATTTAAACACCCTCGAGTACACTCAACAAAAATATAAACACAACACCTTTGTTTCTGCTCCGATTTTTCATGAGATGGACTTAAAGATCTAAAA
>JAUMHR010000069.1:4189056-4203141 GCA_032361145.1 Enteromius fasciolatus
TGTTATCCAGTCTAATCGAAGTGTGCGTCTCTCCCCCGACTTTCTCAACAAAAATCCCACCCCCTCTCAGAAAATACCTAAAAATTAATTAATACCTAAAATTAAATAATTACTGAGCTATATCCGTTTAAAAGTAACATAATAAAATGATACAATGGCATTGCTCGGTTCAGTGTGTTGGGAAATCGGGAATTTTGTCCCGCGTCAACATTTATTCAACAGTTAATAATGCTCAACATTCAAAAGGTAGCATACACATGACAAAGCCAGCATTTTGGTCATCATCTTTCATTATTTCGGCAAATGTCTCCGACACTTTGCTCTTTCTATTTGTGTATTTGCGGAGCTTCCACTCCCCAGCGTCACCTTTTCTCTCGCAGCCTCCATCTCCACATGCAGACTAAGCTTGTGCGTCATCTTCGCACCAGTAATTTAACCAATAAAGTTTAGGCTTATGTATTTCATAGAAAACTGTGTCTAGTACTACATCAATTACAAAGATTTAATTTGCATCTTTATTTCAAACGACCCGACCGCGACCCGAATATCATTAAAAATATTTTTGGATGACTCGTAACCGCGGATGACCGTGGGCACCCGCTCATTTCGGGTCAACCCGCGCATCACTGCTACACGTGAACGCACCAAACGGAGGGGTAGGGGAAAGTGTAGGGGTAAGGGGTAGAATTGGGATTGGGATTGGGCCTAATATGTGGTGATTGGTCGATTGGTCTCTTTTTCGTCATGTCTGTGACGCCTGATAGAACAGTGTTTGTGAGTGATTTGGGATTTGTTTTAAAAATGACTCGTTTCAATGATTCAAAGTTTACTTTATTCACTTTCAGATTCAAAACTTTGCAGGATATTTTTATTCACTAAGAACTGTTACACACAGCATGAAAGGCACAGTGCATGATTTTTTTGACTGTCCCATATGGAAGCATATGTGTAGCAATATTCATTTTGCAATGCAATATTCCAAATGACAATGTATTTCTTATTGAAATTTACATTTTCCATTAGGAAAATGAAAAGGAAATAATATTATTTACATTTCCCATTTACAACAGTAGTCTTAATATGTAAATTGAATACTAATTTGAATGCTGTATAAGTTGCAAAATTTAAAATGTATAGCCCTAATTGATTTCATATGTGTAACATGTCCAAGCAGAAGTAGTAGCAAAAATGATCATTTAAATGTTATTTGTCTTAAATGCGTTTAGACTAACGCCCACCCTCCATTAATCATTGCTTCAAGGCAAGGATTGGCATCTATATACATTCATATTAATATCAATATCACTAGTGCTATCAATCGTTTAAATAAACAAATACTAATAATAATTAATTTCACATTTTCTTCTGAAATTAATCGCACTTCATTCAATGTAAAAAGTTTTTAAATATACTTTGATATTCTAATTATTTCACCTTCAATGTTCAATTTAAGACACTTTTTAAAATTTGATAAATGGGATATTTTTATGAAAGGGCAGTATCACTGATATCAATTAATACTGATTTCCTTCTAAAAGCTATTAAAATGTGTTCTGATAGATGTCAAGCAGTTTCAAGAAATGTCAGCAAACTGCTTATGATTAAATTATTGAAAGACAGACTGAAAAGAAAAAAAAAAAAAAAGTAGGCCAACCTTCAAGTTCAACTTTCTTTGCTGAAGTGTTTTCTCGCACCTATATCAGGTATAGGGATGTTTTATGGGGTATTCCCAAAAAATTTTTAACATTTAAGGCTCTCAGACAAGTTGCAAGGAACCATCATGAAGCTAATCTAATAAGATAATCTATAGCGTAATTAAAACCGTTGACAGCATTTACTATACATAGATTTATTAGCTCCATCACATTTAGTATCTCCAGCAGAAATCACAAGCTCTATATCATCAGTTTTCAATATATCCTCCAGCCCTGCAGGAGACTTCAGTTGAAAAGCCGGTTGCATGGGCCGCCCGCTAATTCGAAACAGTTTCTCAGCAGGCTTCTAAAGACTAAAGCTGTGATTTTAGCCGAGCGCTGTTTACATGCAGCTACAATCACACAGAATACCCGCTGTGCTGCAAACAGGAGTGCTGTTCAGTAACTCATCCCTGCTCCTGTGTCTATTCCTCTTTTTCTCTCTTCCTGTCTTTTTGTGCTGTGGGCCAGTTATATATTATTTACAGTGTGTCCACTACTGCACACAGCAGGACACATACAATATGTCTCGACACGGGCAGCTCAAGTGCTCTAGTTTCACAGATTTTCAGAAATAGTTTGTTTACATCTGTTTTTGAGCTTTAGAGTCGATGTGAAATCAGCATTGACCCAATTTACTTGACTTGAAAATAAGGACGCTTGCCATAAAGTATTAATTTCAAGAAATGCTTTACCCCAAAATGAAGATGTGGTGGAAGTTTACTCCTTAGATGTGTTTCTTCATCAAAAGAGATTTGGAGAAATGTAATTTTTACAACACTTGTTCACCAACAGATCCTCTGCAGTGAATGGGTGCCGTCAGAATGAGAGTTCAAACAGCTGATAATATGACATACCACTGGAGTCGGTAGGATCCATTTGCAGGCGTTTATTCGCGTAGTCAAACAGGCGGAAGTCGTAACACAGGCAGACAGCATCAGACAGGGCAAAACCAGTAATCTCAAACAGTAATCCAGGCGGGTAGGTCGGGGCAGGCAGCGAGAATCCAAATCCAATAAACAGTCCAGTAAACAACAAGAAAACAAACACGGGAAAACGCTCGGAATTGAATGCCAGGCAAATCAAAACTTCGCAAAGTCCAAGCGTCCGGTTTCTGTTTATATAGGTCGCTGAATGGCGGGGGATCGGCAGCGGATGCAACTAAGGTACGTGGGGTCCTGGTAGGAACTTAGAATTCGGGCGAAGGTTCCCGCTGCTGCCTTTCGGAGAGCGCCACAGAGGCGCAACTTGTGACAGAGTCTGCCCAGATGAGGTATTGGCTCCAGTCCTCCTGGTGTGAGTGACAATAAGATCTGAGGAACCTGATCAGCTCCTGGTTCATCCATTCGGCTTGACCCTTCGACTCTATGTGGTAACCGGAAGTCAGGCTGATATTGATTCCTAAGTGTAAGCAGAATTCCCTCCAAACTCTGGATGTGAACTGGGGCCCCCGGTCAGATACGATGTCTTCAGGCAGACTGAAGGTATGGAAGACTTGGTCCATCAGAGCTTGAGCTGTCTCCCAGGCGGTGGGTAGCTTGTGGAGCGGGACAAGACGGCCTTGGAGAACCGGTCGATCACTGTGAGTACCGTGGTGTACTGGTTCGACGGAGGCAGATCAGTGATGAAATCCACCGCCAGATGGGACCAGGGTCTTTGAGCAAACCGGCCGGGCGTTGCTTGGAGGTCTTAGACACCTGACAGGTCGCACAGGCCTTGACGAAGGTCGCAACGTCTGCTGCCAGGGTGGACCACCAGAAACGGTTGGTGGCGAGTTCCTGTGTGGCCAGAATACCCGGGTGCCCGGCGCTGGGACTGTCGTGTATGAGGTGCAACACCCGTTGGCACAGAGGCTCAGGCACGAACGTTCTTTCTGGCTGACACTCGGGGGGAGTGGGTTCGAGGCCTTGAGCGTCGGAGATCTCCCTCATAATGTCCCATTGCACGGGCGCCAGTATGATGGACGGAGGAATGATGTTCTCAGGTAGCGAGGGCCCCGTAGGTGGATCAAACTGCCTGGAGAGGGCGTCTGCCTTTGTGTTCTTAGAACCCGGCCGGTAAGTTATCTGGAACTCAAAGCGGGTAAAGAATAGCGACCATCTGGCCTGCCGAGCATTGAGTCTCTTGGCCCCCTTCAGATACTCCAGGTTTCGGTGGTCGGTTAGCACCAGAAAGGGTTCTCGGGCTCCCTCCAGCCAGTGCCGTCATTCCTCTAGTGCGGCTTTCAGGGCTAGCAGTTTGCGGTCTCCTACGTCGTAGTTGCGCTCTGCCTGGGTTAGCTTGCGGGAGTAGAAGGCGCATGGGTGGAGCTTGGGCGGGGTCCCATGACGTTGTGAGAGAATGGCGCCGATTCCGATATTGGAGGCGTTCACCTCCACTATGAATTGTCTCTCAGAATCCGGGTGTTTGAGGATGGGGGCTGTGGTGAACCGGGTCTTGAGCTCTTGAAACTCTGTGTGACTTTCCTCCGACCATGGGAGACGGCGGTAGCCCTTCTTTGTCATGGCGGTCAACGGCGCTGCGACCTTACTGAAGTCTCGAATGAAGCGCCGGTAGAAATTAGCGAAGCCCAGAAAGCGCTGCAGTTCCTTGAGGGTCTGTGGTTGGGCCCATTGTGTGATGGCGGTTACCTTAGCCTCGTCCATAGCCACTCCCTCCGAGCTGATGACGTACCCCAGGAATGAGATCATGGTCTGGTGAAACTCACACTTTGACATCTTGGCGTACAGCTGATGTTCGATGAGCTTCTTCAGGACCCGTCTTACGTGGTGGACGTGGCTCTCGTAGTCGCTGGAGTACACCAGGATGTCATCTATGTAGACGATCACGAAGTTGTTCAACATGTCTCTGAAGAGTTTGTTAATGAGTGATTGGAATACTGCCGGGCTATTGGACAGGCCGAAGGGCATTACCAGATATTCGTAGTGCCCATTGGTCGTAGAGAAGGCGGTTTTCCACTCGTCGCCCTCCCTGATGCGGACGAGGGTTGTAAGCGCTACGGAGGTCCAACTTGGTGAAGAAGCGCGCTGTCCTTAGTTGTTCTAGCGCCGCTGGGACCAGAGGCAGGGGGTAGCGGTACTTCACCGTGATCTTGTTGAGGCCTCGATAATCAATGCAGGGTCGAAGTCCTCCATCTTTCTTCTTGACAAGAAGAAGCCGGCTGAAGCTGGCGAGGTGGATGTCCTGATGAAGCCCTTTGCCAACTCCTCCTGTATGTACTGTGCCATGCTTTCAGATTCAGGCTGGGAGAGGGGAAAGACCCGGCCACGGGGAGGCTGGCTACCCAGGACGAGATCAATGGCGCAGTCGGTTGGCCTGTGAGGTGGTAACCGGGTGGCTCGGGTCTGGCTGAAGGCCACCTGGAGGTTGTGGTAGGCTGGCGGCAGATCGGTAAGGTCGATGTCTTCCAGGAGGGGGTCCGGGGTAACTGGAGTAGGACGGGTGGTCTAGCTGATGCAGTGGGTGTGACAGAACTCGGACCACTGGGTGATCTGGTGTGTATCCCAGCAGATGTTGGGGTTTTGCAGTCGTAGCCATAGCATGCCCAGGATGAGAGGATGGTCGGGTGAATAGATGACGTGCAGGTTGATTTCTTCAGAGTGCAGGGAGCTGGTGAACAGGGTGAGTGGTGCGGTTTGACTGGTGATCCGTCCGGTTCCTAAGGGCTGGCCGTCGAGGGCTGCTACCGCCACAGCGGGGTTACATGGAAGCAGAGGGAGATTTTTAGCAACAAAGCCTTCGTCAATGAAGTTGCCTGCAGCCATAGAGTCAACGAGGGCCTCAGCATGTATTTCACAGTCTTTGAACCTGATATACACATCGATTCTCATAGCGGAGTTGAGGGAAACAGCACTCAACCGAAGCTCTCTAGGTAGTGGAGGCCGCGTGGGGCAGTTGGCACGGATATGGCCAGCCAGGCCGCAGTACAGACACAGGTGGTTCTGCAAACGCCGTTCGCGCTCCTCCCGGGAGATTTGTGTAGAACCGATCTGCATAGGTTCAGCGAGGGCCTGGCTAGGCCGGGCTGGAGCCTGGAGCGGGGTTGGGCGGCGGGGTTTCCGTGAGCGCATGAGGTGGTCAGTTCTGATGGCCAGATCCATGTACTCTGAGAGCGTGCGACCCTGGTCCCGGCTAGCTAGCTCAGTCTGAAGATCCTCCCTCAAGCCGCGGCGGTAAATGGTAAGCAGAGGATTCGCATCCCATCCAGTCGGAGCAGCGAGCGTGCGGAAGGTGAGCGTGTATTCAGCCGCGGATGACATGCCCTGCTTTAGTGCCATGATCTCATCCTTGGCATCCCTGCCATCCACTGAATGGTCGAACACCTCTCTGAATTCACGGAGGAAGCTACGATAGGAGAGGAAACGTCATGTTGCGGCATTTCCATAAGGCCGTCACCCAGTCCAGTGCTTTTCCAGTAAGCAAGGAACATATCAGAGAGACCTTACCATCATCAGAAGCAAATCCGTGAGCCTGCCGAGTCATGTAAATCTCACACTGAAGCAAGAAACCCTCGCACTTGCCTGGAGCTCCGTTGTACTTCTCGGGGAGCAAGACCCGGGTGGCGCTGTCGGCTGATGCGGCCGCGATCGGGGCCGGCGGCGCTGCTGGTGGCGTGGGCGGCGTGGCTTGAGCGAGGGCCGCGGTGGCGGTGGTGAGGGCCTGGATGGAGCGAACTAACTCATCGGTAAGGCTGGTGAATTTCTCCAGCTGGGTCTGGTGGGTAGACAAAATGGATGCTTGACGTCCCATCTCACCCATCATATGATACAATGCCGCTGGATCCGAAGATTTCTGTGACATACCACTGGAGTCGGTAGGATTTTATTGCAGGCGTTTATTCTCGTAGTCAAACAGGCGGAAGTCGTAACACAGGCAGACAGCATCAGACAGGGCAAAACCAGTAATCTCAAACGGTAATCCAGGCGGGTAGGTCGGGGCAGGCAGCGAGAATCCAAATCCAATCAACAGTCCAGTAAACAACGAGAAAACAAACTCGGGAAATGACGAATGGCGGGGGATCGGCAGCGGAAGCAACCAAGGTACGTGGGGGAAAACGGTCCGGGAAGGAACTTAGAATTCGGGCGAAGGTTCCCGCTGCTGCCTTTTCAGAGAGCGCCACAGAGGCGCGACTTGTGACAGATAAAAACATCACAATAATTCTCATTTTCACTTTATTTATTTATTTTTTTTTACACAGTGTCTCTCCAGTGAAAAAGTCATCTTGTCTGAATCAGGAAAGAAATATGCACAGATCAAGCAAGTGAACACAGCACAAAACAAATATGTTGTGGATTTTGATTACTTTTTTTTTCTTTTTTTTTTAATGGAGGAAGCGTTATAAATTTATAAATGGACTATTATTATAAGGCATTTCTTGCTGGACTGGAGTGGTGTGGATTACTTGAGGACTATTGTGATGTTTTTATCAGCTGTTTCTGATGGCACCCATTCACTGCAGTGGATCCATTGGTGAGTAAGTGATTATTATAATATATATTGTAAGTGTAATTATACTTTTCTCCAAAGAAGAAACAAATTCATAGAAATTTGTTGGGTGAACAACTTCTTCCAGGGCCAAAGGCTATAGTACTTGTTTGTGTAGTTTATTGTACTTAGCTCTTTATAACTATCATAACTCTTTCTGTCATGTAAATAAATATTAATAATAGTTGATCCAGATCCATGTTGGTAATCTAAAGGGTCTGGAGTGATTCTGGATGGAGGAGTGATACAGTTATTTACAGTACAGCTCAAAACTAAAATAAATTTTGACCAATCCCAGATTGTAGTCACAGAGATTTGACAACAATTTACAATAAAATAACATTTATTGATATTGGTTGGTGTAGGCCTGACTTAAACAAACAATGAACAACATTTTCCTCGTAATATTTATCAGAAGGTTGAGTGTTCAACAAGAATGTAGTTAACAGTAATTGTGAGCACACCCTCAAAATACTGATGTTGGAGGGCTTTAGTCACAGTGATGTCCAATGAAAATATCAAAAAAAGAATGAAAGAATATTTGTTTTTGAGAGAGACGCCTAGCATCAAGAGCACAGAAAGGAAGTCTTCAAAAACATACAGCATACTGCATTGCAGGCAATATGTACCTTCAACACAACTATTGTTAGCCCGTATTAAACAAATACTGAGTGATAGTGAGTGTACAGGAGAAAAAATTACTTGTAATCAAAGTAATAACACTTAAGTTGAGCCATTTCAACATTTGAGCCCTGAGCAAATCAGTCTAACTTAATAGAACACAGAAAACAAATGAACCTCGCAGGCATCCTGAAGGTCATGGAAATGTTAAGGCTGGTTGGAGAGGGCCACCGGGTTCTGTGCCCTTATGGCAAAATTTTTTTTCTGCATCCTGTGAAATCACCCGAAATCAGGAGTTGCGTGTGACTTAATAATTCTCTATATTAAGTCTTAACTCAAGGCAGTTTAAATAACGAAATATGTATTATCAATCATAGGCACTAGATTTGTGCAGACGAAATGAAAAAAAAATCATATCACGATTTTTTCTGAGGAAATTACGATTTACGATTTTTATCCTGATTCTTTTTCAAGTTGTTTTTTTAAGGCTATTTAGCAAATTACAAAGTTAGTGGTGGGTGATATGGCAAAAACATATTTTTTATAATTTCAGTATTATCATTTTTTTCATCATACAATTATATCATGATTCTTTGTCATTAATTTTGCAAGCTGTCTGAGCAGTACAGACAAACTAATTTGCCTTTTTCATAAAAACAAAGCCTTTCAAGGTAACAAAGTATAAAATAAAGAAGGGCAGAAATTTAGGCCAAAATGAGCAAAGATAAAAATTGTTGTCATTTTATCTTTGTTACTCGAATAGATACACATTACAAATAAACATAATCTGAATAGAATAAACAGTGCTTTTATTTTTCAGGAAGAGTAGGTGTATTCAGCAGTATTGAAAGGTGAAACACAATATACTTATACGTTACATCCATCATTTACTCACACTCAGCTCGTTTTTATCTACTGTAAATAATGCCACAATTATAATTTTTTTGTTTAGTTCTGTCCCTTTAAGAGCTGTTTTTCTCTTTAGACACAAGCAACTGTGTTTAGCGCTGTGTGTTTTTGACAGTATTACCACAATCACATGTGATAAATATCTTCGTTCAGTAATTAGGCGCTATTTGACAGGCTTTTAGTGTGCGTGCTTCAGGTGTACACGCTGGAAAAGGACAGCACACATATGAAATGTTTAATCAGCAAGACTTTAAAGCGAATAATGTACTTTTATGATTGCGAATACGTGCAGTGTCCGGTGAGTGTAATTCTACCACTGAGTTAACACTGATGTGAATGTATGTCGTGTTGTGCAGCAGTTGCTGTGTGAGTTTTGTTTTACCTTGTTTTACACGTCACTCTCTCACTCACACATCCGGGCATGCACTGTGGTCTCATGATGAAACGCAGCTTTTTTATATAATATTTTTCTTGTACGGCTCCACCCCTAATAGGCGCACACACACACACATATGATGCGGGAGTGGTCTTGTTCTGTACATGCATGGAACGATCATTTAGGGGATTCACCCCTGCATTTAAATGCGGTTGTCACTCCCAAAAATGTACAGTGTGTACATTGCCTATATTTTTTACAGAGGTGAGTGGGTCTTTTTTTTGTCATCCAAATTACCGTACACGTATGTATTTATAGTATATGTATATTTAGTTAACCCTTGTTTAATTTAAATGTACATGTATTAAAACATTGAGTGTGGAACTAAAACGTGAGTACACTTACCTGATGCTGATATAAACCAGTCTTGACAGTTTACGTGATCTGGCTCTTGATTTTATTTAAATTATTGATTTTATTTTTTAGATTATGTTTTTATTTTAGTTTTTTTTCTTTGCCTGGAGGCAAGTATATCAAACATGCGCGTAGTGAGCGTCTACAGCAGGGGTCATTAAACTTGATCCTGGAGGGCTGGTGTCCTGCAGAATTGAGCTCTAACCTGCCTCAACACACCTGCCTGGAAGTTTCTAGTATACCTAGTAATACCTTTATTAGCTGGTTTAAGTGTGTTTGTTTAGGACTGCAGCAAAACTTTGCTGGGACATTGACACTCCAAGACCGAAGTTGGTGACCTCTGATCTCAGGTAATTCACGTTTAAAACATACAAGGAAACGTGTTGTGAAAAAAATATCGGCAGCATTCACAGGCATTCACATTTGAACAGGATTCAATTCCTCAGAGGATAACTGAGTTTGCTGAAGCAGTAGGTAATATGCTGTGGTTTTATAACGGGTTGCTTGAGATAAACACAAATTCGACAGATTCAGGATTAAAATCACCAATCTCGTCTGTGAAACAACCCATCATAAAACTAGTCCCATTCGAATAGGGCTAATATTTATTTAAAGTCTGATAGTCTGAAATATTTTTACGTTATTGCATGTATTATTACATGTTTTATTACATTTTTAAATAATTTAAATATATTTAAAAATGTAATATATTACTGTGATGCAAAGCAGAATAATTTAACCTTTTAGTTTTTATTACCTCAGTATCACATGATCCTTCAGAAATCTTTTAAAATATGCTGATTTGCAGTTCAAAATGTTTATTTTATTGATTTATTATTATTATAAATCTTTTGTGATATTATTAATCCATTTACTGTATCTTTCAATCAATTTAATGCATTCTTAATGAATAAAACAATATAGATATATATAAATACAAATCTGAATTATGATGCACAACCATTAAATGTTTCAGGAAAAATGTTAATGATTATATATTGATGTTTGGCTTCATTTTTAAGGGTTTGGGGTAAATAAAATAATTCTGACTAACAACATTTAACACATAAAACAGTAAATTTTTTCAGATCCTTAATAAGGAATAGTTTGTAATGGGGAAATTATGCAACATTTCTAGTCGTGGATGATGTTTGATCAATATTTTCTCAATTAAATATCTTACAATTATATTGTCTAAAATAACTTTGAGTGTTATATAAGTGTTACCTTATAATAAAATTATAAATAGTTATATAAATAGCATTTAATTTTTATATCATACCTTTTTTTTTTTAGAGAAATCGGCAGACTTTCCACACCAGTGATTCATAATGTTTTTAGGACACTCATGTCCCTCCACTGAGATCAGATTATTCGAAAGCATACTTCCAGCTATGAAATGAAACCAGGCATGATGGGAATCTGTATTAAAACACTAAACCTGTTTGCGTGTGCAGTAAGGTATATAGTTCCAGCACTCCAACACACATTATCTCCTGTGCAGCAGTTTGGCGCCAGTAAATCATGACGACGAAGAGCATTGCCTCACCTCCTCACTTATGTCTACTTGAAAGGATCTGTTTTTGTGCCAGCCATGTCGATGAAAATGTAACCCCTTTAGATCTAGACTATCTACAGTAAATTCCTCCAAATGCAAGACTCAGGTTACAGTTACACAGAATGATGAACGGTGCTGGAATCAAATGTACCCCTTCCTTAGATTCTATTCAGTACTCTGAAAATGACTAATAGGGCATTTGTGTTCTGAAATATATTAAATTTACAAAATATTTGCATTAAAATGAAGAAAAGTGCTAAAAGATTATAACTGTTATTGTTTTTGGACTGACCAGTACTTATGACTGTTTTGATAAATGAGGCAATAAAAATACGAGGCTAGACTAACGCAGAGATTTAGCTATTGCTTGCAGCACATTTTAAAAGCAAATGAAGATATTGGCACAGATAAGGACGCACATTAGAAAGGTTGCTTAAATACTGAGGTTTGTTTCCTAGCTAGTAACAAACTTTGCAGCGTGCTCAAATGGATCTTAATTAGGGTTGGAAACTTTAAGAAAACATGGTTAAAGGAGTCATACAAAACCAATTTTCCAATAGCTTATATGATTCTTTAGGGTCTTAATGGAAAGTTTGTAATATAGTTCGTTTTAAAATTTCTCAAAGATAGTTTTAAAAACGCTAATTTTACCCTGTCATAAACAGCTCTTTTGAAATCACTCGGTTCTGTGTACTTCCCCTTTAAATCTTCACGAGCTCCGCTGACTCCACCCCTCTTTTCCGGACGCTCTCAGAGGATCTTTTTTTAGCCGTATTCATAGTGAAACTTGCTAATTAGCGCATTATTAGGAAAGGAGATTTGCAAAGATTCATTAAAATACATTATACTCACTGCTTCTGTAGGTGAGGCTGGATCATGAATGATTCTCGCGAACATAAACACATTCCGGTTGATCAAGGGGGCGTTTCCCTTCAGAACCAAACATAACGTTAATCCTCTGCGTCTTCAGTCACTCAGATGTCGGGGGTAAATGACTACTGCTATGTTCATTAATACATTCAACAACAAAACACCTCAATCTCTTAGGAGTCATGCTTGTCTCTGTGTCTCGGTCTGATGACGGTTCACTCAGGGCGGTTCTGAGGTAAGACACCAGTTCAGTCTGTGTGACACGCTGCTGTCAATCATCTATTGTGGGAGTGGCCGGCGTCACACCGACATGCATTTGAGAATGGCTTGATTTCAGAAGGGGCAACTTATTTTTATTAAATTTAAAGAAAACTACCTGTGGATCTTTATCATTGTAGAAAAAAAAAAAATGTTTCAAATCGATTCGATTCAACTTTACTGTCATTGCCAATGAAAATCAGTTAGCATTCAACCAGAAAGTGCAAATACAGAATATATAAATAAATATATCTATTAGTTATAAATATGTGTATATACATCACACAATATGGCAACTAGTGCAAATATGAGCTGCTCAATTAAAGACTGTGAATACAATGTAAGTTGCAAGGGAAGTATAACAGAAGGTGAATTTTATAGTTATATAGTTAAATGATTAATTCAATGTAATTAATTGTTTGACATCACTAAAAAAAATGTATAACGTCTGTCCCGTTTAAAGTGAAATGTGAAAAATATGAAGTGAAATAAAATATGAAATGAAAAAAGGGATGGGTGGTGGCATAAAAT
Organism: Enteromius fasciolatus; assembly: GCA_032361145.1. NCBI lineage: Eukaryota > Metazoa > Chordata > Actinopteri > Cypriniformes > Cyprinidae > Enteromius > Enteromius fasciolatus. Next base: position 4,201,772 of record JAUMHR010000069.1, read on the forward strand.
GCTTGCATCACATTTCCTTGTATGTATTTGTCTGCAGTGTTGAGCATTCTAACCAATCACGCAAGTTTCTGTTCAGTTTATGGCAGTGGCCAATCAGAAGCACAATTAGAAGTCATTAATGAAAGTTTTGACTGAATTGAATGTTAAAATAACCAATGTAATATCTTGATTTTCTAAAGCATAATAATTCAGTACTACTGTAGTAATATATGCCCCTAAAAAAATCAAATCTAGAGAGCAATTATTAAAACATTAATTTCTAATCCTGCTAAGTAAAGGAGCTACAGAAAAGGATGCAACTCTTCAGATGAATCCTGAATTCTGACTCCTTCATCTACTTGTCTTATCTGTTCAGTAAGAGTGCTTCTTATCTCTCTTTCATATTCAGTTCCCAAATTGTCTGAGGGTCTGGACCACTAAAAATAGTGGGGCAGAGTGACATTGATAATCTCTTGTAATGGCATGTTACAGACTCTTTCTGCTGGAAACCAGCTAAATCACTGCAATCATCAGCTTCTGACAGTGAGCTGCAGTTTTGCCCCAAGAGTGTCATCTCTGGAGTTCAGTAGATAAAGTTTGAGTAGTTTGAAAGGTCTTTGTTTTGTAGGGAGAAATATCTAACATCTAAAACATAAATTATATATATATATATATATATATAGAGAGAGAGAGAGAGAGAGAGAGAGAGAGAGAGAGAGAGAGAGAGATGCTTTGTTTATTTTTTTAAGAATATAGTCAATAGTTTGCAGTAATTGTATTTATTTTTAGATTTATTTATTTTATTTAGAAAATATATACATGTACATGAATAATACATAATGTTATATATTTTCTTTAAAATGTATTTTGTACAGTTTATTTTACGTTATTTATTTGTGTTATATGTAAGGTTTATATGTAACTTTTTTGACAATGCTTTAAATTCAGTAACATTATGCACAAGAAATACATACACGATTAAGTGTTTGTGTAATATGAATTTATTATTAAATTATAATTTTTCCGTTTTTTATTGTCTGTTCCTTTTCTTTAGCTTGTATTTAATCCACATTGAAGCCAAATGAAACATATTATATTAAGCAAACTATTAACATTTAGTGCAGTCAGAGACTTCTTTTAAGACTTTTTTTAGTAGATCAGTATTATTTACAATATTTTATATATATATATATATATATTTTTTTTTTTTTTCTTTTTTTTATATATTTAATATTTATTTAAATAGTTTATTTTGGAGTACATTTGATTTATTATTATTTTTTATTTTTCTTTCTTTTTTTTTTAATTGTCTAATTATACTTTTACTACAATTTTCCCCCCATTCAATCTTTTGTGGAATTGCAGCTTCAGTGCAGTAAAAAAACTTACTG
>JAUMHR010000069.1:4209027-4219048 GCA_032361145.1 Enteromius fasciolatus
GCTCTTTAGAAATCACTCTGTTCTGTGTACTTCCCCTTTAAATCTTCATGAGCTCTGCTGACTCCGCCCCTCTTTTCAGAGGCACTCTCGGAGGATCTTTTTTTAGCTGTATTCGTAGTGAAACTTCCTAATTAGCACATTATTAGGAAAGGCAATTTGCAAAGATTGTTTTCAGTTTCACGTGACCGAGAGAGAGCCATCATACCCTCCATAGACAGCAATACAAATGTAATGATCCCAGGTCCTGAAGCGTAGTAAACGCATTAGTAAAACAGTCCATGTGACATCAGTGGCTCAACTTTTTTTTTTTTGCGCAAATAAAAAAAAAAAAATAACATAATTAATCAACCATTCTCCCCTGACTTACAACATCTGGCATTTTAGAGAGTATCACAATGCAACATATGCACACTTTAATGTATTTAATGAACATAATCTGTGGTTGTTTATGCCTAGAGAAAAGCATAAGCATGCGCTGAAATACTCTCTAAAATGCCGGAAGTAATTATATTTTAAAACTATGTTTAAAGTGCGTGTTTTGGCAACCCGATTGCAAAACAGCTCTCAAAACCTCTTGACGATCAAAATTTTTACATTTTGAAAACACCTCAGAAAAGTTTCAGGCCCTACTTCATTGAACATGCCGGTAGAATTTGGCCAATGTTTGCTACAACAATAAGATGCAAAATACAGCTATGATGGTACACATGGCTTAATTTTGAAATTTGGTCGCAGAATGCCCCCCGATGATAAGACCCATTTGCCCCTCAAAGGACAGACCGCCATTACTGCCTCGGCTAACACGACAGAGGCACGACACCACGACCCTCTTCCCAATCACGATCATGCACACATTTTCTTCAGGTCATCAGTGCAGCGGTCCTTAGTCCTGTCACCCTCTCGTCTGCTCTTTTTTCCTCCTGTGAGTAAATTGACTTTGATCTCAGGCCCTCCCCTTTGTTCAGCAAGGCTTGGTTGATTACAGTGCTTCAACGCCAGCGCTGCCTGGCCTCCGAGACAAGCATCTGTAAGCGCTACAAAAACATAATTGCTAAAAGCCTCCAACTGCCAATTTCAGCTGGAGAGCCACTGCTGTTACACTGGCACGCTTGCAAGGGAACATTGAATTAGCCATCCTAGGTCTTGTGTATTCTCACGCTAATCTACACACATACACATACTTTCAGTATTCTTCAGTCATTTTCGCGCTTAACGTACTGTCACATAGGCTTAGGTCCTGGGTGACATTCATGCTTGTCTAATGGGAACGGGTGGTATTAATCAATGCATGAATGCTTTAGGTAGATTTTCTCTTTATAAAGGATCCCTGAGCCTTATTTATGCTCTTTCTCTCTCCATCTCCCTAAAGAGGTCTTTTTATGGATCTCAGACGTGCCGTCTATGTAAATCCACTTGGGACAGAACTGATATTCTGCAACGCAGCACTTCTTGCTTGCATCTTGCTTCTGGTGTTATTTCTCTAGAGTTTCAACTTGAAATGTTGGCATCGATAATAACGTTATTGGTTTCAGAAATACATTTCGAGTGGTAGGAAGGTATATTCCCGCTAAAAAGACCAGCTTAAGCAAGTTTTAAAAAATAAAAAAAAATAAAAAATTAAGTTTTTTTATTGCCGTTGACAGTTCCACGAAGAAAATTTACCATCCATTTAACCACAAAAGGGGCTATAGTGGGGGAAAAAGTTTTTTTGATTTTTACCGTATTAACCCAAATTTAAGACGACCCCCCCCCCCCTTTTTTCAAAACCCACCTTTGTTAAGTTAACATTTTCATTAACCCTTTATATATATATATATATATATATTTCATTAACCCTTTCACACGCGAGTCTAAAATATTGAGCCTGTCCTCCAACAAAAAAGGACTCAAAGGTTGTTTGTGCAAGTGCCTTATTACGACCTATATTTACGTTTTAAAGGTAAGCGCCCTCTAGCGGGCTTAAAAATAATGACAGTGTTGTATTGCGCCTGTCGTCATGAAATGACGTATGACTGTCATTACCAATCAAAATGCATGTTTTATTTAAATGCAGTGTGTCGAGTTTTTACAGCGATCTCACAGTGATTAAAACACATTTTACTAGGTTTAATTTGTACGAATGATGACACTAACACCAAACCTACCCGTTACAAAAAATTGTGTAAAATTATAATTTATAGGGTTTTATGAGCACATGCATTCTCTGGGTTCAAACCCACGATCGCGACTTATAACGCATCTTCCTACAAACTGAGCTACACCAACCCTGAGTCACATGGCAGATAAAATAGTACAAAACATTAATATGCAAATATCCTATATAGGATATCCTAAAAATATCAATTTTTAGTATAAGTTCTCAAGTTTGTTTGTTTTTTTGATGCTTAGCCTTATTGTTTCTATGGTGATGCGTCATGCTTGTCATTCACAATAGTGCTGAATGACACACGGATCGTTTTTTAAGTTTCGGTTTCCTGGCTTACCTATGACTTGACGTATGATGCCGTTTACGTCATATGTCGAGTCAGAAGTCAGCCAAGAAGCCGGAACTCTACCAGGTGTTGGAACTATTGGAACGACATGAAGGAGATCAATTAATGCCATCATTTTAAACTATCCCTTTAAAAGTGTAGGTTTGTTTAAGTGGTTTATTTCAGCTGGGAGAGATTGTCACAATATGCCTTTAATGCCTTCCATCTGTCAGCCTTTCTGCTAATGATAACGATACATCATGCAAATTGTCCACTAGTCAGTGGCTGTTCTTTGAAAGGACAGCAGGAAAACATGGTCAAAGCTAAAGCTGAAAATTGCATTAAATCGATGTGTGTGCAAAATAACACTGCACTTTATAGAGTTCACTGCAATGTAGAACACTTGCGTAAGTCATATAAAAGGACATTTGTATGATATTAGCCAGATTAGATGATAATGACACTGTTTTTTTGGTTTTGCTGAAATGTAGCTAGATGCACATTACTAAAGCGTGAGATATATAACCATTGTTTATTATTAGCGGGTTTGAATTGCAAATGAACAAAATTTGCAGTGCTTAATTCATACATGTAAGATATTTCCAGCGCTTTAAGAAGCAATTATATTCTTTGCTTTTTTATATATAAGTCCTGACTGTAAGCAACTTATATGTATCCCCCAATTATTCTCTCTGAGAAAAAGAAAGCATCAGATCATTTTGTTTTTCTCACTGTTTTCCCGATAACATCTCTGAAATATCCATAACAAAGGAAGTTTGTTCTATCAGTGAGAGAATTCAATGCAAATAGGAGTATGGGGGAGTAGGGTCGGGAGGGGGCATCTGTCGTCATCCTCAGCAGGAACAATACGCCAAGCAACACTTCTTTTTAATCATCGCTATCAAAGCTGGCAAGCTGGCAGTAAAAGCCAAGTGTGCTCCAGCTCCGGGGCAGAGTAAGAGAGCGTTTGAGGATAACGCGAAGACCCACCGCTAGCCCATGGGGATAGGAGGTGATTATTCAAGCAGCCAATTAGACGCCTGTCTGCATGTTTGTTACAACTCACAACTATTTAAACCCCTGAGAGGCCAAGGTAAACAGAGATAGAGAGAGAGCGAGAGCAGAAGTGGAGAGACTGGGGACTCCAGCTTCTTCATCTTTTTTCCTTCCTTGTGCCACAGAGTACAGTTGTTTACTTACACTTCGGGGGTGAGAACTGTATATTTACATGGGGATTAAATGGCAAAAATCACAGCTCTTGTCACGGAAATAAGAAAATTACTTTCTGTGGTTTTGTAGACACATATGGTACAACATTGCGGTGAACCAACAGTACCAAAAGTAAACAGAGATTTTATAAATGTCAAATATTGACAATAATAAAAAATAATATTTGTATTTATTATTAGTAGTAGTAGCGTTGTTGTTGTTAAAATATATTATTAAATAATAGATTGCACTTTGTTTTACAATATGTACACTTACACCTACCTTAGAAAGTCATGGTAATATAAGGTAACTACTGTACATGGGTAGGGGTATGGGTAAAGTAGGTTCAGGGTTAGTTATTGTAATTACTATAACAATAATAATTTATGCTGCTCTTGTGCAAATAAATAATATAAAATATTATGTCATTATATTTTCATTTACTACATTGCCTGCTGCTTATTAAATATGTATATATATATATGCATATGTTTTTGTTTTTTTTATTTAGCATGTATTTAAAATAACAATTGATTTGACTATAGCTGATTGTTTCATTGCTTATCCCAGTTGAGAATCACTTCTTTTTTATTATTATTTTTTGCATTATTAAAAAAAATGACATTGATTGATTTTTTTACTCTCTATATAAATAAATGCCCCTGACCTCGTTTTTATTATTTCTCTTAGTAAATGTCCCTGATCTTACAGTGCACAACTTAAAATTTTACTTAAATGTAGTAACTTTCTCTGTCTTTTACAGCCTTTCTTTTGTGAAAGGAACTGGTTTTATCCTAATTTATTCCACATAATACTGATTATACACTTTAAGGACATTGAGTTGTTTAATGTTGTCCTTTATCAACAGCATATGCTGTCATTTAGCACAGATAATTATTTCAGCATTAATGAAGTTATAATGGAAATCTGTGAGGAAGTCCAGATGTTCAGCAATCTTAGCACCTTGAATTTTCAAGGCATCGGTGTAACCTAAAACACAAAAGCATAAAATAGATTTCAAGTTTTCACAAAATGCATCTTCATTATTCTTTTATGCTCTCTGTCAAAGATATTTCTTATTCCGGTCATGAGTCTAGGCAATTACTTTTTTTAATATTTAATTTAGTCAGCGTAGCACAGACAGAGTGAAATTGTGTGAGTGCACGTTTTGTGTTGTTTTAAACATTTTTTGATGGAATACATTATTAATATTTCGAAATGGATAAATAATTCTGCCTGGAATTGTTGATGTGGTGGCTCATCGGTTTTGGTGCGTGTGGTTATATTGGACAAATGTGTGTCATTGTCTCGGAGGAGCTCAACGCAATCAGTGCTGTTGACTTGCAGTGCATCCTGACGAGCTGAAGAACGTCTCCAGAAAGTGAACAACCAGTTCACATCCAGTGTTTTGAGTAAATAATAACCGAAAGTAACTTTAAAGGAACACCAGACTCTTTTTGGAACGTTTTGGAATCTATGCAGCCGTTCGCTGGGGCTAGTGATAGCACTTTTAGCGGAGCTTAGCAAAGATCATTAAATATGATTAGGCCAGAAGCGTTTTGATTCAAAATGATGAAAGAGTTTAGATTGTTTTAGTATTTAAAACTTGACTAATCGGTAGTTACATCGTGTACGGAAAATGAAAAGTTGGGATTTTCTCAATGATCTATGCTAAGCTATGCTAAACGTGCTATGGCCAGACCCGGTGACCAGCTGAAGAGATTCCAAACCGGTAAAACTTATTAACTCTGGGGGAGCTGGAGAATGAACCTAGTGTTCCTTTAAGAGCAACATATCAAAGCATTTTTGTGCATGGATGGATCCATGTGTTTAGTTGATGCTTTGTCCATCACATTCATATAAAGAAAGAAAAGTGTAGTTTACTGTGACTGATTTATCTTCTTCTTCTCGTACGTTTTGTCTCCAGTATCTCTTTGGGTTCCTTAACCGCACTCTGCTCCAGATATAAGATCAAATTGGACTCGGATGAAATCCAGTATGGAGGTCATGGCAGACTTGACCACAACACAGATTTCTTCACTGAACCAATGGAATTCAACAACCTGCCCAACTCTATGTTGGTAAGCAAACCGTACCTATTGCTCACCATAAACCTATAGCAACATACCGCATAACAAGAAAATGCCGACAAAGTCTGTTTTTTCTTTGTCGACTGTGGTAGAAAATATGTGAGGATATTTGTTTAATTGGATTTCTCAATGGCAATTTTAATACCACAGCAAAAACTATTATGGTATTAAACTCGCACTTTAATTATGTTTATACAAATATATACAAATTAAATTAAGGTAATGGAACGTAGACTTTTCTAATTAAGTAAACATTGCCCAAGTAATAAAAACGAGTAAACAAATTCTCATTTAATTACTCAAGTAGACGTTCAGTAATCAAATAAGGATTCGAGAATCACATTTAAGAACTGGATCAAATTAATACAACAGAGCAAAGATGCAAATGAAGTAAACCGTGCTGTTCAGGTATCTTACAGACATTAAATATAAAACAACGATACCTAAATAATCACTATGTGATTATTAGGTCGCATTAATTAATATTGATGCTGTTGGAGTTTGACTTGATGAAGCAGGTCTGTGATTTAAATCTGTACAGTTTCTTTCTTCTTCTGAATACAGTTTGATTCCAGAAGCCAGGGGGCCTGAGAAGTGTACTGAGGGAGCTTTAAGATGACTTTAATAGATTTAATATAAGCCAAAACAACTAAAAATCTAGATTTGTTTTTATTATTATTATAAATTAACCCACAACATACTGTATATATTGATAAAAAACGGGATCTATGATATTTTTAAAGAAATGGTTCACTTTCAAAAAATGAAATTTGCTGAAAATGTATTCATCCCTGGGCCTAGATTAAAAGAGGTAATTACAACCGATTTGGAGAAATTTAATGTTATATCGCCTGTTCACAAATGGATGTTCTGCAGTGAATGGGTGCCGTCAGAAAATTAGAGTCCAAACAGCTGATAGAAATATCACTATGATCCACAACTAATACAAATGGCTTCAGACCTTCATTTAACATCTTTTTGGGACCAAAAGCTGCATGTTTGTTAGAGCAACGTTCATATTTTAACTTTAAAAAATGCCTTTTGGCCAAAAAAACGATACCCTAAAAGTCGATAACCTATAACAACACTTCCTCCAGTTAAAAAGTCCAAACCCTTTTGTCCTCAAACATCAAAATCCACCTGCATGTTTGTTTTGTTATATATCCATTTTGAACTGTTTCCACTTGTAAACCATCCATATTTCTCTCCTGATTCAGAAGAGATAACTTTTCCACTAGAGGATTCTATTTTTGCAATTAAAAATGTTTTAATAAGACATCTGTTTCTTGCAAACATGCAGCTTTTGGCTTGACAAGGCATAAATTGGCGGACTGGATTATTGTGATGTTTTTATCAGCTATTCGGACACTCGTTCTCACGGCACCCATTCACTGCAGAGCATCGATTAAAGTAATGCTAATTCCAAATCTCTTCTGATGACGCAATAAATGATCAAATTTTGGTTTCTAAACCTGAAAAGCTTTGTGCCATGCTGCATCCTGAGAGAATATTTATTGTTTTATTGTTTTCCTGCATTAGCATACAAAATGCCTTCTGTGTTTGAAAGCTGAAAGAGCTTTCGTTGAAGCTCAAGGCGAGACTTTGTGATTGAACTGGAGCAATGTACAACATTTTAAACCGTGCATTACTCAAGTAATGCATGTACACATTTCAAACCATGCAGTCGCTATATAATTTTGCTTTGGGCTCCTTTTATGCATTATGCTCTTTATCGGAGCAGTAATAAACAGGAGTCAAGTGCAAGACTATCTATATAGTTCAATTAATCCAGCTAGTCACGTGTCTCCATCAGATAAGTTTTCTATCTCTTGGATTCCAGCTGTCACATTGTGTATTCTCTTTCCAGAGGCCTTATTGAAATTAAATGCATAGCGTGAAATTTAAAACCCCCGTTTGAGGCTGTAGCTCGTGATGCAAGTCTTCATTCCTCCCTCGCTTCTGAGCACTCCCTGATTTTTTTTCATATTTTCTTTGTCACCCCCTCATCTCCTTACCTAAGGGCCTGCTGACGAATTAATAAGATCCATAAAAATTCAGAAGCAAACTTTCCATTTTGCTGACTTGTCCTGTTGTCAACATAATTTAGTAATTGTTAAACAGAGCATGTGGACCAATCTTGAGCTTGTAGGTAAAAGGTGGCGAAATAAAGATTTGCATAACTGATGTTTGTTTTCTTAGGTTTGCTTAGTTGCATGACTGCTTGGGACCAAATTAATAGACTGAATTCATGAATATAATATATCCACCTTTGTGTTGTTGACTTTCTTCTGTGGAGCACAAAAGGTGATATATTTTGAAGAATGTTCATGCTGGTCTTTTCCCTACAGTAAATACAAAGATCATATAGACACAGAAAATCATATAGGAGCTTATAGGAATGGGGATTTTGATTCATTTTGGAGTCAAATCTGTTAAACTAATTCACAAATATATTTGTTTGTTTGTTTGTTTGTTTGTTTGGCTTTTTTGTTTATTCCCTGATTTGTTGAGGTACTCTTACTAGAGGTAACAGTCAGTAGCTAATAATTTACATGTCATGTGTTAATAGCATGGTTATTAATTAAAACCATAAAAACTGAACTTAAACTTTACTATTATTGTTATTATTTTATTAATAGTGTATTATATATATTAATTATTATTTTAGCTACTTGCCAGAGTAACTAACATTAAATAAATTAGAAAATAAATTAACTGAAATAAAATGTGTAAAATTATTAATTGCGATTAATCACATCCAAAATAAGTTTTTGTTTAAATAATATGTGTGTGTGTGTGTGTGTGTGTGTATACTGTGTATATTTATGATGTATATGTAAATACAAATGCATGCATCTATATATTTAAAAAATATATATATATATATATATATATATATATAATAAATATAGTAAGTATATAAATGTAAATATTTTCAAAATATATATAAAAATATATACTGTATGCATGTGTATTTATATATACATAATAAATACAGTACACATACATCTATTATTTTGGATGTGATTAATCCTTTAAAAGCATTAAAATAACAAACACAAACACAAAAAAACAAACAAACACAAAATTGCATACTAACATTAGAAATCTAATTAGAAATCTAATACATGATATTAGTAAAAACTATTATTGTATCTCAGTGATACTAAAATAACAAGTAATGAGTGAGTCATTAAATCATGTACACTACTGTTTCATTAAAGGACTACATTTTTGTTTCTCCTCTAAGCCCCGCCTCCGGAAACAGGTCAATTTGTACAAAGCTCATCGCTCTAAAAAAGCGAGGTTTGATCTGAATTGCCAGCTATCCACTGCACTGTGATTGGCCGAATCATGACTTAGTACTGTCTTTTTATGCATAAACACAACACCATGTCTGCATTTCAACAAATGAAATGCTCCTACGAGCCACATGTGAGTCTTAAATTGCGCTCGCAGTCATCATGTTCTGTCTGATACAGTAGCAGGTGCTCCGATACTGTAACAAGCGTCTATTGAAGCTACATTATTTATAACCTGTATTATTTTCATACTATTAAACTTGCAGAACGTACTCTGGAAGACCTCAAGGGTTGAAGAGATCTCAAGGCCTTTGACAGAAAATAGCAGCGAAACCCTGAGCTAAATGCATAATTCAGAAAAATTGACTTTGTGATGGTTTAATTTTTTTTTTTTTTTTAATGCATTGATCTTCATAGTGTCAAGGATACAGTAAGTGCTGGAGATTTACTTATAAGTGCTGCTTACTTCATGCAGAAAATATAGTTGTGAGATTTAGGCTTCTCGCTGCATATAAATGAGACTGATAACTATTAGACGGGTTTATGTTGTGGTTCTGAAGTTGCGTTGACAATCTGTGAAACTGATATATATATATAAGTCTCAATTTATATTGATCCATTTAATGCACATCCAGAATCAGCATGTTATTGTCTTAAACAGAAAAATACACCAACAGAATACAAAATAGCCTCAATTTATGACGTCAGAGATAAAATCATTTTAATTGTCATATTTTGTTGTCCTTCATTTGGTTAAATTAATTTAGGACATCAACCAAATCGTTTTTCTTTTTTAATAAACACATTTATTTATTTCTCTCTCTCTCTCTCTCTCTCTGTATATATATATATATAAGATAAACCAAATAAATAAAATAGCCTACAATAAGAATATAGTACTGGAGTTAGGAGGTCAAATAAAGTCCCTCTCATAATATTTATTCATATT
>JAUMHR010000069.1:4229868-4243167 GCA_032361145.1 Enteromius fasciolatus
AGATCTTTAAGTCCATCTCATGAAAAATCGGAGCAGAAACAAAGGTGTTGCGTTTATATTTTTGTTGAGTGTATATGTAGAAACCTTTTTTTACCGCTGAGTGAAAATTAAAAGGGAATTGTGAGAAAAGGTAAGAAAATAAGTTACAGTTGGGGGAAATAGTCACAGATTACAATATATAAATGTCTACAGCGAACATGGTATGCTCACATTGCTAGATATAAATTCTTAATTGCGAGAAATAAAAGGTTGCCGTTTTGAAGTATAAAGTCACAATGCAAAATATAAGCACAATGATTGAAGATATAGTGACACTGCAAAAAATAGGCAGCCATTCATCTCATACTTTTAAAAATGAATTATAGTGTTAAAATTCTACATTGATTTCAGTTGTGTCACTGCTTTTTAAAATTAAATCAAAATTGTAAAGGGAAGCTTTGACTACTTCATGCTTTTCATCACTGTTCACATTTTCCACTGCACCTGTTTGATGGCGTCTTGTTTTGCACTTATTGACAGCAGATGTGTTATTGTTCAAGAAATTTATACTATTTTTAATTTTACACAGAGAAGGCTGTATTTCTATAACCATTGTACTGTGAAAAAGACATTAATTTACTGCAAGAACGTTTTTCCTTGTCTTATTTCTCTTTTTATTTCTTTAGAATATATTTGAGGAAAGTCATCATATAGTATTACACACATTTAGAACCAGGTGAGTTTTATTGAAGCCGTTGCATGTGAATAAAAACATAAAATCATTTTGTTTAACGTGTATGGATCATGTTCATTTAACAAACTTCTGTTCCTGTAACAAATATAAATTATGTGACATGAATGTATATAAATCATGTTCATTTAGCATATATAAATCATGTTGAGCAAACATAATTTTAATGATGTACATATTTATGATAATCAAACAATTTTTTTTGGGGGGGGGGTTTCAGTGTAAAGTACAAGGTCACAAATACAAGAAACAAAGTCTCACTGAAGAAATTATGAAATAAATAGTCACATAACAGATATAAGACCACACTAAAATATTCTATAGAAACAAAGTTACATTTATAGAATATAAAGTCAAACAGAAATAACAATTTTCACAAGAAACAAATATAACAAGCAAAGTGTAACAATTTTGCAATAACATTTGTCTCAATTGGGAAATATACAGCTTCGTTGTGAGGTATAAAATCACAAATCTGAGAAACAAAGGTGCAAAATAGTCATATTTCGAGATATAAAGCCACGGCTCAATCATTATGTCACAATTGTGAAATATAAAGCTGCATATGTGACATAGAAATAAAACACGGAATAAAAGCGGAAACTCGTGGTACAGATACGCAGGAATGGACTTTAGTGTGTATATGCTACGGGATGGGTAGGATTAGGGCTGTAAGGTAGATGCGTATTATATGCACAGTTTTAGTTTTCATTTGGCATATTTTTTTACCTTTCATGAGACTGAGCGAAAGGCTCAACTGTGAGATAAAAATGAGAAACTAAGTCATACTGCGAGAGATAAAGTCAACCGAGCGATGAAAAGTCTCAATTATGAGATGAAAACAAATCGGAGAAACAGAGACAAAGTTCTGAAATATATTTATATGGTGAGATGCACTGTAAAATAATTCAGAGACATACATTTTCAATGGCAAGAAACAAATTTGCAATGTAAGACATAAAAAGCAAATAATAAGAAACAAAGTATCAATTATGAGATAAAATCACAACAAAGGCGCAAAATAGTCACTATAAAGCCACACTGAGAGATCAAGACTCAAATACAAGACACAAAGTCACAAAATGAGATATAAAAATGCAAATAAGGTCACCCCGAGAGATAAAAAGGTCAAACTCAGAGATAAAAAGACTTAATTATGGGAAACAAAGTTGCGATGTGAGATACAAAAACGTCACAAATCAAAGTCATACTGACAAATATAAAGTCAACTACAAGAAACAGACTTGAAATTATGATACATAACCTTTTTTTACTCGCAGTAGAGACTGGAATGGGTTTACAATACCAGCGGTAAAGCCGTTTGATCACTTTCTGTTCCAAAGGGCCTTGCGTTAACTGCTCAACCATATGCTCAGTTTTATATTTTGTTGGCTGAGCACTAGAAAACATTTATATTCCAAACCCATCGGTTCAACGCAAATTCTGAACACCTCATTTACCTTTATGAAACACCAAAAGGGCTTAAAATCACTGGCTGTAATGCTAAAAGCTTTGAGAGGGCCACTTTGCATAAATATCTGCCTCTTCCACAAGGACCATTGTGAATTTGAAGGAGGGCGTTGTGCTTAATCGTACCTTTCATCCTGACCAATGGCATTTTCATTAGAGTTCTTGAATTGAATGTGTTAATCTAAACGGGGGGAGTCAACAGGAGCGCAGGGACCCGCTTTGTTTCGCCCGTCTTTTTTTCAGCTAATCAAGTCTTCTGGTCGTCATTAATCACCTCAGTGACTGTGAGGAAATCAAGAGCGACTGAAGAAAGCTGTGACCCCAGACTCCCCCGCAAGGTCGTGGATACGCGGACAATGGCTTCTTTTTGTGCTTATTATTCTTCCCATTTTTGCTCTCCTTCATCTGCTCCTCCGTGTCCACTTACTGAAGCACCGTGTAAATCATCCTCTTTCATTGACGCTTTCGTGATGTATGTTTGGCCTTTAATGTAGTACTGGAGAATGTGCGCTGCATCTGTCTTGCGTTTCCCTCATGGGTCGGATAAACTTGCATTATCTCACTGATGAGCTAGCAAATGGCAGGACTAATGGAATTTCGCTTGGGTTTTGTCAGAGCTCTTGTCCCTCACTGGTTGCAAAGGGAGGAAGTGTGGTTCAGATCTTACAGGCCACGCTTAAAGGTTCCGTGAGGGACACTGGCTGAGGTTTGTCCTCATATTCGTGAAGGTAACCGTGAATAAAACACACTTCTCACTGGCGATATACTCAGAGTTTGTGGAGTAATGGTGCCATCTAGTGGAAGGAGTATGTCAGCGACCTGGGTCGACTGGTATTGGAGTCTACTTTGAAATCACAATTTTACACGTATTCAGCAGTTTTATTAATATAAAGTAATTCCAAGATCTTAATCATAAATATTTTAATGTATACTATTTAAGTGGAATTACTAGTTTTTGGATTTATGTTGTGTTTATTTAATAAAATTGTGATTTTTTTCCCCTACCTGAAATATGTAAAAACATATTTTAAGACAAGAAAGAAAGACTAGGCCTTAATTTAGCTAGTTGTAACTTTAAGAATAAAGTTACATTTATCTCATGTCATTTGTGTTACTTTTTTTTTTTTTATGTTTGCTGTCTCACCATAGGACACAGCCCAGTTTTCACACATGTTTGTTTTTGTGATTTATGGGGACTCTCCATAGGCGTAAAGGTTTTTGTACCGTACAGACTGTATGTGGTATTGTCCTACACTGACCCTACACCTACCCCTTATGTGAAACTGTGTGCATTTTTAGATTTTCCAAAAAAACACCATTCAGTATGTTTTTTATACCTTTTGAATTATGGGGACACTGAAATATTGTATTACACTTCATATTGTAATACCTATGTCATACCCATGTCATTATACAAATTTGTGTCCTCATAAACCACATAAACCCGCGCACACACACACTATATTGCCAAAGGACACCCCCTTCTTTACAACTGAAAAAAAAAAACTGTGGCAACAATAAGTCTGGCATGAACAGTATGAAGAGTATAAAGGCTGTTATTACACTACAAAAATGAAAATGACACTACATGAAAGGTTTGTCAAAAAGACCTCACATAGTGTTCTTGAATGAATCAAAGGACCTGTCCTAATACCCACATCTGCATTATAAGCACTTGACCACTTGTTTACTTACAGCTCTCTCTTCCACCTTCGATACCCATGACTAAGGTGCCCTTGAGCAAGGCATTGAACCCCCAGTCGGCTGCCTATGTCTCCGGGTAATGCACTGCTTTTGGATGGGTTAAATGCAAAGTTTATTAAGGGTTTATTTGACTTACATGTCACGTCACTTTCACTTATATCTTTTTAGACTGTGTTCAAGTGGGCATGAGGACTTTTAACTTTTGAAGAAAATCCCTAGCACTGATGCATGCTATTTCAGCTCTGTAGCTCCCTTCTGTTTTTTCAAAGTTGTTTATTTCTGTGTACACTCACTAGAATCTCTCTCGGAGCAGACTTCTGGGAAAGTCCACAGTTCTTTCGTACAAATCCTGTGTTATTAGTGAGTCAGCCTACAGATGTTTTTGAGTTTGGATAAGGTGTATGTTTTGGGGAGTGTTTTCCATCATCGGGCTCTGGGTAAATCAAAGGTTTCTTTGAACAAACTGAGCAGCAAGATGACTGCTGCAGTGAAACATGTAGCTATACACATTGTGTGAATAGTGTATTTCATGCCTTCGCTCTTCACTTTTAAATCAAGCAAATTTCTGTTGGACAACATATCAAATGAACTGCAAAATCTGCATGGGAAGCAACAAATAAATAAAAACTATATACTGTGCAGCCAAAATACTTAAGAGCAGGAGAGGTCTTTGTTAATCCTGAAGGAAATTGTTTCTCCAGTGGCTGCATATTTCCACAACTACAGATACAATAAGACAAACAGAATTAAAATACAGTACAAGTCAACTAACATATATAAATAGAATAAAAATATAGGCCTATCTGTATATAAAAAAACATTTAAATACAGAAAAGTGCAGAAGTGTCACTTGACTTAGGCTAAATGATTGTTATTGCACACAAATAATTATTGCACTTAATTATTATTGCACATAATATTTGAAATTGCGTTTTGAGTAGTGAAGTTATTGCACAAGATATATGTTTTCTGTAATCATGCTGTCACAACAGCTCCCGAACGTAGGAGGAAGAGTTATAGAGTTTAATGGCCACTGGTATAAATGTCGTCCTGTGCCGTTCAGTTTTACACTTCTGTATTCTCAATCTGTGGCTGAACGTATTTCTGTATGACATCAGGGACATGCAGGGGATGTGATTATTATGTATGGTTGCTATACAAGGTACAATGGATGAGAAAGTTATTGACTTTTTTTTCTCCGAATTACGATACCACTCCCAATGTGTCTCAGATATAAACTCGCAATTATGAGAACATATCAGTTGTTTTTCCCCACTCAAAATCAAACTTTATAACTTGCAACTGCTAGTTTATCTCACAATTTACAACAATAAAAAAAAGAGATATAAAGTTGCATTTGCAATCTTATATTATTATTATTATATTTTTCCTCATAATTCTGACTTTATATCTCACAATTGTGAATTCATTTCTCACAAGGGTTAGGGTTAGATAAAGGGTTAGATGTTGTTTTGCTTTTTTTTAGATAAAACTAAACCTCATACTCAAAAAAGTTTATTCAGAGACCCAAACTTAGCAAAAACATTATAGCCTAATTGATGCAATTTATGATATAATAGCAATAGTGAGAATTTATTAAGAATTTATTATTAAGATCTTATAACAGTAGGCCATAACAAACTATTAAAATGCATATAAATATCAATTGTCTCTATTTCCAATTATATGTCTTAATAAGTGGAAAATGCTTTGTTTTATGATCAGACTACGTAGTCTTTATTATCCTATGAGGCCAACAATTACTGGGAGATGAACAAATAAATGTTTTTCAAAAGCTTATATTTGATACATTTAAAAATTCTTTGTTTTTTCTTTTTTTTTAAAAAATGTGATAAATAATAAAGTACATTTAGTTGCTTTAGTTCCGTCCAGTAAATGTTCAGTCTTCGATGCTATAGATGTTAAATTTATTAAAACCAGTAAACATTTTACAGCAAAAGGACATGAACCACAAGCTCAAGGGAACATCTCAATCAGAAGGCAGGCAGGTCATAGATTCAGCAAAACCGGTTTTTCAAGTTTGGTCAAGTTGATAATTTAAAGGTTTTTTATAATCAAAGAAGATACAGTGCTTTATTTTGAAATAACAGTTTTATTATTTCATTGCATAAACGATGCAAATAAATGAACAAAAAAGTAGCTCGTTTGAATATCTAAAAACGTGACTATGCAAATCAGGAGCTCTTCAAGTCGGTGCTCTGTGTTTGGGTGTTGGCACACGGAAGGATGTTAGAGACGACCCGCCAATGATAGCCACATGGGTGGGATTACTCAAGGTTGAAGGGGTAGTGTTTTATTGTAAAGTAGTACTAGTAAGACTACAATAAACCCTAAAGAAGAGGAAGACGACGTAAAATAGAAAATCCAGATGTCCACCGGCTTTTTGTGTATTTTTCGTCGTGCTCGACGAATTTAATGTTGGGACCCTTAACGTTGCAAGGTAAGAATAAGGCAAGTGCATTTGAACGATTGTTTTATATGGTACATCAATTCTCTTCTACGTGTACTTTTTTATACTTGGAGAAACCTTCTTCCTGCGTCTTCGATGCACGTGGTGCTGCTCTCCATTTAAGGGCTGATGTAACACCGCTTTTTGAAGGCTGACGAGACCGCATGCATTCATTTAGAAGTTTGTCTGTCTGTCGTGTCAGTGTTATGGCAATTAAGTTATTTGTTATAAACGTATTAGTTTAAGCACATACGTTGTGATTATTCAATGTTTATTCCAAAATTAGGGAATAACCTCTTATAGTAGCGTGCTTGTAATTCATTGTACTCTAGCCAGATGCAAGCAGAATTCAACAAGCAAATATCAAAACAAAACCCAAGAAACGCAAGACCACAAAGACCATTTTGTAGCATTTAGTCCTCTCTTTTGCCTGTTCTCGTAGTTCTGAACTGGTTGGGGCGGTTTTTGGTATCTGTACCCTCTTTCAGATTCGTTGTATTGAAGTGATTCTCAAAACCCTGAAACCTTTAAATACACGAATTAAATATACACTTATAATATATATATATATATATATATATAATATATATTTGATGTTTTGGTATTTTTGTATATTTTGTTGTGTGTAGTTCTAAGAAACAAAACAAAAAAAACAATGATTTGTACTGCGCATGTGCGGAAATGCCTCAAAATGCGGGAAATTTGTTTGCTGCTGTGTAAATCTCCGAATTCGTCGTCTTTCTGCAAGTATTGAAAAAAAAGAATAAAGTCTTTAATTTTGGAATCAGCCGGATGCGAAGAAAACGAACTGTAAGCGCTGTTTACCTTTTGTTTCATGTAGACAATGAACATAACATGGGTTAGTTTACTTTGAAGCAAAATATAGATGATTAAATCCGAACAGCCAGTATTCACATTCAACGTTAATGCTATCATATAAAGTTGTATAACTCGTCTTGTATTAAAGAATATAATGTATTAATAAAAGAACATAAAGAAAAATGAAACGGACCGCTCCGCGTGCAGCGTGCCACTAGCACTGCCTGACGTTACATTAGCAAATATAATGCTTAGCATGCCATTGATCAGTGCACACAAAAAAGTCTTGTCGAGCAGGTTAATAATGATTTATTGTTTAATGTTATTCCGTTTTGAGTACAGTGATACAGAGTTTGTTTACTCGTATACATCAGAAAGGGGTAGCTATTCGATTATCGTGCTATTCGAGAGGAAAAATAAAGAAAAAAGCATCTGCCATTAGGCATATTTAACATTTTCAGTTTCCTTAAGTTTTATTTGACTGAAGGATAACAGCAAGTGATGTATGTTTGTTAAACCATATGTGACCCTGGATCACAAATATTTGTAGCAATAACCACCAACCAATATGGGTAAAATTTATCGACTTTTCTTTTTAATGCCAAAAATTATTAGGATATATTGGTAAAGATTATGTTCCATGAAGGTATTTTGTGAATATCCAAATGTAAATGTATTAAAGTAATTAACTTTAAGGTGATTTTCTACAATAGTTGTATCTCAGACAAAAACTGACTGTATACCTACATCTTAATAAAATAAATAACTGGTTTTTATGCTCCAGGGTCACATTTTGAATTAAAAATAAATTGCATTAAATGTATAAAAATAGAGCAAAATTCTAGTTAAAAATACTGCAAATTTCTAAAGAAGAATTATATTGAATTGTGCAACGCAATTTAATAGCCATAAATAAATGATCAAATATAATGTTGTTTGACCGTGTTCTCTATATCTTGAAACCTAGCCAACTGCAAATACAATGGTCAAGGTGACTTTGCCCTAGTTTATCACAAAGCGTTTGGATATTGAGTTTGAGGAAGGTGCAAGCTATATTGATTTCAGGAGGGTTGTTAAATGAAGACCTATATTGTCAAGTGAATAAACTGCTAAAAACTCCTAGACCTGAAATTGAAACTGAGTGAGTTATAAACATGTATGTTATTGGCTGCTAAGGTCTGCTTCAAATGATGTATTTGTTTAATATGTGGTAATGTTCACGTTGACCGATGTACGTCAGAGTACATTTACAGCGACGGTGTTGCTGCAGAGTTGAAGGGCGGCAGACTATGTTTGCTTTTCAGGGCATGTCAAGTTAAAATGTCATGACAGAGGTTTTGTTTGGACGGTAAAGCGGTCAGGTCAGGAGTTGGCGTGAGTAGGCCTACATAACCCCAGAAATCCCCTTGAGTTGCTTCAATAAATCACCTGTCATCACTATTTTGTTTTGAGGATGTCTGTGGTTTCACATCACTGTAGGGTGGTTTTGTTTTTCATAATTAATACCCTTCAGATTTCATGCACAGTTTGGAGCTGGTTTAATCATTGTGGGTGTTGGCAGGCCTCTGCTGTTTGATTGGGCTATCTAAAAGGTGTGTGTTTTACAAACCAAGTTCCTGTCAGTTTAATCAGCGTTCTATATTAATTCACTGCCTTCATTATACCATGCACGCACATCAGTTGGGCACAGAAATATCCAGGAGAACATAGTGTCATTGCTGCCGTGTGGCTTTAATCAGTAAAATGGCTTCACTGCCATTTCACGAGGAGAAACGTTGCTGTTTTTTAACCTCAGAATTGTAGTTCTAAAAAGTGAAGGTAATAATATTAACCTTTTTTTCCAAAATTTCATATTTGTTATATAAATATGAATATAATATACATAGCTATATATATATATATAGCAGAGGATCAGCATCGTGATGTCTGTTGGCCATCGGCGATGGACGATGACATCGTCTATCGACCCAACCCTAGTGTGAACCTACACTGGTCTCGCGGTTCGGTTCGATTACAATTAGCATGTCATCGATTCGGTTCAATACAATATCTCGATGCATCACGATGCACTGCATACTCAATTTTCAATTTTAATTCACATGTATATAATTTTGTTAATAAACACAAACCGTATGAACTGAAACTTGAATGTTACCTTCTCAATGGAAACACACTTTTTTGAACAAATGTATGATGAAATGATAATTTATAAACCTAAATAGCATTTAGAGGAGCAATGGGAGACACTGTCGGATTGCTCTCTTCTGACATCAGTTATCAGCTTGTCATTTCTCAGGTCAAGACATTGCTGTTTGACTTTCGGACAGTGGCTCGCTGTGGTGCTGCGATGGAAGAATGTTGATATTCAGCAGATTTTGTCCTAAAGCCGGGAGAGCGCGACCACTTTAAGCGTGTGCTGCGATGCCAGATTCACTGTAGGAGCGAAGCATTTACCGTCCGAATTGAGCTGCAGCGATCATGTTCGACGCATTATCTGTCACAAGCACTACATCTTTATCTGATACCTGCCATTCCTCGACAACCTGAGACGGTAGCTCTGTTCATAAAAGCCGAAATGTGCCCAGATGTCGGCTTTTAAAGCAGTTGGAGCATTTTTAATTACTCGCACTCAAAATCCACCTCCCTACTGAACCGATACCGAATCGTTCTCGTCTGCAGCGCTATGCATCGTAGAAATGATTAATTTTGACACCCCTAGGGTCAAATGCCTTGGAAATATTTCTGTGCAGTATTAAGTCATATAAAATGTCATTTCCCAACGTTAAAATTGTGACCCAGAAAAATGAGTGTCTGGTAAATTTGGAAAACCACTAGCCACAGTGGCTGGTGAGCTAAAAAGTTAATTTCAAGCCCTGGTTGCAAGAATACATTAAATCAAGCAGAAGTAACAGAAAATGGATTTATAATGTCAAAAATATATAGAAATATATAGCCTATATTTGTAATTCAAATAAATGCACTTTTTTGAATGTTCAGTTAACATGCACAAACAATACTGTTTCAACACAATTATGTTTTTAAGCAGCAAATCAGCATGTTCGTGCATGGATGTTGTTATTTTGCTGTTAGTTATTTGGTTGTTGTATTCTATTTTTACTGTATTTTTGTTCAGATAAATGTGGCCTTGGCAAGCATGAGAAACTTTACAACAACAACAAAAAGTTACAGGCCAAACCCCTAAAACTGTAGTATAAAAATATATTGGCCATTTCTACTGTTTTCTGTTTCACGTGCTGTCTATGTGCTTCTCACAACCATTATATATGTATATGAGGGCGCGAGAGATGCCCTTGAGTGCATTCCTCAAATTCCTCAGTACAACTTTGATCTAATCAGATCTTGACATTCGTCTGAACAAAAAGTCAACTGACCTGGGCATTGTGACCTGATTGAAGAGGTGTGTGGACGTGTGACCAGAGCTCATGTGTTCAGATGCCTCCCATTTCTGCCGGTGATCTGTGATTGGTGGAAAATGGGGCAAGGCCCTCTCCCAGCCCACTTACTTGATTTACTCTTGACGGAAGCACAAGTTTCCGTGCGTGCGTTGCTAGGGACTTTTAAATTAGATACGGATGTGCTTAATACTCTTCAAGGCCGTGAGTGGCAGATGTTCCAGTATGCCTTGCGCAATCATGTGTTGCCACACAGCAGCGGTGGAAGCTTTGTTGTATTGCCCTTCCTCCAAACAAACAGCCATCAGCACATCGACATACTTTCACCAAGAATGTATTCAGAAGAGCCTGCTTTTAATCCTAATAAGTAGTTGTTTTGCTTAGCCAGAGACCCGGGGCCTCAGGAAACTTCCACAAGGGCCTTAAGATGAAATAAGGAAAAAATAAGGACTTGATATGTGTAAACCTTTTTTTAAAAGTGTGATTTCTAGACCCAGCCAATTTATCTAAATATGAGGTCTTGGAATCTAAAAGGTTGAGAACCACTGATTTAGACTAAGGTATCGGTTCTATGCTGTTTGGTTGGGTTCTGTACTAGATTGAAATACTTTCAAAGGAGTAGTTTTTTTTTTTTTTTTTATGAAAATGCTGTCATTTGCATAATTTGTCATGTTCCAAACCTGTATGGCTTGCTTTCTTCCATGTGGCGCAAAATAAGATGTTTTGAGGAACTTGCATACCATTAAAGTATAAAAGTGGTCTAGGCCTTCACACTCCAAACATAAAAGTAATTAGGCATAGATGATACAACCGAAATCTTATATCACAATATGAGAATTTTTATTTTACAGGAACTAATGTATTAGTAAGGCCTTTCATAATTCTTGTCACTGGTGTCAAAGCTTATTTTAGCCTAAATAAAAATTCAAACTCACTGAAGACATTTAAACGGTCCGCAATTAAATAAAGTAAATAATAGCATAAAAACTAAAGAAACTAATACGAAAAGCTGCATGCGTTGTATAAAGTAATCAAATGTACAAAAACCATTTCTGAAGATTACATTGTTTAGCGGAGGAGTAATGTTTTTATGTCATCATTACATTAGTTGCTCTTTTTATCTGCATGACGTTGTGTTTAACAATGCCTTTCAGCTGTTATAAATTTACTGTAAACCACAGCTTCTAATATTTTTCACTGTGTTAATGAAATATGTTTGTCTTTTAATTACCTGTTTCTCTATTAATGTTGAGTAATTGATTTAGTCGAGCAGTGAGAGATTCACATAAAAGAACGACAGGAATATAAGCCTGCTGTCTTTAGAGCTGCCTGGATCCAATGCTCTGTCACACGTTTTGCTTCTCAGCTGTTTGCTTTCACTCGAGACCTAAATTACTGTTTACAAAGGTTACTTACAAAAACATGCATTTTAAATTCACAGTGCTTGAAAAAAACATGCAAACTATAAGTTTTCATGACCACATAGCACAGTAACGTCATGTGAACACGTAATTAAGAAAATACTAAAATCTCTAGTGCCTGATCATGTCTGCCATAATATCGCCCACCCCTGGCACTGACATATTTTTTATTTATTTATTTTTTCTCGCTTTAAGTGTCAGAGGTGTCTTGTGACGGAAGGCAGAAACCAGAATCTGATGCAGTGACCACCGCAGCTGCTGGTCTTCACGTGACCTCACCGTGTGCTATTTGTGGCCCGAGCTTTGAATGAGTTAGTTGCCACAAAGGCATTGGACTCGTGCACAGGTTTGAACGCCCTTTGCTTGTATTCACTACGCGTTCAGAAAAAAAAGGCATCCTCAAAGATTTTACGTTACAAATCCTCATTGTGTTTGATACCTGGAGGAGGCGCTGAACCGAAGCCAGAGCTCAGAGAAAAGAATCACCGGACTTTATTTGTGTTTTGAGGATTTCCTCGCTTTGAGATTTCGTGCTGGTAAGAAAAAGATCAGAAACTTCAGAGCGCTCCGATTAGGAGCCTCTGTGGGTTTGATGTCTTGCTGTTTATGTTAGTTGAGTTTCCCATGAAACCCGTTATTGGTTTTTCTCACTAAATGATGCAATGGAACTCCGTGTTTTTATATGCTTTAGGCTTTCTCAGCGGACCTCTGGGAGACTCAAACTTAATGTGTGTGTTTCAGAATAAATTATCTTCTGATGTAGTTCCTTTGTGTAATCAAACATGACTGGAATATTAGAAATGAGTGATTTAACTGTGATATATTACAAATAGAAAAAAAAAGCGTGTCAAGAATGCTTTGTTTGTCTTCGGAACACTATATAGGGTTTTTTTTGGATGAAAATAATGATTTGTGCGATGATATTTGCACTACAGTGAAAATTTGTTGAATAAAGTTATTATTTTTATTTTCTTTCTGTGCAAAAAGTTGAACCTCTGATGGCAGATGGAATATTCTGATGATGTCTTTCATACTTTCCTGGACAGTTTATTTTCTTAGCAATCAATAGTACAGTCACAAGCCCTCTGGTTTTCATCCATAATATCTTTAATTGTATTCCAAAAACAAACAAAGCTTTTACAGATTTGGAACGACATGGGGGTAAGTGATTAAATTTTTATGGGGGAAATCCCTTTAATATGATATTCAGGTTTTTGTTTCTTTGTTTTTAATGGGTTGAACAGGATATAAACTAGAGTTTGAAATTAGAAA
>JAUMHR010000069.1:4268899-4287352 GCA_032361145.1 Enteromius fasciolatus
AATGCTATGAATTCGGACATACTACTCGCCTCGCATGCTGTTTTTCGCGTACTATATAGTAGGGAAGTAAGCGATTTAGGACGCAGTGAATGAGTTGTCATGGTAACAAACAGGGTAGCTGAGGGACAGGTGAGCACAAAGATAGGTAACCAACCCTTCACAATAAGAGTCCTAAATTGTAACAGGGAAACACAGACAGAACACACACAGTCTGTGGAGTCCGTTTGTGGGCACTCCAGCTGATAAACGTGACAGATAAAATCGACCTAATATTCCCAGTCCATAAAGGAGAGCAGAGCACGTCTTACTTAGCATGATTCAGCGGTTTTATTAATGTGTGCCATTAAATCTCACCACATGTTTGTTTCTGCAGTCTAGACTTTCTCCAAGGAAGAAAAGCACAGCTGAATGGATCTGTAGCGTGACCTGACAAGAACATTTCCAACACCTCAACTGAGTTTTGAAGGAACCTTTATTCTTTAATAAGCTGTGTTCCATAATTTCAATGCAGACGATTAAATATAATAGCTACCATATCCATTCATTCAGCTCAGTAAGGGTGACTCAGCATTTTACATGATCTGCCCTCAGAGGACTCTTTAAAACTATCCGAGATGCCTCTATCCAAATGTTACAATATGTTCAAATACTTCAGAGCTATAATTTATCAATTAAGAATAACTATCTATTTATAATCATGTGCCATGTGGAAACATGGAACACATTCACCATGCTGTCCAGGGAACGTTATACACATTCTTATATAACTGCCTGTAACCCTCTTTTCGGACCGTTGTTTTCTTGCCATCTTGTACTTTTCTGAACAATGCAGCCTCTGTAGATTCCAGAAGGGTGGCAGGTTTGTGAGATACACGTACTGTATCTGATTTCTCCGCTGATGCCATTTTGGTGCTTTAATTCACAATCTCTGTGCCTGAGCTTGCTTTCCCATGACATGAAATCCTACGGCATTGTATTAGGCTTTCTCCCTTTCCCTGTTGTTAAAGGTCATGTGACTCTCAGGTCATTTTACCTGGTTGGCTTTGTTTTGCCAGCAGATCACCTACTGTGACAGCTCTGAGGCTGGAAATCAATGGCCAACTGCATGCATTAATGCATAATGCACATTTTAAGAGATAAAAATAGCAACAGAAATTAATCAGTGCTGGTCATAATTAGCAGTCAAACAATAGACAAAACATTTTAACGGAAAACAAATACATGTAATAGATCATAAAATGTAAAAAAAAAAAATATATATATTTATTTTAGCGCTGTCAAATGATTGTCATTGTCAAATGACAATTTATATATATATATATATATATATATGATTTTTTACATAATAAATTAGTGTGTACTGCATATATTGATTATGTATATATTTAAGAAAAAATATGTTACGCTATATATTAAAGTTTTTTTTGGTTTTAGGTTTTAGGACACTTTAAACCTTTTGATCCACTTCAGATTTTGACCACTGTGTGTATATATATATATATATATATATATATATATATATAATGATTAATTAATGATGATAAATTTTTTGACAGCAATATATTATCTATAATTTAACACAATATTTACTTATACAAGAATGCAGTTATTAAATTTATTTTACAAAAATATGCAACAAATCAGGCAATTAAACAATGGTTTATGTTGAAGTGCACTGCTAAATGAACTGCAGATGACTGTAATCAACAACAACTAATAATGCAGATTCATATTTATGGTTACCAACAGTTCTGAAATGTATTTAAAAAATAAATGGCAAATCCAATCCAATTGAGACTGCAGTTGTAAAGTGACCCAGCTACATTCAAAGCAGTGCAATAAAATGACATGGCATATAAAGAATATTAAGAAAAAGCCTTCACCAACTTAAGCACTGTGAACAAAAGAACAAAAAAAAAAAAAAAAATATGTTCTAGTACATTTTGCATAATTTCTGAATGTTCCCAAAGTGAAACATTAAGATATTTAGTCTAGTTACTGCATAAGGCCCAGGTGGAAAAGGCTTTCTGTAGAAGGTCATTATATGGAGCCAGGCAGGGCACTGGTGTTTATTCAAGGGCATCGAGGTCGCAGTGTGTGACACACACAGGAGAGAGCGAACGCTCTGTTTTGAGAAGAGAGGCCCCCTGCTTCGAACGATCCTCACATCATCCTCTCGCACCGTATGGATCTCTGGCACTCAAATCTCTCTCTCAGACCAGGACACAATATCTGTGGAATGTCGAGTTTCTATGAAATATGGTTCACACGGTCCAGAACAGAAAAGTTGAACCTTATATAAGCACACCCTTAGATTTCAAAAAGGGACCCCTAATGAGTGCGCTAGCACTGTTTATAGAGTGTGAACTGCTCTTATTAACATGAAAGCTCTTCCCATAAAGCACCACACTGAAAAAATATGTTTAAAGAAAATGAGGGCTTTTGTTTATTAAAGATAATCTGACTCTGGCTCCATGCAGAGACCTCAATCATCAGCATATTTGATTACAGAAGTGAGGATTTCTGCTAACAATGAGATATTGTCGTTTTCAATGCCCTGCAAATGTATTTCTTGGCAAACCAGCAAGCCTGGTTGGGTCAGGTTTTTTTTTTCAGGTCAGGGATGAGTCAAAATATGAATATGAATAAGCATGCTACTATTACTGCCATATAAAGATAGGGCAGAAGCCAGTTTTCAGCCAGTATCCATGAAGGTCAAGTTAGTAAAATTGGTGGCCATATTGGTAAGACATTTAAAGGCAATAGACATAAAAGAACAGCTCCTATATGTACTTGAGGGGAAACACCAGCACATGGAAATTCTATTTAAAATTTTATTGAATACATTTAATAAATTATGTTTCATGTGTCATGGTGGAGACCTAAATTGAGGTCCCCATGGGTACAAAAGTTTATAAATCATACAGAATGAGCTTCTTTGAGAAAGTAAAAAAGCAGAAAGTCTCCTGTAAGGGGTAGGTTTAGGTGTAAGGTTGGTGTAGGGTGATAGAAATACAGTTATAGATAAAAACCGTTAAGCCTATGAAGAGTCCCTATAAGGATAGCTGACCAGATGTGTGCGTGTTTAATTACTTCAACCAACATATTTTCACTGAATGTATGAAGTCAGTTTACTCAACAGAGCAATGCAGGTGGAAATTGTCAGACATTCCTCTAATTTTTAATGTCGCCTTATAGTTTTTGCCTTTTATTTTGTAATTTTGACCAGTATATGTTTTATAATTTGAACTAAACAACGTGCATTTTGTTCAATGTCATGACTGGAAGGTCCAAATGTCAAAACGTTTTGCTGGGTCACCCTAAGAGGATATCAGCTCAGACCGTGTGTTTGCATAATTTAAGTACCGCCGTGATGACGTCACGACCCGTCATCTAACTACTCAGTGGAGGCGTGGTTTTACGCCATGTCATTTCCATGCTGCCAGCACACGAGGAACAGAGTGTCAGAGAGCAGAATCAGCGCACCCCAAAGACTCCTAATAAGACCTTTACGCTAACTCTCTCACCTTCCGACAACACTATGGCAGAAGAAAATATCTCAATAGAAGATGTGAAGATGTCCAACGGTGAAGCGCACCTGGACGAACCGACCATGGCCAACGGCTTGGGTGAGCACAAGAGGAGCGAGCCGGAGACCGGAGGGCAGAAACTGAAGCGCTTCGTCATGGCCAATCTACTGGTCATCCTGACGGTGTCCGCGGTCATCGTCGGCGTCTTCATCGGGCTCGGCGTGCGAAGCGCCGGGCTGAGCCGCACGCAGATCCTTTACTTCGGATTTCCCGGCGAGCTCCTCATCCGCCTGCTCAAGATGATCATTATTCCTCTGGTGGTCTGCAGTCTGGTGTCAGGGGCCGCCAGCCTTGACCCCAAAGCCCTGGGTAAGCTGGGCGGCTGGGCGATGCTCTTCTTTCTGGTGACCACTCTGATCTCGTCTGCGATCGGCGTTAGTATGGCTTTTATCATAAAGCCTGGCTCCAGCGATGGCGAAAAAATATCCAACCTCTACCAGGATGACGCGGAGCTTCCCGAAGCCAAAGAAGTCATCGATTCGTTTTTAGACTTGATAAGGTGAGTCCCCAGTGAAACGCTTTCGCGCTTGGAATTCTAAAGTAGAACTCTAGGGTAACAAACTATTTCAAATGATACATTATAACATTTAAACTGTAGTTAATGTGTGGCGTTGTCAGTATCGACGTGAGTTTCGTGAACTACGGGGGTTCTTTTCAATGATTTGGTTAAACCGGTAACTGACACGCAGCTTTGAGCTGTGCCTAAAAGGAAGAGGAAAGAAACTTAAATATAATAGAAAGTAAATATGTCAACGAGCAAGAAAGGCTTGCCATTTTTTTGACGTATTATCTAACTAACTTGGAGTTAGAAACCATAAGCAGTATTGTTTTGACTATAGCGCGAGAAGCGTAACGTTGACATGTGCTGTAAACTAGTGCCAGAGTTGCATCAGCTCTGCTAACGTTAATCCGCGCCAAGAGGACGCAGTTTTATTGGTCATCTGTATAGATGTGGGACATACCCTTTCCCTTTTCCGGGTGTGTGTTTTTTTTATTTACTCGCGAAACGAAATGGTTTTGAGCGGTTAAACCGTGCTGTGGAGCTTAGTAGAATAAAGCAAGTAGTGGCAGACATTCCTTGCATTCCTAAATCGTACCATTTATGGGCGAGTTATAGGGTTTGCTCATGTTGTCGTATAAACAGGTCCAATTTCACCACGTGTTTAGCTGAATGATGTGAAGAGAACACTCTGTTCTCTAAACAACAACACAAAACATGTAAGCAATTTTGTAAGCTTTCTTACTACCACTGAAGACAAAATGGATATATGAACTTATACAAAATACAAATATTTGCTCTGACACAATTTAGGGTGACCTGACATGAGCGGTTTTCCTGATTAATGGTCGACTGTCCTTGTTCTGTCAATTTGCCCACAAAGTGAGATAAAAACAAAATGTGCTATATACTACCTTTGCTTATTTAATATAATAATATGTAAGTATGTGTTTATATTTATATATATATATATATATATATATATGTGTGTGTGTGTGTGTGTGTGTGTAAATAAATAAATATTAGCCACTATTAATCCACAGTAAAATTAATTTAAACAATTTAATTTTTGAAATCCAGTCACCTGAATGCAGCAGATATTTCCTCTCTCTAACTCTTAAGCTGTTGATTTAGGTTTTTAGTTTCAAGACTGTTAAGGGAATAATGGCTGATAATTGTCGAGGGTTTCCGTTTCTAACAGTTGTGCATTCATTCCCATGTGACAAAAGGAGCCATAGCCTGTTTTATAATGGCATTGAGAGAGCTTTGGGTTAAAACAGTTTAATAACTTCTTATTCCAACAAAGTCAAATTTTCCCCCTTAAAAAATGTGTACTTTTTATAAAAAAAAAAAAAGTGTTTTCCTGGTAGCACAGCTATTTAAGTGTCCATGTACTTCCTTGTCATTTGATGTTTCATGCTTTCCAACCAGTTCCTCAGAATATAAAACTCACCAGGTCTCTAAAGGAAGTTATTGTTCGAATGAGTGTATGTACACGAGGTGGTTTTGTTTCATAATTAGAATCCTAATGTAAAGCCAGACTGAAACATTTGTTTGTTTTCTTCTTTGGCTGCGTCTCCAGGGGAAGACAGTGAGACGCACGTGCAAACGCATGCAGACATGCTCAATAAAAGCAGGGTTAATTAGGCAGCTGATGTGGCTCATGTCATTCATCTAAAGGGTTTCTCTCTTGGGGTCTCACCGTGACTAAATCCCGCCACGCGATCACAAGGACTGACATGGAGCCTTGCTAATTTCACACTGGCAAGCACGCAGTTGGACGGTCTTTCTATAGTCTATAGAAAGTCAGCGCGTTCTGGCATGTATAGTAGGTTTGCTTGGCAAAATGTAGTTTTTTTTTTTAACTTTAACAGATTAGATAGATTTTTCTGTTTCTACAAGTTTAGACTTATCTGTAGTTGCATTGCCTTATCAGGTTTAGTGCTGTGGAAGGACCCCTGACAACAACAATTATTTGTGGAACAAGCTTTCCTTGCATCGTGTTACGCAAAAGATATAGTTTATCTTGGAGGTAAAGCGAGTCTTGTTGTTGCAAACCCTTTTGACCTTCTTTCTGTATAGAACATAAAATGAGACATCCTGCAAAATGTCTTTGTTTTGTGCTTTACTGACTAAAGGCAGTCAGATGAGTCCAGAATGACACGAGGGTCAGTAAATGATGTTGTTACTTTAACGCATTAGCATGTGCATTGTGTATAATGGCTGTGAAAACCAAAATTCAACTACCATGGCTTTATTTTTGTAAAACCTTGTGAAAGTTTATTTTAGACGGGGCAAAGTCAGAGGGTAGGTACGTTTACCACCTGTTAATAGTTATGTTTAATGTCAACAAACGCTGAACTTGGAATGAATCTTTGACAAAAGGGTGTGTGGAGTGCCACGTTTCAAGGAGGTCCTGTTTGATATCTATCTCACTATAGGCATACCTACGTAGGACGTAAACCATTCAACACACCTTAAAGCATACCCAGCTGGATTTGAATGTGACACTTTGAGAACCAGTGAAAACATTTGAATGCGTCAATAATGACATATTTCAATGGAATGAACTGGTTTTGTAGCTTTTTCTGGTTTTGCGTGTGTCTTTAGCTTTAACTTTCCTCACTGTTCAGAAGAACGAAATTTAAGAAGGGAATGGCATAGATGTTTGGCAGTGACCTGCTGTCAAATTTGCAGCCTGTTCTTCCCTTGGTTTTCTACTCTCATCTTGCTCCAGCTGCAATATCGTGTGATTAAACTAGTCTCCTTGCGCCTTCCAGGCTGCTTTAGAT
This sequence comes from Enteromius fasciolatus, assembly GCA_032361145.1. Lineage (NCBI taxonomy): Eukaryota > Metazoa > Chordata > Actinopteri > Cypriniformes > Cyprinidae > Enteromius > Enteromius fasciolatus. The sequence continues at coordinate 4,275,781 of JAUMHR010000069.1, forward strand.
GATTGCGATGTATTGGAAAGCTCCCTATGGGGAACAGATTCCAGACTCCAGTGTAATGGCTGGATTCTGAAAGCACAGCTACTTTTGTGACTTTGTGGCACACTGAATTCATACCAAGGATTATAATTCCATCAGATTGAAGATTTCCTTTTTTTTTTTTTTTTTGGTATGCACACCATATTAAGGTCAGGAATGCTGGGATATTCCTGAATAAATGTCTGTTTGTCGTTAATCCTAATGTTCGTGCAGGTCCTAGTGCCCATCTCCACTGGAGAGAATGGGGTTATAGGGATAGGAGGTAGTGTGTGGAACTGGTATTAGTGAAGGGATATAATCAGACTAAATTAAAGTTATTTCCACATGAGCACCTCGTGAGGCCAGGCTGGTCAGGACTGTGAGGATTTGTAGTGCCAGTGGGTTAAATCTGTGAAAAAAGAGAAATCTAATGCATGTTGAGATTGCAAAATTAAGAGCTCCCATGCAAAATAGCTATTTTTATTATTGTTATTTCTATGACAGTAATAGCCATGTATTGTTAAACAATTGCACTGTAAAATAAATTAATATTAATATTCATAAGTATGTTTTTTTTTGCTTTACACTACAGTAGGGAAAAGACAATACTTTTATATTCTTATCCACTGAAACCACTAGCTGTCTGCAATTCATTCTACTTTTATTCATTAAGCTTCTATTTTGATTGAAATTGCAGTAGAAGTTTAGTTTTTTTTTTGCAGTTAATTTTGAAGGAAAGCTTCAGTGAAAACAGGCTTCCAAAAATGTGTCTCACTACAAATCTAGTGAAACGCTGTAATCATCTACCCATTAAAACTCAAATTTTAAAATAAAGCCGAACGGGTGGCTTTTACGTTCCCAAATGTGCAAAAAACTCACAGCACAAGTTCATTGCATTTACTGTGTGTGCAACCAGTCTGAGAACGAAGTGCACGCTTCACTATTAGAAATACGCAGCGAAAACAGACTTAATGAAGGGATTAAGCCATATTTTGCTTTTTGGTTTTAGTTTGTTTGCCGGCATACTGTGCCAAAGCATAATAGCCCAAAACCTGACATGAAAGACCTTTTGTGTTAGAATAAGTTTAAATGTATTGGAAAAAATGGACACTTTTTGTGTTTCTTTATCCCACTAACACGCTTTCTAAGTCTGTTTTTTTTTTTTACTGGGAAACCTGCGAACTACTTCGTAATTAATTTGAGAGTAAATCAGACATGCATATAACTTCTCCCTGTCGTCTTCTTTCAGAAACATCTTCCCGTCGAACCTGGTATCAGCTGCTTTTCAGTCGGTGGGTTTAACAAGCGTTTGTTTAACTTTGGGTGTTATATGTGATTATTAGGTGATTTTGAACATTTCTTCTCTTTCACAGTATGCCACTGGTTACAAATTGAAAAATATCTCCAGCACGGCCAGCTTGACCAACTTGACCACCTACACTGTGGAAAAGGTACCAAATTCTATGTATTCTAGATTTCGAGTGTATTATTACACTGTAGTAGACAAAAATAATGGTTTAATAATATTACCAGTTGTTATGTGAACTCATGTTTATCTTTGCGTTTAGATTCCAGTTGGCTCAGATGTGGATGGAATGAACATCCTGGGTCTCATCGTTTTTGCTATGGCGTTTGGTGTGGCCTTGAGGAAACTTGGAGAGGAAGGAGAGATCCTTATGAAGTTCTTTAACTCTTTCAATGAAGCCACCATGGTGTTGGTCTCCTGGATCATGTGGTAAGGGAACATCACATGCTTTTCCTAGTGTATGAATTGTATGCATTCGTCTCTTCACGTCCCTTCCACATGCTTTCTTTTCTAAAGGTACGCACCACTTGGTATTATGTTTCTGGTTGCTGCGAAGATTGTAGAAATGGAGGATGTCGGCAAGCTGTTCGCCAGCCTGGGGAAGTACATCGCCTGCTGCGTCATTGGCCATGCCATCCACGGTCTCCTCGTCCTCCCGCTCATTTACTTCGTGTTTACACGGAAGAACCCATACACTTTCTTGCTGGGACTGATCACCGCTTTGGCCACTGCCTTTGGAACGTCCTCTAGGTAAATGATTGCAGCAGTTTTACTCTGTTAAAAACAAAGGCATCTACAGTTCCAAGAAAAAAAAAAACATTTAACAACCTGAGAACCTTTCCATTGCTCAGTTCTTTATTGTGGAAAGAGGTTCTTCAGATTAAGATTAAATGGCTCTTTTAAGAACCGTTTGTTGAAAGGCTCTTTGCAAATGGAAGTAACCGTAGGTTTTCTCATCAGCTCTGCCACATTGCCTCTTATGATGAAATGTGTGGAAGAGAACAACGGTGTGTCCAAGCACATCAGCCGCTTCATCCTGCCCATCGGAGCGACCGTCAACATGGACGGAGCCGCCTGCTTCCAGTGTGTAGCTGCGGTGTTCATCGCTCAGCTGAACGGAATCCCACTGGACTTCGTCCAGGTCATCACCATCCTGTGAGTTCACTGGATTACAGTAATCCACCTCCATACTCCAAAGCTGTTGGCTTCGACTGACTGACTGACTTTTTATCTGTTTTAGTGTGACTGCGACGGCGTCCAGCGTGGGTGCTGCTGGGATCCCTGCTGGAGGGGTGCTGACGCTGGCCATCATTTTGGAGTCAATAGGCCTGCCCACCAACGATCTGTCCCTCATCTTGGCTGTGGACTGGCTTGTGTGAGTGTCTGGTTTAGATATTTTTGTGGGTTTGTTAAGTTTTAGTGTGGATTCCAGGGAGGGGAGAATAAAAATGGACTGATGAATTCAGACTGTTTTGGCCTTTTCACAGGTGTACATAAACTGCCTGCTTTTAGAGTAGAGAGAGCAACTGTTTAATAATTGTATAATTAATTATAATACTGATAATTAATAATAATTTGAAATTAAGAGCGGTCAAGCATAAGACGATTTAATTTAATAATTCAAAATAAATATTAATGTAACGTTACACTAGTTACAGTTATATAACTGCAAGAATATTAAGAAGAATTGATAATAATAATAATGCTGATATACACACATGCACGTGTATTATAAAATAATGGTGTTAAAATATTAACACTGTTGTTATTAGTATTTGTACAAACTGAATTTAAAATGAAGAGTGATTTGAAGATAAAATGGTTTTAATAAAAAAAAAACATGTATATTTTACTTTGTTTATATTATCTGTTTTTTAATAAAATGGTAAAAAAAAAAAATATATATATATATATATATATATGTCACTTTTTTTATTTTTATTTTTTATTTTATGTTCTCATAATTTTTCTTTACTTTTCTTGTCTTTATTTTAGTGATCGCACTTGCACCGTTATCAACGTTGAAGGCGACGCTTATGGAGCAGGTCTTCTGCAGCATTATGTGGACCGCACTTCCAGAGCAGAGGCGGTGGAGCTAAGTAAGGTGCGAGTGGATGAAGAAGACCCCGCCTCCAGGCCAGAAAGTTCTCCTCTCATCGAGAAACAGGGAAACCTTGAGGTCGCTGGACCGAAACCCTGTGAAAAGGAGTCCGTCATGTAGACTTGCACAGTATTTCAACAAACTTTCCTTTCCGTACCTGTCTGATCTCACGAAATCAATCTCTGCATCCTCGCAGTGATCCTGGCTGAGATACAGGTTCAGATTAGGACAGGACAAAGACTACATCCTTTTGATCCTCCTCTATGCCCAGCTCTTTATGAAAGGAGTCTGCCAAAGCTTATGCACATTTAGATGGAAACATGCTTGAACAATTATTTATTAGATGCTGGTCAGACATTTTGGATTTTTCTTTTTCCTTTTTGTTTGCTTTACTCCTTTTATAAAAAGAAAAACTCTGTCCGGCATTTTAAGATAATCTATTTATATTACTATTATTATTTTTACACATGCCCTAATATTTCTGATTATATGCTGCTGAGTTAAACCTCAGAACACTTTTTCATGCAAAACATCTCCTAACAAGCCAAAGCATCCACAGAACCTCTGCATCTTTCAAACACACCAAATACAATTTTTTTTTAGATAGCTTTATTGTCCGTCATGCTGAGATACCTCATTCATGCTGATTCCCTTTATATCACCTCAGGCTCCTCCAATGTAGCTTCATCTAACAGGTGCTAATACCGTCACTAAACATGCTACTAGAGGAGCCAGAAAAATGTAGGAAGCCTGACTGACAGTCAAGAGACAACATCTTACCTTCTGCATCTTTGTCTTTATGCAGTCACCATTACACTTCACGGCTGGTTCTATGGGGTCAAGTTGAACGTAAGGTCAGACAGGAACGTAAGCACAATGAAATATGGGTCACATGCAAAGTACGCCTTGTCTTAAAGCTCCAAAGCTTTTTGGGTAGGGGCCTTGGAGCAGGCAGTTTCCTATGTGAAAGATAAGCAACTGAGGTCAAGAGGTAAGCAGATCCGTTTAAGAAGAAAGCCATAGTTTAGTGATATTTTTTTAAATGTTATGTTTGACTAGAATAAGGAACATGTTGGATGTGTTAAAAGTTTGCTTTCTGTTTTGGCTTTTTTTCCTGTATGTTTTTGGCCGTAAAAAAACAAGTTTTTGTTAAATATTAAGAAATGAAGTATCGATTTTAGATTTTTTTGAAAGCGTATTTCTGAGATCTTCTCTTTTTTTTTCTATGTATATTATTGCAGAAGAGCACAAATATAATATGCCTGCCATTTTCTAAAGGTAGTTCACTTTTACGAGGACAAAACGCTCAGAATAATCTGTTAACGCCATTAACAGGTGAATGTTGTTTAACTGTAACTAGTAGTTGAACTGGATTGCTTGTTCAATTGTTTTTTGTTTTTAATATACATGTCTTATAAATGTATAGCCTAAACACACCAGCAGAAGGAAGGTATCGGGCAACAGGGTGAAAGACAAATGCCGTTGTACTACATGTTTGTCACGGTGACAAGAAAGTCAACATAATAGCCCATTTTTGTAGAAGTCCGTTGATCAGCTAGAGGTTAAATTTTGACCAAAGAAACCGATCTCATTTTTTTTATATTAATCTAACAACATATTCTTTAAATACTGTGTTTGGTGCTTATAATCTACATAATTATCAGTCTCTCATTTCTGTTCTGTTGTATTCTGTTCGATGCTCAAGTTGCATTTTTAATCACAGTTGTGTTATTTCAAGATGTTCTGCATGACTGACATCACTCCTTTTTAAGAGCCAGTACTGTAGAAGCTTTTCATTCCAGGCGGCTGTAGCGTAGCTGCCCTGCTGATGTGGATATGTCTGTGTGTGAGTTTATTGGGTGGTTGTGTCATAAATGGCTGCTTGATGATGCCATCAGTAGAGCCAAAGAGTTACTGTTCAAAGAACCAGTGAATGTACTCCACACGGACTGCAGAATAAAGTCTTCTTTTTAAGGAAATCAGCAGTGCTGTTCTTTTTCTTATGAGTTCAAGTTGCTAAAACGACGTACGCATTGGGTCCCAGAAGATTTTGCAATTGGTTCAGTTATTTAATCCATATCGTGTTTATTATACAGCTTGATGGTGTACTGACCACTTCAAGGGTTATTCCACCCCAAAAGCATGTAGGTTAGTTTTCCGACTCAATACTTGCGGATGTATCTGATTTACTGAGCTGCAAAATTATTGCCAGCAACCACCAGCAATTACCACGCTTGGAAAAGCCAGGATACATTTAAAAAAACAACAACTTTTCTCTGAAAGAAGAAGGTCAAAGTTAAATTGTGTTCCAAGGACATAGGTAATTATAATTACTAGGTAATAACCAGAGCTTTCCTACATGGCTGTGCTAGTTTTCCATCTCGTATCACGCTACATTCAACTCAAATTCAGTGTGCTCGTGTATTTGGTAAGAAGCCGTGTAATAAGCAAGATCATGCATAGTCAGGGTTTATTATTGCAAAATACACCTCCTTTGGAGCGATGCAAGACTTAATTTCACAAGACACCAGCTTACCTCCTATTTCTGTTTGATTAAGTAAGAATGACTTAAGTACTGAAGATTTAAAATGCACCATTGTAAACTAAAGCCGTTTTAAGGAGGCTTGTGAAGTAACAACACAGATGTAACAAAGTCCAGCGTGTTTGGAGATTTCATTTCCTATTGCGCCATCTTGTGGGTCATTTAACACTTTGCTGTAATATTTGCAATAAAAACTCTAAGTAACCCTATGTGGCGGTTTATTTCCAGACATCTGAAATACACTGAAATGTTAAGACACGGTTTGGTTTGTGTTATGCTGTAAGTTAAATATTTGGGGGTCATGAAGCATTTACATAAGGAACATTACATGGTATATTTGTGAACCACCAAGACAAAAAACAAAACGTTAAGTTACATAGACACAATTGAGGTCAATCAGTTCAAACGCACAGTTATTATCATGCAACATTGTGAAAATATTAATAAAGTGAATATGTGCATAAAACAGCATCTTTTCACTGGCTTTTTATGTAACCATTTTTCATTTACACAGGAAAAGCATTTCAGAAAAAATCGCATCTTAAAAGGTCATTACAGCCTCTTTCAACATCGGCACCAGTGTCAATAAAAACGTCCTACACACTACAAAGTTCATGGTGCTTTAATAATGACCATTAAGTTGAAAAGCAGTAAAGTAATTTCAAGGTTTTAATAAGCTGCCTGGCTTGTTTATTAAATACTTCACTTACATGACCTACAAACATGAATCAGTCTTCCATATGCCAGCACTTACTGCAAATTCACATACGCAATAGGACTCTTTAAAACTGGCGTTTTTCTGGCTATCAGATTCAAAATGAGTTTAGTGTTTAATTGGATTACATTTTGCAATAAGATGTCCTTGTTACAATGTAATTATCCATTTAGGTACTAAGTAACTAATATTAATTAACTAAATACTATACGGTTTAGGATTACTTGCATGTAATTATGCATAATTTATCGTTATTAGAATATTAAGCAAATTTAACGTATAACAAGGACGCCTTAAAATAAAATGTTACCTTTAGCTACAAATCCAATATATTACCATTCATGAAAAATCTTTGTTTGTGGATTCCTGCAGTGTGAATTATTACATCCTTAGATTTCAGAACTTTTATTACTATTTTTACATACAGTATATTTAGACTACCTTTGGGACTCATGTCTGCCCAAACCACAACACACATACAATAAATATACCAAAGAAGAGAAGTGATCAGACACAGTCCAAAAGCTTCAGTCTGAAAGTAACACGACGTTTAAAATGTCAGAGTCGCGTAATTGTGACGCATCGAGTTACTGCTTGCTACGACCCTAACGTGCGACTCCTGTCCAGTCTTTTCTTGGCAGGGTTTGGATACTGGGGGTTCTCAATAACCCCTTCCCCAAACTTGAGTTCCAAGAAGGCACGGTGGTTGTTGGGACCGTAAGCGGTGACGCCTGCGAACTGCATTGGCACCAGGGGTTGCAGGAAATGCTCTGGGAACTCCACGTCTTGTTTGTGTTCAGTCCAAGTGTCCCTAGTCATAACTCCATTGCGAGGGTAGAAGGGCCACAAGTCCACATGCAAATGGTTGGCTTCGCTATACTGCACACGATAGAAGTCGCCCTCGACCGCCCGCTCCCACACGTAGCCGTTAGCGTCCACCAGTGAGCCGGAGTCCAAGTTCTTAAGGTAGTCGCAATTCGGAATGTCCTCCAAGTAGATGCCTAAATCCACATCGTAGTCCCATGGGATTATATCCTGGTGTCGGGCAGCTCCCAATAAGGAACCCCCTTCCAGCCAGTAGCGCACACCAGAGCTTTCCAAGATATTAATAACATACTTAGTGGTCTCTCGTAGGGCGCGCAAACAGCAAGGAGGAGTCCAGCGCTCTAGGTACAAGTATTCCGGTGTATCGTCCCGCACTGTGCCGAAACACCGCGCAGTCTCTTTACTGCAGCCAAACCACTGATCCCGACCTTCAGGCAGCACCACTCGCTTCAGGCCAAAGCTACGCATGAGGTGATTGGTGGTGTCTTTCAGGCGACTGTCTGCCTTCCACTGGCTGTGCGCTGAGCTAAACAGCGGGCGATGACTTGCAGAGAACGAAGGTCCCTCCAGGAGCTTGACCTTCCAGCCGCGAAGAGAAGTTTGGACAAACAAGGAAGACATGAGGGGGCGCCCTAAGGGCACCGAGAGATTGAAGAGGTCTTCGGTGCGCATAAGCACTACGGCGTCTCCCTGCAGGGCTGTGCAGACGCTGCCACTGCTCCCTGAGGCCGCAGGGGTGTAAGTCGCAGTCCATTCCCGCAGATTCACCCGAAGGTGCAAGCACTGCACCGCAGAACGGGTCAGCACAGGGGTGGCAACGAGTCTGACCGGCCCGCCACCTTCTCCTTCCAGCTCCCGAATGAGACGCTCTATTTGTCGGCCGTGGTCCAGCTCGATGCCATCTGGGACTAACAAAGCAAACTCCGTCTGCACATTGAATTCGGGACGGTGAGTTTGTGGAGGTTGGTCCGGGCTCGGCGACAAAACCAGGAGCCGGGCTCCTTCTGGAAGCACCAGAGGAGGGTACGGTGGACTTTCGGCCACAGCAAGGAAGGGCAACTCTGGTCGCTGGCGCAAAAAGGAGCGTGCAACATCGCCAACGTAGTTTTCAAAGTCTTCAAATTCACGAACGAGGATGGTGACGCGTGGTCCACGCATGTTGCCCTCAAGGTCTCCCATTTTGACTCCTCCAACAATACTTCCACCTACAAGATTACCCATAGCTCCCAGTCCTGCCACAGGCAGAGAGGCTTTCTTTAAGCCTTTATTTTGCTCCCGTCGCTTCTCCATCATCTGCTGCTGGGCCCGTGAGACATAGTATAGGATGAGCAAGTTCAAAACTATTGCTCCTGTTAATACAGCCTGGCAAAAACTGATACGCATTATTGCTCTTGTTGTTAAACAATTATATGATGCATACAGTAAGTGAAATCTCAAATAGAAAGAGGATAGAAAATCTAGACTCTTATAACCTGTCCGAATTCCTGAACATTATCATTCTGATCTGGCCAAAAAGAAAGCAGAGCGCAGAGCATTTGGGAGCTGAATATTTGATGAGGTGTGTTCTTTGACCAGATCAGTTTCTGCTGATGTCTTCCTGACGTGTCAGCTGATCCCATCCAGGAAAAAAGACTGATGGACAGATTCCATATTTGACCCTTCGGTTGTGCCTTTAGCTCACCACAGACCATTAAAAATGCTAAACATGGAGACAAAACAAAGAACATTTTAATAAACAAATTCACTTTGAGCTCTTCAAAGTGCAAAGTAATTGTTTAGGAAATTCAGTTCAAGTTTGCATTGCAAAAAGCCTATTAGTCATCACTACTAAGTCTAGCCAACAAAGATGACCTAGAAATATATAAAGATGTTCCAAGCTGCTGCCCCAATTAGAGATGAGTTCTAGATTTAGTATTTGAGAGACTATCGTTTGATCACTTGAGACAGTTCCTCCAAATATAGAACATGCATGCAAAATTTAGCCCAAACAAGCAATCGATTCATGTAGATCTATGCAGCCTCTGATCTTGAAAGCATGCACATACAATGACACGCGTCTTCATTATGCAAAACGGCAGAAATCACGATTGTGAGAACTAACATTTTAAGGTTGATATAACATTTTCCTCATCAGCACATTGCTTGCACGGTATTCTTGTTATTCTTCCCCATGCTTAATTCGGAAATGATAAAAGGAAGCCCGAGAGAAGACCACAATGTAGCAGGAAGCTCGCACAACTGGGTCGCCTCGATTAATCCCATAGAAATAGAACGAGCCAGTAGAATGACATGTAACGCGGTACTTGTGTTCTCAAATGGGCGGGGCTTGGAGGTATAACAAGCTCGGTTTAAAAATATTTTTGTTTTTAACGCTACACTACTGTGTAGCCTTTAACATTTGTGTAATCTATACGCAAGACTATTAGTTACAGTAATTATGATTACTGTCGCAACTGGCAATACAGAGCATGTAAAATAACTTTCCAACAGAAAAAAGTTGAAAGCAGGCGAATACGAAGAGGCGCTTCACGTGATACAACCTACTTTTCTCATCGCTAGTCAGCATGGACCAATCACAGCCATTCATGATGCTTGGATAGTTAGAGAGACAGAGAGAGATTGCTTAAGTGGATTTACGTTTTGCAAGTCAGCAACAAATCTTCGAAATCAGCCAATTCAAAAGATTAGACGTTTTAGCAGTTGAATGTCTCCTTTAATACAAACAAACTAAAAAAAGAGAGATTTGACCTCCATGTAGTATCAGGCTAATGGAGCCACCAACCGCCCCCTTGCGGAAGCCAACTTTATGACCCATAGGGAGCAGTTATGAGCGGGCAGCGTTTGCAGCCATTCCGTAGTAGGAGTGGATCACTATTTGGCACTTTTCTGTGTGTGTGTGAGAGTACTCGCCTATCTGTATCGGGCAGGAAAACGGGAGAGGGCTTCGGTGGAGACTTTTAGGCATCGGGGTGGCTTATTCTTCTGTTTTTCCCCCTCCTGGCTCCGGCGACAGCGCGAACGCTCTGATGGAGGCGGAAAGATCCGGCGGGGTGGCGGGAGGAACAAACCAGAGCCCCGCAGGAAGCGGAGCGGGGCGCAATCCGAACGGGCCGAAGGCTGTGCTAGGTCCCGCTCCCACCGCAGCCACCGCCGCCGCGGCAACCGGGGCGATGGCTGGATCCTCCCAGCCGCGAGATCCGCAGGACGGGGACGCGGGCCTCTCGCTGCCCGGCATCTTACATTTCATCCAGTACGAATGGGGCCGCTTTCAAGCCGAGAAATACCGATGGGAGGCCGAACGAGACGAGCTGAGGGTAAAAACGGGGTTTCTTTAATCGCATGTTTTGGTCTCTTCCAGACGGATTCTTTGAGGAAGAGCACATTTACAGACGCAGGAAGAAGTCACGATCGCCTGCTGTTATTGTTGATTAACGTTAGATGAAGTTTGGGGATTAAACATTCATTTGATGCTTTTCACTGAAACGGTAGCAAATGTAACTAAAAATGTGTCCTTTTGTTGAATATCCATACCCATCTTAGGATGGGAATCGATTCCGGAGCTGATTCGTCTGAACGATTCTAGTTCCGTAGCTGTTCTTTTAGTATTTATTTTTTATGAGGGGGAAAAGGAATGATACAAATACACAATTCATATTATATTTGCTGTTGTCATCAGTCTGTTGCCGATGATGAGATAAGATTTCAAAAGCAGATAATTTCTCTAACTTGCATGACTCGGTCGTAACTATACAATAATAATAAACGAATTGGGCAACGGTCGATTAAAACAAAACTCATATGGCGTATCTTTAGCTACACGTGAGCAGAAAATGAACAAGTCTGCACTGATTGAACTCTCAAGTGTTTTGATGCACGATATAAGTTTATTAGTTTTTGATAACTTCGAGTAGAGGACGAATAAACTATTAAAGGTATAGTTCACCAAAAAAAAAAATCACAATTGTGTAATTTACTCAAGTTGTTACGAGCCTTGTGTTTATCGTCACAAAAAGACGATATTTTCAAGAATGTAAGTAACCAAGCATTGACTTTCATAGTATGAATAAA
>JAUMHR010000069.1:4310870-4324352 GCA_032361145.1 Enteromius fasciolatus
CGTTTCCGTTTACCGTGGAGGTGACGTGTTTCCGCCTACTGTGGAGCTCCACAGTGGCTGCAGCCAGATACTATTGCAGATCTCAGTTGCAAATAGAACAAGGTACTTTTCCAGTACCTTGTTTAATTGCAACTGAATTACCATGAACATATTTTAAGATTTTATTTATTTATTTATTTTTTACAAACCAACTATTTGGTGTCGACAATATTCCACAGAAACTGCTGATAGATTTTCACATTCATTGAAACCATAACAGCTGTAAGCTCAAACTCTAACAAATATCCCCTGATTGAAACATTTTGTTGTTTCAGATCTATAAAAAATCAATGTTTCTTTAAAGTTAAAAACATTAGGGAATGGAAAGTATCATATTTGGCTATTCTGGGGAAATCCCACATGTAAGACTTCAGAAACTGCTCTATACTCTAGAAATTAGTCAGTTAGTGGCCTAAATGAAAATGCAAACCAGAAAAAAAAACCCATACAGTAATGAAATCCAAGCAACAGGCAACCACAAAACAATGTTTACAACATGAATTATTTAACAATATGTTTTAGATACAACTAGTCCCCTTTCTTCCCTGTGTCATTATAGTCAATAATTTGTGAAAATCAATATAGGTAAAGTGCTCCAGATTTTCACATGGAATGAACCTTTAAATAATCAATTAAGAGGACATTACGTTGATGTAAGTTAACTGAATTACTGAATTTCTCAGAAGTCTCTTCCTTTACCAAAGCATTTTAGACAGAGAAACAGTGGGTGGTTTGGCATTAGAGAGGGGAAAAAAAACTTTGATTCGGCTTTGATTTACCTGTTCCATTAAGTATTACTGACAGTTATGTCTTAAAGTGCTCATAATGCAAATGATGGCTTTATTCCATTACATCCATTAGGACAGGCACAAAGAACATGTTTTAAAACAAGTCTGTGATGTCTCTCACTTTAAACAGGAAGTTGTGGCATTGTGTCAAACGTCTGAGGCAGATTGTACCATCACTGGAAGTTTGTCATCTTCTGTTGTTCACCACGTGTCTGGAAAAAAAGCTTTTACTCACTGCGGTTCACTCTAACGCTATCACATGCAGCTCAAAGGCAAAAAAAGCCCCAGCCTAACATCTTCCTGTAGACATGTGCGAGACGGGGTTTTATCTCTCCTCCCCTTTCTCTCTTTCAATTCATCTCCTCTCCATCCACTCCGTGCGAAGTGCATCGACCGAACCTGCTCTCTCAGGGTCACTTTTGATCTTCTCTGGCCAGGAAGCATTATTAAAGTGCATGACACCCTCTTCTCGTCTGAGGAACTCAGCTGTGCCACTTTTCTCAGAGGTCACGCGCGACTGGAGCTAAACTCCAGGCGGTTCTGGCTTGGAAAGTTACACTGCTGGGATTGGGTGGAGGACACCCTTCTCTGGTTGGAGCTGGTGGAGAACAATTTATAATTGGTTGCGTTGATTTGCAGGTGAGGTTATTTAATTTTTGTTGGGGGGGGGCTGGGTTTGTTAGAAGAACTGCAAGAATGATATTGAACCAGTGTGTGTTTGTGTGTAAGATAAAATCAGAGGGTGGACATGTTTGTTTGTTTCCTGTGCTATAGATAGTAACACTACTAATGCAGTTGCCAGACACTTGATCCTAATGTTTTAAAATGTTTACAATCCTGGGATGTTTTCCTATGTTTTGAAGTTAGCAAAATGAATACATTTTGGGAGATAATTATACCTTAAAAAAAGTAACAGTTGATAATTAATTAGCTTTAATATTGTGATATTGTCAAATTATGAGGTGGGTTTTAGAATGTATGACAGTCATATAGCGTGCAGAAAAACATGGGACTTTCACTTGTCTTTGAAGGTTTTGTGTGTGTGTGTGTGTTTTCCCTTTGAATAATGAGGTAATTATAACGGTTTTAATAATTAGTCATTAATGGAGTAAAAAGGGACAAAATTTGATGGCAACAGAGATGATGCACTTCCTGGAAATTTCCAAAAAAAGTTTTAACACTGTTACCATCATATTTTACCCTATAAAGCTATTCATTAATTCATAAATAAGTTCAAACTGTAAAAAAAAAATGAATAAAATGAAATAAAATTGTCACATCAGGAAAGTGACAGGCCCTTGAATTATTTGTTTGTTTGTTTGCATCACATATGTAGAATGAATAAATACAAAAATGAATGCAGAACAGTTTTGTTTTTAATATTAATTCATTTGTATTAGTAGTACTGTCAAATAATAAATTAACCACACACGCATGCAACTTTTATTTTGAATGCAATCACAAATCAGTCTTTTGACAGCACTAATTATTAGTCTATATTTACATATAGTAAAGCTGTCTTTAATTATTCTTCACATATACTGTAAATGACAGACTCAAATGGCATCTGATTTGCAAAATGACCCCTTTGATTCTGAAGTGCACCATCCGTTCTCTCATCCCCAGTAAGTTTTGAAACATGTAAAGTGCTTTACTACTAAAAAAAGATGCAGACTAGTCGTATTTTTTTCTTTGAATAATCAACAATCTCACGCATTGCGTGACCCAAGGCGTTTTAGGATCATACGTCTCTTAGCTGACTTATCAGAATCAAATAAAAACACAGTTTTGTTCACTTTCCTGCAGCCTGAGTATGTGCTTGCCTCAGGATGGGAGTTGGTTAGGGAGCCATTATGCCATTCAGTGCGGCTGACAGGAGGTGCAGCCCACCACTCTTCTTTCCAGACCACTAGCCTGTATCTCAGCAGCTCTCAGGGGTGCTCATTAAACCTGTAATTACAATAGCAAAACAAGAATAAAGCAGTGTAAACACATTACTTAGGCTAAGGAAACGGAAAAGAAATCTCCATTAAAGTAGATGTGTTTATCAATACTGTACAGTAACTGCTGACTGAAGAGTCCCACATTATCTCTGACATCCTTTCTGGACAAACACTGAAAATAACTAATAACCCAGATTTTTAATAATACTATCACTAAAACAGTTGTTAGACCATCTCTAACATCAAGAGATTAGTGTAATGGCTTCATTGAACCCCAAATATGCAATTGGATCATAAAAACATGCCGTGAAAACAACAACAGATTGTCCAAATTATAAGTGTTTTTTTAATGTTTTCAGCAGCTGTAAAATAGTGCTGAAATAATTTACTTAATTAGTGAAGTTCAAATCTTAAAAAGTATCAAATGAGACTTTAGATGCAAAAACCGTCTGATATTTTTCTTTCACATGAGCAATTTTATCAGGCTCCTCTGAAAATAACATTTTTGAAAAGAAGGCATTCGGTAACTGAACGACATTTAAAAGAAGTGCCTTATAAAAAATGCTCATTTGAATGGAACAAAGTATTGAGTATTTAAAGGTTGAGGCATCTTGAAGTCTTTGTTTTTTATTTACAATTAATAATATATTTATCAAATGCAATTTATGTTATCAGAAAGCATTATACTTACTTTGCACTTTAGTTAATATTTTAAAATGTTTTATTTATGAAATATGCTTTTAAAAGTATGCTAAAGTGTGCTTCATTTTCACAAAGGAGCGACTGGAACACAACAAAACCATGTGATTCATTGCTCACTTGGTCCGTGTTGGGATTTTCACGTCAAACTTTCTGAACATTAAAACTTTTATATTGAAGTACTGTACCTGTGTGATTTCCTGTCTGTTACAGCGCCTTTGTGGTTTGGAACATGTGATTACAGGCTAAATTTATTTCTTGGCCTGTGTCCATGTTTCTAATCTCTCTTGTTTGAGTGGCAGGATTCATGTGCAAAAACATTATGCAATATTTGACATTTAAAATCATTAGAGAATCAGAGTGGCCATAAAAGTGAATATTACACTCATCGTCAACAGTACACAACGTGCAGTTTTTATTTTGTGACACGTGAACACAACCCTGTTCTTTAAAGTGCACAACACATTGGCGTGACAAAAAAACCACCCACAACACATTTGCAGGAAAGCAGCACGGCATATTTTGAGATGACGGTATCATTAGCATAGCAACTTCACAGCAAGTGAATCACAGCATATCTTTATCATCGCTTATCTATAAATACCCGTCAGGACTTAAAGAATAATGATTCGGTACTATCGTCATTCACAGCAGAGATGAAGGGGAGGCTGTTTATGATACCGTTTTCAATTTTTAATGTGTTGTATGGGAGACCGTTGTGTATTTGCCGGTTCAATCTAATTCTACATCTCAAAGTAATCTTTGAAGCTTTAAGAGTGTGTGCTCAGGTTACCCAGCTATTGATTTTTCCTCTGTTTTGCACGGGTAGGGTGAATTGCACACATTGCTTAAAAAAAAAAAAAGCGTTGCTCAGTTAGACCTGAATTGAATTTTAGTGTGACGTACTGCTGCTAGGACAATCAAGTCTAGCAGCTAATGCTGTTAGTACACCTGAGTTTGATATTGTGAGCAGATTAAGAAGACCATTAAGAAGCAGAGGTCTGCAGATACATCACATTTTTATATTTTAAAGTAATTTGCTGCTTAAATGATATACTTGTCTTTGTTATTGTGCAGATTATATAATATTAATGAAATAAAAGGCACTTAAAGAGAGTGCTCGCCCAAAAATAAAGTCACTATTTAACTCAAGCTGTTCCGAACCTGTATGGGCTTCTGTTGAACACAAAAGAAGATATTGTTCGTTAAAAAAAAGAAGCAATGGCTAACCAACAACCAGTGTTAAGGAGTAACCAGCCCGATCTCACAACCATTCGTATAGATTTTACGTAAACCTGCAGTATTACATCTCCAAAGTAACTTTTTCAACACTGACACCAATTTTCATTTTCGAGTGATCTATTTACTTGCAAACTTCCTCTGATACACCTGTTCGCTGTGTACCGATCCTGCCTGTTTGACCACGCCTTTTGATTAAAAGCTTGCTGTTATTATCTTGACCTCTCAATATCACATTCTTGTTTTCACACATGCATGTCAACGTTACGTGAAATAGAGCACATACTGTACCAGGTAGCTGAGAGCAGAGGTGTTTTCCTGTATAGAATCCCCCATGTTTTACCATGCTATAAGTGACTGTTGGCTTCTTGGTTCAAGTCAAATGAGCCCACCTCATCTGCCCACCACAGTCTCGCCATGACATTTTGGTCAGCTTGGTTTAAAACTTCTACTTGCAGTTAACCCCCCCCCCCCCCACACACACACACACACACACATTTACACACACTATCAGTAGTCACTGGTTTCAAATTTCTGTGAATGAGATGTAATGAACAGTTCAGCTTTAAAGAACTCAGAAATAAGATCTAAAGATTTAGAGATTTGATGTCATCATGGTTTCATCATCATTAAATAATAACTTGACATGTAGTTTCAAAGTTGCTTATGGTTAGAATGTCTAAAGTTGACTGTTATTGTATTAACATAATTTAAGTTACAGTTCGCAAAAATATACTTCTTTTGGATGAAAATGTTTAACATGTCTTTAAGTTAGTGTTGTCAAATAATATATACATGTAAATACATATATGTGAGTATTTATATATACATATATATGTGTATGTAAACAAAAACTATTATTTTCGGATGCGATTAGTCACAATTCATCATTTTCCAGTGCTGCAAATATATATGTATTTGATCATACAATAGTTTTTAATTTGCATAAAATTCTGATAATTTAAATTCGTCAGCCTTTTTTTTTTTGAGGTTCAAACTATTCATTGAACACATCTCATAAAAGTGATTAGTTTACATATGAGATATTTATTAATTTGTGGTATCACTTATGTCTGTATTAGAAATGGACGATGCATTATGCATCAACATGTTGTATATAAGATGGGATATACAGTCCATGCATGTGAGCAATACTATTATACTTGTCTTAAAAGCAAGAACAGGATATTAATAGTTCAAGTGCAGCTATAATGCTTTTTGGTGAGGTGAAACTCAGGTGTTTGTTTGGCTGTGGTAGGGCTGTTTGCTTTTCTCACAGGTCTTGCACTGAAAGGCAAGAATTGAGGAGCTGCAAGACCCTTTATGTGGAGACCGGCAGCTGTGTAAGATGGAAACAGGGTCTTGATTTGAATTTGAGCAAAGACTGGCAGCAAGTGAAAACACTTTCCAAAGGTTCAAAACAAGTTTAGCAATAGCACAGAAAACGAACCCAAGGGAATATAGGGGAGGTAGTGATGAGAGAGCTACCTAGATGTGAAATGAACTGATATAAATCTTATCTGTAACGGATTTATTTTTTATTTTTTTGGAAATGCATTTTGGAAAGAGATTTCATAGAGTACAGCTTGCCACGTGAATAAAGAAAAACATGGCATATGAACAGATGCAAAGGCTCTGCCTACAAATATCGATAATCTTCAAGATCTGAGGCAAAAGTTGTTGGAATGTTTTCAAAAAACAGAGCCAAGGCTTAAATCCATTATACCGTTGCACACAAAACTTTGCACTCCACTGTCAGCTAAAAAACACATTTGCTCAACCATGAAATTAAGTTTAACAGCAAGGGTGACAGTTAGCCTTTAATATCAAATATATCATAAAATGCATAGCAAAGGAAAGGATCATCGTCACATAGGTAACAAATTACCTTCATCCTTCTAAACTGGCATATCCTGTCAATTATGTGTGCAATATTTTAGTGTTATAAATACAATAATATATGACACTTTCTCTGTAGACTATTATTATAATTATTTCTAATCATTTGTTTTTCAGGTTAAATTCTCCACCATAATCACGACACATTAATGCTGTAGTACTGAGGATGACATTTTGCAACTCGTTTAACTTTAAATTAATTACGAGGCTTCCTGCAAGCTGTTATTTTCTGATAAGAGTGATTGCAACCTTTCGTGAACCTTGATTTGTAAGAGACTGTGGTTTGTGAAGAGGTTTAAAAATTTTGTTTTTGTATAGAAATTGAGCAAAAAATGACTGTGTATATATAGTAAAAGTAATTTAATTCATCCTGCAGTGAGGTTTATTTGGCATGCAGGTGTTGTTAATCTAAAATGCTCTCAGTGATTAGTTGATGTTTGTCTTGGCTGGTAACACCTTGACTTAATAAGAAGTAAAAGGAAAAATATAGTGCGTCCAACACAGTCTCACGACCAATTCGTACATATTCGTACAAGGTGGAAAATTTGTGCTAATTTGTACAAATTCGTAAAACTAATGCGCAATATACATTCTGAGTAGTAAATCAGTACATTGGCTGAGTCACGCTTTCAGATTGATATTTCACATATGCCAATGAACATCTGGATTCGTCTAGAAAGGACTTTTAAAACATCATTAGATTGTGCACTATGACAACATCTGCATCAACAATTAACAGCAAAAATGTCTAGCCAAGTTTAACCGCATCATTATTTCACATTTTGAAAGGTCAATGGTTTACCACTCTTTCACATGTGCTGAAAATCCTACCCAGCAAATTGACAACAACTGTATGCTTGAATATTATGACATTGATTTGCAAAGGTCAACTAGTAAAAATATTAAAAATATGTCTTTTTATTTCCCTAAATGTCAATAAGTTAATTTCCGTGAGTGAAGTTGCCATTGTTGATACCAAGAAGTCATTTTTTTATTAATATAAAATGTCATTCTTGATTTTAAGAATTTACATTTTAAGTGAAAATTGAATTGTTGATTTAAAAAAAAAAAAAAAAAATTCTGTGAATGATCAAAAGTCAAAACTTGGATAATGATCTGAAACTTGATATGAAAAACACTTTACTGCAGTGTCTTTGAAACACAAGTTACATGTAATCACAATGATAATAATAATAATAAATTATGCAAAATTACAAGCAATAACTATGCATGCACATATATATATACGTTATATATACGTTATACAACTTTATACACTTTACCATGGCTTTACTCAAACAACACTAAATGCAGCCACTAGGATATTTTGCAATATTGTAAATTTCTGTACAACACGGTCTGTTATGGGGCCATGCATAGTTGCATTTCTACAGTAGTGATTGCCATGGTCTGACTAATAAATCAAAGTATGGTACATTATGCAAGAACTGGTAAATTCCCCAGTAAATTACATCAGGGTTGTGCAACCTTTTTAACGGAAGTAGAATTCAAATTCAACTTTTTGAGATCTTTTTGAGGGCAAACATGATCTAGATTCACAATTACATGCAGAATTGAAAATAAACAAATTTTCTGATGCAGATATTTATTAGTGCGTTTTTTTCTTTGTGCACACAGATTACGATGAACTCAACTTACAACACGACCAACTCATCATGTGTGATCATGACCCAGCCAGCGGGTCACTTGCTGATGTCCATCTACATAATCGCCTTCATCTTGGGTCTGCTGTTCAACCTGATCACCATCGGGCCCATAATTCAGCAGATCTGCAGAAGGAACGTTCTAGGGATCTACCTGGTCAGTTTGTCCTTCTCGGATGTCCTGTACATTCTCACCATGCCTCTGTGGGTCTATTATTTCAACAACAACCACAAATGGAACCTCGGTCAAGGACTCTGTAGCTTGGCTGGTTTCTTTTACTACTCCAACTTGTACATCAGCATCTATCTCCTCTGCTGTATCTCCATCGATCGCTGCCTGGCCATCACCTTCCCGCTGAGAATTCAAGTCTTCCGCCGCCAGCGCTATGCCTGGATCATCTGTGGGCTGGTCTACGTTTTTGTCATGGCCTTGCACTGTTTGGTGCTGTACCTGGATAAGTTATCGGATCCACTGGATGACACAGAGCAAACATGTTACGAAACCTTCCCCATGACGGAAAGTATCGCGATGTTCAACCTGATCCGGGTCGGAGTTGGTTTCCTCTTGCCTCTGGTGATCATCACCGTCTGCTACTGGTTGATCCCAACCAAGGTGCAGCAAAGCAGAGGGGTGGACGATCAAGGCAAGCGCAAAGTCAAACTTCTGTCTATGGGGGTCATTGGCATTTTCTCCTTCTGCTTTGCACCGTACCACATCCTCCTGATGGTGAGGTCCATCGTCTTCTTTTATTTGGGAGAAAAAGAAAGCTGCAGTTTTGAACAAGCGATGTATTTGCCCTTCACTTGCTCTCTCGCACTATCCAGCCTGAACAGTGTGGTGGACCCAGTGCTCTATGTTTTGGCCAGTAATGGAGTAAGGGAGGACATGAGGTTGTTCTGTTGGAAAAGCAAGCAGAGACAGGTGACAGGAAGCCCTCTTTTTGATTCCAAAACAAAGACAAGACAAACCAACTTGGGTTAAAACCAACCACAGATATTTTTTATAAACAGACTTGCGTGTTCATACATTGTTTTTGAACCCATCGAGGAACTTCACAAATCAGTGACCAGGACAAACTGGCCCAAATTGTTTGCATCGACATTACAAACACAATCTTGCTCATGTTGTTAAGTTGTAGAGGGTCCAGCAGGCTTTACAATCTGGCATGCTCCAGCACTGTGATCCAAATACATAAACAAACTTTTTGACAAATAACTGGCACCATGACTGCAAACTGCTTGTTTTTATGCAGGCAGTTTTGTGAGTAAAGTGCATCTACTGTAAAATAAGCTTAGTTAACATAGAAAACAATGACTTGTACTGACAATACTGATGCTGCAGCACTATTTAGTGCATATAGAGCCTAGTCAAACTGGATTGCAGCTGTTTGTGATGCTTTTTTTTTTGTTTTTGTTGTGCCCAAATACTGTGTTTTACAGCTAAATACTGTATGACAGTGATGGTAAAGCCCAATTCATTAATCAGTCAGGACAAAAAAAATCCAAAATCCAAGTCAAGGACAAGTTCACATGCTCATGGTCTAAGGAACAAGACCATGTAAATATGCTTTTAGTCTGAGCCTAAGACCTATTTTATGGTTTTGCCCTTGTTTCTGGAATTCAAGCCCAAGACCATATTTTTGTGCTTGGTCTTTCACTCAGAGTTTAAGAACTTATGTATTATCATGGGTTTGTTCAAGATTACATTTTCAAGATTTTGGTCTTTGAATCTGAGTCCATGTTGTTATGGTGTTGGTATTTGTCATGGTCATGAGGTATGAGTCTAAGAACATATTTTATGATTTTGGTCTTGCTCTTCAAGTCCAAGTCCTAAATGATATTTTATTATGGCAGTGTTCTCAAAATCAATTTCTGGAGGGCCACAGCTCTGCAGTTTAACTTAACAGCCCTGATCAAACACACTGGAGCTGGCTGGAGTTTCAAACCATTGTTGTTTGTTGAGTCCAAGAACAAATATTCATGGTTTTAGCCTTCTTCCTTCAACTTTTATAATTGGACTAAGTCTAGAAACATCAAAGAACATATTTTTATGGTTTTGATTTTGGATTTTTGAATCTGAGTCCAAGAAGATATTTCCATCTTGGTCCAAGTCCAAGATCATTTATTCATGGGCTTGATCTTGAACCTCGAGCATGTGAAAAGGTTCAATCCTCTTATGTTCTCAGTCTTGAATGTCAAATTTGGTCTTGTCTACAAACTTCATTATGCCCACTTGTATGACAAAAAAGATCAATTATAACTTTGCTGTTTTATATGAGCTGTCATATATTTATCTGTGTCTTTACGAACATCGAGAGGATGTTTACAAATTGTGGATTTTGCAGCGTAACAGGACCTGTATCCCTGTCTTTGAAGGACCCTTGAATCACTTGAACTTTCTACGTGAGAGCCGTACTCAGTTCAAGTGTTGTTATTGTGGGATAAAGCCTCGCTTGTTTGTCCTTGTTTAATTCAAAGACGACTCCCTGTAACTTACCGTTAAACCAGATTTAGCCATTAAAGATTTAGTCTGGATGTTAAAACCAACTTGTTGTAGTGTAAGCACTTTCAATGCACAGCATGTTGCTACTCTCTACATTTCCTCTCATGTAACATTACAGCAAAAGAAACAGTGTATTATGAAATAAAAGAATTGTTCTGATTTTGACTGTTATGCCACATTTTGGGAAGTGATGCTTCCGTTAAAATGATCAGTGTTATTTAAGAGGTGGGAACATCTACTACCAGTGTAATCATGCTGCTTTCTGAAGAGAGAGCGACCCGTATGACACCAGCAAGTGTTCTTGAGTCCTGATGAGGAGGAACATTTGTGTAGCATCTCTAACCGGTATCGCCCACAATACACTTTGCCAGCTTTGTTCACCCACCTTCCGCTAGAATGATTGCCTCTATAGATGAGTGGCTCTCATGTGACTGCAGTCTTCTGTAAGTCTGTGAGTGAGAGTGGCCTTCTGCTCTACTGTAAAATGCCAAAGACCATCTGAATGGAGTGATTTTGGAGTGTGAGCGAAGCAATGAATTGCAGCTTTGAGTACCTGATCTGCAGTCTGAATGGTTTAAATGACTGCTCGCTTTCACCTATCGCACCAGACGCTGTGCTATTCAGGAAAGATGGAAATGGGATGCCATATAGTGTTAGAACTTGTTTGTGCTGTCATCCGTCTATATGGGCCAGAACATTTTTGCGAAGTTCACTGGAGGAAAGAAAGCCACATTCTATCATAATTTCATTGCTATAGAACTAATGCAAGCTATTCTGCATTACACAATGAAGCTGTCAATGAGGTCTCGCCGCAACAGGAAGTCTGGAGGGATTTAGACGAGAACAGCACAGAACACCGTGTCTGCTTTCCTCTGCTGGAGCAATTGATTTGCAACTTCCTGCAGACAACAGATGGAGGTGAGAGAGCATGCTCATGTATAGGAGGTGCAACCTGACATGTACAAAAAATGTACATAATTGATTTTGTGCAACTAAGTAAGGAGTGA
Source organism: Enteromius fasciolatus (assembly GCA_032361145.1). NCBI lineage: Eukaryota > Metazoa > Chordata > Actinopteri > Cypriniformes > Cyprinidae > Enteromius > Enteromius fasciolatus. The sequence goes on from JAUMHR010000069.1 coordinate 4,322,652, forward strand.
ATCTTACAAAAACATGTCCAGGTCATGTTTCACAACACAATCAATGAAGAATAGGACCTTGCATGCATACTATTGTAAATAGTTTAGGGTCGGTTTTGCTCTCAATAATTTCTCTCTCTCTCTCTCTCTCACACACACACACACTGTATATATATATATATATATATATACATACATACACATATATATATATATAAATATATATCACCCTGTGAGCCTGTATAGAAAGTTCTCTTACTTAGAAATCATGGAGGGGTCTACAATTTTCTGTGAGAGACAGAATCTAAAAAGAAAAATCCGGAAATCACATTGTATGATTTTTTTACAATTTATTTCTGACCCTCAAAGACCTGTTATTTTGCTTTTAAATAATAAAGCTACACTTTGCTCATGATTCTAAATTAGTAGCACCTATTTCGTCGTTAGCTGTCGTAAAGACACCTGTGCACCCCACAATCAGCCAAAGTCTAAGTAGCAACATGGGCAAAACCAAAGTGCTGTCAAAAGACACAAGAGAGAAAATTGTAGACCTTCACAAAGCTGGAAAGGGCTATGGGGTAACTGCCAAGCAGCTTGGTGAAAAAAGAATAACTGTTGGAGCAATTGTCAGAAAATGGAAGAGGCAAACGATGACTGTCAATGTCCCTCGGACTGGGGCCCCACGGAAGATCTCTCCTCAATGATGCTAAGAATGGTGAAGAATCAGCTTGTCAATGCTGTGAAGAGAGCTAGGACCATCGTTTCCATAGCTACCATCAGTAATCCACTAAGATGTCATGGTTTAAAATCTTGCATCGCACGGAAGGTTCCCCTGTTTACAGAGAAGCATGGTGTTGGAAGCATCATGCTTCGGGGGGGGGGGGGGTGTTTCTGCACAGGGGACAGGACGACTGCACGGTATTAAGGAGAGGATGAACAGGGCCATCTAGATTAAGGGGGGGGAAAATAGAGGTAGTTTAATAGGCTGAATAATGGGGTGCATTTCAGTCACTATTTCATATTCATTACATTTTTATGACAACAGAAACCATTAAATATATCAGTGAAAACACTTATATTGAAATTTGGGTGCATTAAATTACATTATGTGACCACAGAGACGCAAGATAATATGACGCACTGATGTAATGAATATGCAAATTAACGTATTACGTCATCTAGCTTGGGTCTTGCTTTAGCTACGACCTAACATTACGGGAGGTTAAATAGACAAGATGTTATTATTAAGTAACTTCCATTGTCTGACTATAACACTATTGCCTGTTTTTTCTCTATTTTGTCGTAAAAAGTAGTCTGAAACAAGTCACCACTGAGACGCTGCGCATCAAACACAGCGCTGTTTCGTTTATGAATGAACTCGTTTTTAAAACGAATCTAATGAAATGATTCAGTTTCCCATTCATAAAGACAGTCACTCTTTATTTCTAATATGATTCTCTATCATAAGGAAGTGTAGTGTGTTAATTTGTGTGGATAGTATGAAGAATGATCTAGAATGATCATTTTTATAAAGCTTGTATATTTAAGTAATTTCACTTAAATGACAATTAATAGGTAATTTTCATTGCCATTTAAGTGAAATTATTGAACTTAAATATACAAGCTTGACAAAAATGATCATTCTTGTAACAGAAGGGACCTCTGTGGCGCTGTCTGACCGTCATCAGCGGGAACCATCTCCGGAATATTAGTTCCCACCCG
>JAUMHR010000069.1:4331019-4341431 GCA_032361145.1 Enteromius fasciolatus
GTTTTTTTTGGACAATGGGATGGGATGATGATATGAAACATAAGCTGTCAAAACAAAAACGAATAAAAATGAAACATCACTTGAATTGATCAAATTAGCCTTTTATTCAACACGGTGATTGACATTCTGACAGCCCCTTTGACTATTATTCATGTGGCATCACCACAGAGCTTGGAATGACCTTTTGGACCGAGAACCTCACAGGGATGTCTCAGACCACACTGAGTGAAATTTATGGATTCAAAATAAGAAAAGGGGTTGTCAGGGTGGCTTCAGTTGGGATCATACATCTCATTATTATTCTCTCAACAGGTCAACCTCTTTGTCATTACAGCTCCTGGTGAGACAAAGGGATTTAGGAATCAATTAGTTACTCTAAATGAGAGACCAGGAGATCATATTTGAAATTAGTAACACAAGAACATAATATTCCATTAAAAAAAAAAACTTATATAAAAAAAAAAAAACGTTATAATCTCTTAGCCACTTGCTTATTTCTATGATCATGCTTCTAAATAAAATAATATCTAACACAGGAGTTCTAGGCTGTGCACTCCATCAGTCAAAAAAAACATAAACGTAAATAACAACGTTCATAATGGAATCTGATAAATGAAAGAATGCATTTGACTGATTCTTTTGTCCCTGCAAATATTGGTTCTAGGAGCATAAAGAAAGGGGTTGCACCAGGGCTGAGTGATAAAATGATAACGATATACTGTATGTCACAATAGACAAATCGATATCAATAAAAAATGTTTTAGATAAAACTTTCTACATTTTTAATTCTTCGTTGGAAGAAAACAGAGGTTGCGAAGTTAGTTTGGTTGCATTAACAAAGGCACTCACTCTCTGGTAACCTAGCAACGTAGGGAGTAATACGCTAACAGCCAATCATGTAACAGTATCATGTTTGGTTGCGCCATATCGTTGTCTCGCGCTGGCCTGCTGGATTCCTCTTCATAAGCAGAAAATGAGAGCCACAGCGATTGAGGAAATTGTAAATAAAAGAGGAAAAGTCAGCTCGCCAGTATGGCAGTTTTTTACATATTATAAGTCTGACTGTAGTCAGACCAATGTCGTCTGCAAATTATGCAAGACCATCGTCCCAGCTAAGAGTGGCAATACCACAAACTTGATGTACCACCTTAGCCGCGCTCACCCTTTGGAGCACAGCCAAATTCAACCAACAACATCTGACATCTGTAGCTGCAACACCGTACAAGCAGCAGACCACCGTGGAGAGGTACTCTACATCAGTGCCTTATGACAAAGAATCTAAACGGTACAACGGAGGCAGTAGCATTATGTTTACATTTTAATTATTTGAGTTTTCCATGGTTGTTGACATTTCTGTCTTAATAACTGAGGGGATTACAATCAGAGGAAGATTAAGTTTAACATAAAAATGTTTAAATGTAATATATTTTTCTCCTGGTCCTTATTTTAAATGGGTCATAAAAAATATAAATAATTATCGATATCGACCGATATGAATCACTGATATCGTGATACAGTTTTCAGCCATATCGCCCAGCCCTAGGTTGCCCCCAAGTCGCTTCAAACCTCTTTGATTTTCTCTCTTCCACAAAACACAAAAGGAAATGAAAGAATGCACTGCTTGCTCTTTTCTTTTCAAAGTACATATATCACATGCAGGAGCTTTGTGGAAGAGACCAACATATACATTATTGACTGAAAGAAAAAAATAATAATCAAAAGCTCACTCACACTAAAAAAAATCAAATATTGTGACAGCTTCAATGACCAAGATTCACTGAGGATCAAACCTGTCATGAATGAGACACCTTCATAAAATCTGATAGACATACAGTATAGTGTCTACCTACAGAAGATGCAGCGGCTTACACAAACCCCTAGGGCAAACCAACATATCTTGCTTCCTTCTGAAATAATCTCTAGGACACAACAAGAGCCGACACAAGCCTTTTCCATTCTATTCCAGCTTATCCAGAGGAATCTTTCCACTGTTTGGTAATAATTGACCCAATGACACCTATTTCTGGCAGCTTGAAGAAAAACGAACATGTAATGTGAGGCATGTACACTCAGCCTCAAAGAAACACAGCATGAGCTCTTGGTAAGAGGCAGCAAACTGTTCCCATCAAACGAATCAGTTTCATATGAGATGCATGTCTTATGATGAAAAATGCACAGATGCACCACATATGGAAATCTTCACACTATTAAAGTGACAGTTCATCCAAAAATGACAATTCTGTCATCATAATATTGTTTTATCTTGGACCCCACTGACTTTCATTGAATGATCAAAAAACAGTTCGAAATATGTTCTTTTATGTTTCAAGATCCAAGAAAGTCATGGTGGTGATTACTGTAAAACGATGACAGAATTTTCCTTTTCGGGGAACTGTCACTTTAAAGATAACTAATTGGTGGCTAATTTTTTTCTAACAAGTAAAATTGCTATTGCTCGTGACAGGTTGTGATTATCATGTATTTATTTGTACAGTATGGCTAAGACAGCCTTTTAAATGTGAGATCTCTATGTACTGCATTCAAAAATTCACTTGGGGCAAGGTTGCTGCGTGTGACGCATATGTTTTTATTCACAGTGTATTTGAATGTGAACAAAATGAGATACCAAAACAGAGAGGCTTAGACCTCTATTCATCTTTCCTCCTCAGAGCATTATTGATTAAGCTTTTTTCTTGTCCTTACTTATTTATTGAACATACAGAGTACACAGAATGCTAAGAGCTCCCGATCCTTTCAAAAAATGTCCAGACGGCGAAGCCTCATAATCATCTCTCAGATAATTACTTGATAATAATGCAATTTTATATCACACACCAGGAAAATTAAAGTGGCTCACATGTATAAACCTACAGCTGTACAGCTAAAGCTGTAATTTTTAGAAAACAAAAACTGCATACAGATCAGCAGCTGATAACTATTCCAGTAATTTTGTTTTTAAAGCTGTGCAAATACAGCTTGCTTGTATTTCAGTGGCTGGCGCATTTTGTCATTTGTCTCACTCATTGTGTTTCCTCTTTTGAACGGCCTATGCAAATTTATGCAAATCCCTGCATGGTTTACCTTGGGAAATATGGGGCAAACACTTGAAGTTTCTGTAAAATAAATGCATCATAACTAGCTGACTACCCTGATTACGTTTCACGTTAAGGCTAAGAGGACTCACAGCACAGCGGCAATAGACAAAACTGAAATGGCAATGAAACCAATGGAACATTTTTTACACATGCAAGTGGTAATAAAATGTTTTCTTTTTGATGCCATTTCGAATACATTTATGTTTGATCTTGTTGTTATCACTGTTGTTATGGTGGCTGCCAAAAGAATTTGTACTTTGTGCCGTTCCCCAGAGGAATAAAGTGAAAGGAAGAAGGCTACAGCGGTGCGCTGCCAAATGGGAACAATCTAAATGAATATTACTTGAGTGGCAACTTAAAAATGGTTGCTATGGTTTCCCTGAAGCACCATTTCACCCCTGCAATGTTCACTTACACTTCAGCTGTTCGAAACGTGTTGTCAATATTGGGCCTGGAGTAGGATTTCAAGGTAAAGAAGAGTGTGAATTTAAGTGCGATTTTCTTTTGGCTCACAATGAATGCATGAGAGATTGAATTTATGAATGAAAGAATGACTTACTTTTTTGGCTGGATCCGCAATTCTTTTGCTCTTTTGTGCAGTTTGTAAAGATTTTAGGATGCTAGATTCAAATGCATTCATGCAAGTGTGTTGTTTTTAATAGTTGTGAAGTGAATTGGCATAATGCTAAAAATACGCTTTCCGGTTTAATGTTCAGACAACTGTACGTAAGCTATTTCTTGGTTGATGGCATATGAGACAGAAAATTGCAGACAGCTGCCAACTTTGGTGCAACTAGTGATGCGAATTTGGGGTGGGGCTTCTCTGCTTGTCCTGCCAATGATTGACTTTTTAATGGTATGACACTTACAGTAATCAACAGAAAAACCATTAGCGTATACAAAGCATTGACGTCCTTGTAGAACCTATAATTACTTTAATAACTTAAGAAAAGAGTACACCAAATTGTACCACCAGACTGCTGTTATGTCATGCAAAACCATTCAGAATTCCAGTGGCTTTAGCAGTAAAATACAGTCTAGCAGTTACTTTAAAATTGTATAACTAACATCAGAGTCGAGAAACCCTGTTATAGACCGTGTTTCATGAAAATATTTTAAAACACTTAGTCAAATATTTGTATCTATTTTTATCATGTGACAAATCAAATTAATTTCTATCCATTTCACAAATCCTAATTGCCTTTTGCAACAGACTGCCTTTTACCTCCTCCGCAGAATGAATGCATTCAAAAGCCTCATGCTGCCTTTCATTTATACAAAAAGTGATGCATGTTCCTTCCAATGATTTGTAAATGAGCTCGTTAATGAGTTAAATTTTCAAAAAAAGACACAATTCCTGACCTGCACACAAAGGCTGAGCTCTTTTGATCTCTGGGTTTAAATTTACTTTGTTTTCCTTCATCTTAAGGTTTTGCTGAACAAAGCTTGTTTGTGTGTTTGAGAACCACTTTTAGGTCCTTGTTAAGTCAAGAGGTGGTCAGAAAATATCAACCTGGCACATTTTTTGACTTCAAATTTCACAGATTTCACAATCCTGTTCTCCCCCCCTAGCCAATTGAATCTTAAGCAGCCAGATGTGTTTGACATTGGAACCAATAACAACAGATGCTCTTTATGAAACATTCTGGGGCAGGCATTTAGGATGCATTTGTTTCCACCACTTCATAATGTCTGTATCTTCGAATCTGCAGCATTCTTTTTTTACCTATTCCTTTGCATAGCTGCTCTAAGCATAATGACATCATTAGACCCAAACTCTCACTTCACTGATTTTCCTAATATGTTCTGGCAGCAAAGTAAAATCTCTTTTTGCTGGATAAAAGGGTTGGCCAATGATGTTGATGTACCTCCTGCTATGTTTAGCAGATATTAGGATGTTGTGTCTGAGTACTGGAATAGAAAGAAATAGTCATAAATGACATACTTTTAAAATCACACTTGTTTCTTTGAGTCAACAATGAGATTATATGGAGAGAAGATGGAAAATCTCCTCTAGAAGCTTCAGAAGCAATCTTACCGATGTCGCAAACGTTGCTCAGATTTTCCAAAGACATCCAAGTGTGAAATGTTAGCTGTGACTATATGCTTACTCATGATGCTCAACATGGGGTAACAAACTGTTGCTGCCTCTCACAGTTTCAACAATGTCCTGGGGTCTATTTGTCATCTATTATGAATCATGCCTATTAGCATCATTGCTACCATGCTCCCCATGCAAAGGGACCCATTGTATGAAATTAGGTGGTCCAGACATGTTGACTGCAGGGAATACACAAGTACTTATTATTAGGGAGCCCTTGGGGATCAGTGGCTATATCCATTTGTTCCCTACTTGCATTGGCCATCTTGCTCTTGGTTGCCCTGTACTGGCTAGCAATCAGCGTTGGTGGCTAGATTTGATAATTAGCATGCAGAAACATTCGCAGGCGTAACTCGCCTGACATAATTGTACCAACTTCTGCTTCATCCTCTACCCACTGTGACAGTGTTTGTAATGCGTTCATGTGAGAAACCGATTGTTTGTTGATTCATGTGACTTTTATTACTTGCTTGCAACAGTGTGCAAATGTCTTTTAGTGTATGTTGTTATGCATATGATCATTAGATCTGCTTTCTAATAAATGACAAGACTCTTTCAAATACTGGGAAAGTGTTGCATTTTACTGAAACATTTACAAGGTAACACAATTGCAAAAGGTTTTCCATAATGACAGCAGATGCCATCTATGTGATTCTATTCACACGGGTTATAACCACATTGTTATAGCATGTAATCAGCCAGAAAACTACAAGACTGTATGCATTGTGGGTGGGTGATTGTTTGGGGGGTGGGGGGCATGCAATTCATGTCTAAAGCTGAGTGCATACTGTGTGGCCACAAATTTAGTGTTCTTGTTGATCACTGGCAGTTTAGTAAGACTCGTTTGGTTAAATTTGAGATGAATCTTAGCTTCCAGTGAAGTCATGATAGTACTGTATTTGAAATTTTGCTTCCTGCAGCCATTGCTGTCTAATGAAGAACAAATTAGGGAACTTGCAAATTAGGGATGCTTTCGAATACTATACTGTAGTAGAATACCACTACAACTAATAATAACTATTTTCAATGCAAAATGAATGTAAAGTTACTTATTTAATATTACTTTTCCATACATAACCTGTAATGAGCAGTTCATGATCTCTTTACCCAGCCACACCTCACAAAACATTTCCAAGTTAGTGCAAGGAGATGCTTGGGATCGTTCAGTTTAACTTCAATTTCACACACAAAAGAAGAACTGAATACAAGGACTGAATAAATTTAACATTGCATAGTCTGGTTTGGATTTCACTTTTAAAATCTCCCTGGGGTCACATCATACAATTTGAAAAGCAACTATTGTAAAGCATATGAAAAAATGTGCACAGTGTGCACCCAGCTTAGGGTAAAGAAAAAGAAAACCATTAATAGTATGATTTTGTTTCTGTCACACAAACACTGACATTCTACCATTAATTTCCACAAATCTTTTGGGTCATATACTCTTGTTTATTCATCTGAGAAATGGTTGACTTGATGAGTAATGTAGTGTAGTGTGAATGCATTGTAGATCATCTAATTAAGTCTATCTCACACCTCCAGAGAGCTGTCAAAATGAGACATCAATTCTTACAGCCCTCCTAGGAAAACGACAAAACCACATAATAGCAAAACAACTGGCACTTGCTCCTGTGAAATTATCATTACTTTAGCTCTTGCCACTTATAAAAGGTCAGTCTCACTCTCTTCAACATTTTATGGAAGTATGTCTAGCTTCAGAAATGTAGAAGTGTTCCATTGCAAGCTCCCTCATATGTGTCTTAAAGCAGAGCATACAGTCCATTACCAGAGGCGAAAGGCTGTCATTTGATTGAACTCCGATTGCCCGAGCCCTCTTGAGAGTGTCTGGACTTGAGAGTGAGAGGCTCTGAGGGCAAGATACAGAGTAGTGATCTATATCAGATGTGTGGTGATCCTTAGAGGACTGTGAGGTTGATAGGATCTATCGAAGACATTCGGCATCATTTGTTTTCTGGATGGGTGAGCACTAAAGCAACATTGTTAATTGCTTAGCATATATATGAAGATACAGCAGGGTCAGAGGTGATAAGAAAGAGGTAAATCAGCCAAAACACCTAATATTTCCCTGGCTATGTGCTAATAGCAGGAGAAAGTGGAAAAGAGCTGTCCCTCAGCAATGATGGGTTCGAGGACAGGGTATTCACAGAAAGATTCTTCCAAGCTTCCAGTAAAAGCTGCTCTGTATATTTGTGTTTAGTATCAGGGGTTTTCATTCAAGGTCAAGGGGATGTATGAGGGAATCTTGAACCTGGATCACTAATGTCCACAGAAACATCAAAACAAAGCTGAGAGTCTGAGTATTCTCTTTAGTCCTCATGAAAGAAAAGCCTACAACCAAAAAAAAAACCCTTCGTTCTCATGTAATAACATCGAATATTGGATGGAATACCACTCCAGTGCTGCGAAACCCCCTTAATGTCTGAGAGCTCCTTCTGATTAGTCTGTGCTGATGTGCCGCGGATCTTCAGAGGCAGCTGTCTGGGACGGTGCTCTCAGGTGATTGGCTCTCCTTCACAGCTACCTCAGAGATGAGTGTCAAGCAGGTGGCAGGGTTGCGGGAGGCGCAGCGAGACAGTAGCTCCTGGCCACTACGTCTGCAAGGGCAGAGGTAACCCCGCAGGTGCATGCGGACCTTGCTGTGCAGCGAGGCATAGATGAAGGGGTTGTAGCAGGCTGAGCTCATGGCTATCAGGTGGCAACAGACCTGCAGCACGTTGATGTAGCGCTTGTCCACGATCTGGAAGTCCGAGTCCAGATCCAGGAGGAGATTGAGGACTTGCAGTGGGAGCCAACAAAGTGCAAAGGCAAGGACGGAGGCCACCAGAAGGGAGAAAGTCTTGCGTCGCTGCTTGCTCCATCGCTGCTGGCTATGGGACGGCTCTCCAGGCAATGTGTGTTTGCGGAGGTGCACACTGATGGCACAGTAGGAGATGCTTACAGAGAGCAGGGGTATCATATAGGATGCCAGCAAGAAGAAGCAGGAGTAGAGTAGGCGCTGTCGTTCGGCTCCCAGCCAAAATTCTTCGCACACCACCAGCTCCATGCCACTGGGTCGCAGGTCCACGTAGCGTGTGTGGAGGGAAGGAGGAGCGGCGAGGGCCAACGAAACTGCCCAGACACCCAATGCCACTGCGCCACAGCCCCACACTGAGATACGCCTCCTCACCGGGTATGCCACCACGACGTAACGGTCCATGGCGATGGCAGTAAGGGATAATACCGAGGCAAAGACAGTTGCACCTTGCAGCAGAGGAATTAGGTGGCACATCGGACGGCCGAATGCCCAGCCTCCTGCATCAAAAGCATATGACGCCGTCAATGGCACACAGCTCAGGCACATCAGCAAGTCTCCAGCTGCCAGGTTGCCGATGAAGAAATTAGTGGCATTGTGGAGCTTCTTGTCTGCCAGAATGCAGGCAAGAAGGAAACTGTTCCCGACACCAGCAACAACAACGACCAAGGCGTAGAGTGGAATAAACAGAGGTTTGAAGCGCAAAAGCAGCTGGGTTCCTGAAAATTTATCCAGGGGGTCTGTCCGATTCATCGTTCCGAGGGTTGCATTGAAGCCCGCCAAAACTTGTTCCAGAAGAGGATCCATTTCAACCTGTGACAAAAACATTCATGAACAACAAAGACGACCATCACACACACACAGGTACTCACTCACTCAGACGTTAGAGATAAACTCAGTATGAGATTGGCACATGGAAACGCTGTTGCCAAGCTTCTGATGGAACCCCTTATAAAGAGTCTTTCTCTTTCTGCCTTGATGAGACTTGAGCACCCTTTAAGCGCAAAACAGAAAAGCTGCATTTTACGGATCCAATTAATTGCTGACGCAGACTTTTTTTTTTCTCAAGGTGAGTCATAAAGTCTAATTTCAATGTTATTATTTAGTATTATCTAGAAGAAAGGTATTTACCTTTATTTAAAGACACATTTTCCATCAGATGTAATTTACAAAGATCTACTGGTTATCAGGCTTTATGAATGGAAAAAAAAATTGCATTTGATGACAATTATTCCTGAATACATATCAAACTCCATTGCACGACATGTGATTTCATGAAATTATGATTACAGTCCCAGTCATACCATATGCTTAGCAAATATGAGTGGAAAAGGCCAGAAAGTAATATTTATTATATTTGACACCACATGTACATCCAATTAACAACTTATATCTAATAACACTAGTTTTTGCATAAATTAAGATGTGCACTAATGTCCTAGCATTTTGAATAGAGATAGAGATCAAGTATAAATTAATGTCAAATTAGATATGATAACTTATGGTACCATCAGCTGCCAGGAAAGCTGAGATGTAAAAAAAGAATAAAATTAAATTTTCATCAGATTAAAGCAACTGACTGCAAATTTAACAAATCTGAATTCAAAAATTAATTTTTTAATAATATATTTTTTTTAAAAATAAAACAATGCAGCACTGAATCAACAATGTGAATTATAAATGAAAAAGTGTTTTAAAAGCAATTCCAATCACAACACAGTGTTTAAAAAGGCACATGCAGTTTAAATAAGTAAGTGCGTGTTTGTCAGAAAAAATGCAAAAGACACATAGAAAGAGTACCTGCTGCACAAAAGCTTGATGTTTAGCAAGGTGTGATTTCTGATGTCCCCTCAGTGTTCTTCCACAGTTGAGATATTGTTAATCTCCAAATGTCCACATCCATAAATAATCCCCTGTGCCCAGTTTTCCATGCAGTGGTGTGTATCTGATGTAATTTGCCAGGAGGAGAGTGGCTATGAGGTGCAGACCACCAACCCAATGGTCTGTGGTGGAGAGGGTGCTGGGGGGCTGAGAGGGAATGAGTGAGCCAGAGAGAGAGAGAGAGAGAGAGAGAGAGAGAAGGGGGAGTGACTCCTTCTTCTGTCACAACTGCAGTAAGAAAACTGAAAAGAGACACAGTTCTCCTACTGAGACCAACCTCCCTTTTTAATTCATTCTCTCTTTAGATTAAAACGCACACTAGCATATATTTCAGACATATTCTATTTACAAAAACTCAGTCTTTAATCTCTCTTTGAGATCTTTTTTTTTTTTCTCACTCTCTCTCTTTCGCAGCTTGGCATCTGTGAGCAGCTGATAATCCTGGAAAAATCAGTTTGGTGATGCACGTGGCTGGAACACTAATGCATACCATACTCTATAGATATGAACACACACACACACA
>JAUMHR010000069.1:4355694-4369007 GCA_032361145.1 Enteromius fasciolatus
GAGGGCGTTTGGCTGTTGGGGGGGCCCTTGCGAACGTTTTGCCCAGGGGCCCACACAACCCATAATCCGTCCCTGGTGGTAAGTGATGTGACAGAGTGGCTCAATGTGACGGGATGGTATGGACAAACTGTTTCTCTATGTGAACTGCTGCTCCATATGAACTTTAAAATGGGGGAAACTGAGACATAAAAATAGGAGAAGTAATTGAAAACATGATAATACTTTGAAAAACTAAAATGAGCAGTGTTGGGGAAAGTTACTTTTAAAAGTAATGCATGACAATATTGCGTTACTCCCTAAAAAAAAGTAAGTTACTTTTTATCGAAAGTAATGTGTTACGTTACTTTTGCGTTACTTTTTAAATATGGGCAGAGCTTGAGTGTTTGTTTTTAATATAAGAAGTTCTATTTATATCAAATGTAAAAGCACAGCAAAAAGTGTCACGAATAAACCTCAGGCTGAAGAAAAAGTAAATTCACATCTGTAAAGTACTGAATACAGAAGAAAGTGCAATACTCTTCTGCAATAAAAAAACAAAAACGAAGCACAGTCATTTTTGATTGTCAGTACGGTTGAACTGGATCATGAAAGGTCAGCAGCAAAGACATTGGTTAATAAAATGGGAATAGATACATTTGTGTAATTTAATTATTGCAGGTTTGCGTCATGTTTTGAGTTCATTTTGATGAATACTACATGTGACAGGGTGGTAAATTTAATCCCAAAATGGCTGCAGATCTGCCATGTGGTCAAGTTCTTCACCAAGCATACATGCATTCAATATTAAATTTAATTGTTTTTGCATTAATAATGAATTGTTTTTGATAAAAAACTGTTTTCCTTGTCTACTTTGCATGACGAGGTGGTTGGTTTAAGCTTGACACACCTTGTCTAACATGAAAAAACAACAAACAATATAAAAGAATGTCAAAACTTGCCTGCTTTTGTCCTTGGTGGCTGCAAGGCTCAAATAATGCCACTTCCTTTTTGCGATATAATTTAAAGCAACGGTAGGCTACATTAATTATAGATAAAACATTATAGATAATATTTAAAAAAAAAAAAAAAAAATATATATATATATATATATATATATTATGCATATAAGAACACACATATAATCTTCAAAAACCATAAAGGTTTGGAAAAATACTAATTTTATTTGGTGATATTGTAGATTGTAGAATCTATTGTCAAATTGGTCAACACGGACATGTAAAATTACCTATGTACTGATGAAAAATTGTGAAAACATAGTATGTTGCAATTTAAGAATAGTGTTTTAGCATAAATAATTTTAACAAGAACATTTGAATTAATAACTTTAAGCTTTGGAAACACACTTTAGGAAATGTCTTGTGCATCCCATCAAACACTGCGGACACAAATGGCACCCGTTTGGTAGAATGACGCATATGCAATTTTAAGCTTTCATTCAGTCTTACTTGTATTTTATATACAGCGTGCTGGAAATTCAATTCTGTTAGTGGGATTTTTTAACAGTTACCAAAACTGCACATAAATGAGACCAAATCCGAAACTTTTTTTTCATTCACTTTTTTTTCCTAATGCTTCTCTATGCATTGCGATCACAAACAGTTCAACAGAACTGATCTTAAATGATCTAACGTCATAATGCGTCAGGTTCCATCATTGATGTTACTGCAGATGCTCCACGAGTTTGAACAACAAAACAGACTGTAAAAGTCTCTTCGTGTCTTAAAATGTTTCATTTGGCATGAAAGCGCATTCTTGGGGCATATACAAAGAACGTAAACATGTCTAATGTTGCGTCTAGCATAGAAAACCCGTATCGCATTACATAGCATGTGATATTACGCAGGTCGCAGGCTAAGTGTGCGTGCGAACGTGCTATGAATAATACATGATTATTCTGACCTCTTGTGGTGAAGTTACTCAACTGACAAAGTTTTAATCGGCTAGATGGTTTTTAATTAGCTTGAGCCATGTTTTCTTACATTTTGACATTTTCCACCATAATTTAATCTACTTGCTTCTGAAATTAGGGTCAGAGGTCCGTGTTATAAGAATACTGAACTCTAATTAAAAATCAAAAAATATACCTACTATTGGTCTCTAAGGGCCACAGATCTGCATTATTTTGTTCTTACCCAAACACATCCGTTCCAGCTCATCAAGGTCTTTAGGATCACTAGAAACTTCCAAGCAGGTGTGATTTGGAGCTGGTTGGACTTCCAGGAACTGAGTTTGAGACCAATGATTTATACCAAAATATGAGTAGCTCTTCATGGGAACACTTACAGTATGTCACTTAAAGTCACATGCTATCATACTGTTAATCTGCGTGACCAATATGATAGTTCAAACACCAATACATGTTGTATAGCCTATTTCCTCTAAAAGTTCAATCTCACTTGAAAGCACATTCTTGTACCACAGAACAGGGTTTTCCCGAAACTGTATGTGAATGAGAAGTGCTAAAGTTACAAGTTTAGAAGTGCCATTATTGTCGTAATGCATTCATTTATTATGACTTAAGAATAGAATTATTCTCAAATAAGTCTGTATAAAATGTGAAATATGAATAAAGCTTGAGCTCCTGCTGCTAGATGACTTTTTCTCCCTCCAGTGTTGTAGTAATGACATGACAGTACTGTTACCTCTCAGAAAGAAGATCCCTGGTTTACGTCCTGGAATAGTTTAGCAATTTTGCAAGTTTTTATTTGATAATTTGTAATGAAGACATTGCATCATTCATAACGATAACAGAGTAAAAATGTCATAATGGCATACATCTTATGGTATCAAAGAACATTGTTTACATCGAGTATTACTTAATTATGTTTATATTTGTACATTTGAACATTTTAAGATGCAAATAAGTAAATATATCAGTCTGTATTAACACAGGAAAGAGTTAATTGATTCTTTCATCAGCTGTCATATAAGAGATGAATCAGAATTTCACCTTCTTTCTATTTTATTTAGATTTCTTTAGTAGTGTTAAAGTAACAGTATCAGCTTAAGTGAAAACATCAGAACAGACATGGAACTAGTAAAGCTGATGCAGGACATTATCACTCTGTAATTTGAAAGGCCTCCCTCAAGCTTTGTAGAGCCTCCCTCTGGGTGATATTTCCCCATGCTTCGGGTAATTTTGCAGGTGCACACTGATATTTTTGAGCAAATCTACTGTTGTACCTTATAAACACGTATCTCCAGTAGACTGCAGCCCCACTATTCCTAGGATCTTCTGGGTAAATTTTCCAGTCTGGGTAGATGGATTGGTACTCTTTAAAAGGCAAAGACCGGCCCTTTGTATCTCTGTTTTGGAACTGGTTTTGCCCTACAATATCTGCAGAGCAGGTGTTGTAGGACAGGGTGGTAGAGTTGGCATTGGTATAACACACAAGACCTTTGGGGCGATGCACCACCGCTTCGTGCACTTGATGTTCTGCTTCTTCCAGGTCACATGGAGCTTTGCAGAAAGGACAGCGCTTATCGCACCCCTTGACTCTTTCATATAGCATGTCCTGAAGTTTATTGGGGAGGTCATCCGGGACTTCAATGACATCCTCATTCTCCATAAATTCTTGAGCAATTGATGAGGATAACTCATAGGCTGATTCCTCTAGGTTTGCAAAGAAATGCTCACGATGCGTACTTATGTCAAACAAAGGTTTCTTTAAGATTTGAGAAGGCATAGTGATTTTTCCTAGACTCTCCAGGCTGGCACAAACTTTCTCAAGTAGTTGTCTAACACTGCTCTGTGCCCCACTACTAGATTCAGATGCCTGATTAATGCACATCTTCACCCAATCAAAGATCTGGTGCATTCGTTGTTCCCTGCGGTCTTCGATCATAACAGAACCTGACAGATGAACTCTGATAAAGTTCTCGATACTCTTCCGGCAGAAGCTCTCATGGGAATGAAGGTACTCGTGGAAATCCTCAAAGCTGTCCTTTATCAGCATCTCTTTAAGAAGACTGTAGTGGAACTTCTTTGGTGAGCTATAAAGTTGTGCATTTTTGTTCTTGAGCATATCATTAAATATCTGTCTCTCCAAGCTGTTGTAAATGAAGTCTTCGACTGTTGGCCTGAGGCACTGATTGGTAAAAGACTGAGCAGCTTTTTGACACTGGTCCCTTTTTCTGAACTGATATATGAAATTCAACATGTGCCTGTCTCTGGTCTCATTTAGGAATCTCTCTTTTATCTGCCTTTCCCTTATGAACGACTCATGAACCTCTTGAAAGGACTCTGCTGCTTTGCCACAGATGAATCCTTTGACATCCACTTCATATTTGGGACTCATCACGAATGGCTCACCCTTTAAAACTTCTAGACCCTTGTCCACAATCGCCAGCAACTCTCTCATGTAGCTATCTGAGTAGCCCTCTTTGTGGCACACTTTATCTGAGACTCTTCTGTCGCAGTCTTCTAGCAAATTTCTGGTGAATCTTTGTGCAACATCTTTATTGTACTTAAGTGTTTTCTTCATCTTACTACTCAAAGCAAAATGTGCAGTTTTCACTTTAAAGCCATTGAGCTGGTTTGCATCTTGGAGTCTTATGTTTTGCCTTTTCAGACCACGATCACTTAGGTTTTTCTTCAGCTGCTCCACTATCCTTGTAAAGATTTCTTCTGTCTCCAAGGGGGGATCGTTCATGTTGGATGGGATATTTTCCCAAACACTAACAAATTCACGTTGAAGCTCCTTGTCCTCAATCACACAGTTATTGTTCTTGCAGGTCTGCAAGAGTGAACGTAACCTCACCTCCAGGGCTGCTTCAAGTGATGTCAATAAGGCGTGCATCTTAATTGTCATATCATGGCAAATGGTAGCAGACTCAACTTTCTGTGCAACATCAGATGTCATTTGCTCTTGGATAAGGTCTACTTTTTTGTGAAGGCTTACTTTGTGATTTTCCAAAAGGCCAGCATCAATATCCTCCTGTCTAAGGTAGTCCCAGAGACTTGCCTTAATATGGTCTTTCTCTGTACTGATTTGTGCAGCTGCTTCATCTCTCAAAATTCGGAGCATTCTATCTGAATCCATGTGTTCTCCATTTTGGTATGCCGATTCTTTCAGCTCTGTAATGTGATTTTCCAATGATTCAACCCAAAGATCCAGTTGATCATTAAGCTGCTTTTCTCCCTGTACAAGTTTTCTGCAGAGGCCAATCAAGACATCAGCTGTGGCTGTGTCACCAAATTTAATGGCAAGCGTTCCATTTTTCACTAACTCCCACATTCTTAACATATGCTGCATAAATGCACCCAAGCAGGTTGGCTGGCCATTTGTTGCCTTTTCATGGAAGGTAGTCAGCAGTCTTTTCTTTAGCCTGAGAACTGAATCATTTTGAGTAGTCACAGAGCTGCCGCCTATACCTCCTGTTTCTCTTGTGGGAATTGTTTCTCTTTGAGATTCTTTTGACAGCTGTCCTGTGGTAAGTACATCAACTGCACAACTCATGATTTTTCCATCCATTCCTGCCACCTGTGAAGCAACCTGAAAGGTAGTCTTCCTCTCCAAGTTTCGTGTGCAGAGAATAGCGTTGACAGCTATCTGAAGGTTGCGTCTTGTTTCGTTTTGATCCTCATCTGGTAAATTTATTAGTGTGATGTCACTCAGTCCACTGACGAAGGTAGAGAGTTCACTTGCATGCACAAGGCTTCTTTCTGTTTGGGCGTTCAGACCTTCTGTGCTAATCAACAACAGAAATTCACAGTCCATCTCCTTTCTGAAGTTGTCAGGCAGGCTGAGGAGAAGCATGTATGCCCCTTTGATATGCCTTCTACCCAACTTTGGGAAGTTGACACCAAACAAGGCAGACAAGAGCTCTGCGTTCTTGGAGTTGTGGAAACCTAGGACTGTCAGAACTCTCATGCGACTGAACTTTGGCAGCTGGCTGTGTACCTCCAAAAGGACACTGTATACCCAGTTCAGGGGAAATACTGAGGCATCACCATCATAGACTTCAAGGGGAACTCCATACAGGAGTAGTTCAGCCCCTATATATGGTAAACGAAACATGCCGTACAAGTCGCTGTTTGGGCCACGGATGTATCTTTCGTAGATCAGTCCCATCTCTCGAAGGAAATGTTCAAGTCCAATGCAATGTTCTTGCGTTTGTTCCTCATTTGCTTCCCTTTGACGGGATAGGATATCCAACTGCATAACTTCAAGTTTTACTCTCATCCAAGAAAGAAAGAATGCCCGCTTAGTTGTGTCAAATAAACAAAGAGATGCAGTAAAGGCTCTCATGGCTGTTGTTAGTTTATAATCAAGCAGTTGTTTTATGAGGTTTTCCTTCTCCCCTGTTAGGCTGTGGGAAGTTTGCTGTAGGTGACGTGCCTCCTCCTTCTCCAGCTGGCACAACTGTTTCCATACTGTACCTTGCAGGGGGAGCTGATTCTCCAAATAGCTAGACGCTCCATCTTCGATTCCACTGAGAACTTCTTCGGCTTCACTGAATGCCATTCGACAGAGTTCATCTTCATCGACATTAACATCGAGGTCGTTGGCCATACCGGCTGCACCTACAAGGTTTGTGGTGTGCAGGTATGGAATAAAGCGATCCAGAACATGTCTTAAGTTCTCAGCAATTTCTACCTCATCACCTTCACAGCCATTAAGCATGGTTCCATCAGGAAGCTCTAAATCCTTCATCAGCCTTTGTTTCAGTTTCTCATTTTGATTATCTTGTCCATCCTCTACTGATGGTGAGCAGTCAATTATAATCATGTGGCTTGTATTGTTCCTCCACGAGGCAAGCAGATCTCGTTCCTTGGCACCAAAACTTTCACAGAAAACTATGAGGACCGCAGATGTGTAACACAGGAGACTCATCTGTTTTTTGCAGTTAGCTGCATCTCCACGAAGATTAGCTACTAGCACAGGACGAGAAAAGATGTTGTTTTGATGATCTCCTGAATGCAGGTTCCAACAAACCTCCACCAGACCATCAGAGAGAACTCTAGGCAGCTGACCTCCCTCCATACCACAGTTTACAAAGCAGTCATTCAGCTCACCTGGACCCCCGAGAACACGGTTGAGTATTCGAGATTTAGAGACATTGCAGGTACCTAGCCTCAGTGCTGTGAGAAATGGCATCCTGGACTCAGCCATGTTCTTCATGATGGGTCCCTCAGAAGGTGACTTCCACTGACCCAGAACTCCTCTAAACGGACTGAGGAGGATGGTTCCCTTCTTTTCTGGGTGAATAGGTGGAAGATACAGAGGCACAGCAAAGTTGCATTGCAACATCCGCTGGGTAATTTCTTGCTGTAGGAAACTATTTGTTGTCATGTATATGACAGTAACTAGGTCTAAAGGATTGATGGCACATTGTGAATTCTCATCCATGTCCAAACCATAGTTTCCTACTGGTACCTTGCAGCAAGTGCTGCGGGCTTGGGGATTACACAGCCAGAGTCGCCGGAGGAATGCATTTGAGAGCTCTGTTGGGTCCTGTGGAAGGTCATCTTCAGTGCTTGGAGTGCTTATATATTGCATTGTTGTAAGGTCCAGAGGTGCCACCTTTTCCCTGTGCAGGTCCAGCATGTGCAGCAAAATATGCTTGTCCCTGTCAATTTCAGACACTAGAGGAGAAACATATTTGGTATTAGCATTGGTATTGATACTTACTTTACTTCTAATAATCTTGTAATAATTATGAAAACTATAATGCAATCTGCAATGTTTCCAAAGAGCTTGGAAATAAGTGTTTAATAATGTGATGATAGAAACTGAAATCTGATGCATACGGTAACTCTCACCTATCTCAGTAGTCAGGGGCCCCGGGTCGGGGAGATTCTTCCGATGTAGAGTCATTGTTTTACTTATTTAATCGTCATACGATTAAAAGAATCACATTGACCTGCCATCCAAAAACAACATGATGTTAAGGAATGTCCCTATTTCGTCTTTTACAAAATTAATGAATACAGTCAATATTTTTGCATATCAATACCAGGACTTTTATTTTTTATTTGCTGTACTATTTATGCACATTATCTTGAGTAATTTATACAACAATATATACAACATGCAAATACAAAATGCAGGTTTTAGCTTGGATTATTCTCATATTATGCAGCAACAACTTGAGAGTTCATCCAGACATCACCTAACAATAGATTCATAGACCTGATAACAGCTTCATTAATGTGCTTTTAGGACAGATATGTATTTGCAAATTACTATAGAGGTTTATCCATGACAGAGGATTTCCTTGCAAATTTTCAGAAACTGCATCCAAGGAACACAATTTAACACAACAGTGGAAGGGGGACAATTTATGGTAATCATACTGGGTAATTACTTTCTGACAATGTTGCAACATTATCGGTTGCATGTCTAATAGTGTGCTTAAGTGTGTACATCCTGTACATCAAAATCGCTGAGCTTTTCTTTTATCACTGTCAACACAACCTGCATTTTGTGTATTTAATATAATATACATTTCGGCAAACTTCATTCAGCTGCTTAACATGCATCTTTCTTCTTTCCTGAGGATTATACGTATGCTTTTCATAATGCACACAGATGGAAAGCTAATTTCTCATTAAAACCAATGATTTGCATTCCTCTGCAAGGATTAGGCAGTCACTAGTGAATAATTCATTAAACAGAGAACCAAAACCACACATCAGTTAAAACCCATTCAGTCCAAATATAAAGTCTTCAAAAATCCATATTATTATACCTATGCAATTTTCTTAATTAATTAAAATCACTAAAACACAAAAGTTTGCTAATGGTTTAATATACAATATGTAGTCATGAATATCAATGACATATTACCATATCAGCTCACTTTGGAGTAAAACAAAAAATAAGCTTACCTAAAATTTAGGATGCCTTCTTAGGCTGTTCTGTCGTGACATGAAACTGACATTACAATATAAGCACAATAAGCTTTTATATGGGCCTTGAGAGTGATACGGTCTGCTTTTTTGGAATTTGTCCCACCCCGTTCATTAGGTATTTACGCACATGCAGTTCTTTATCACGTACACACTCACAAAACAACAACCCCCATGCAGCAGAAAAAGTACCAAATAATCCATGTCCTGCATGGTATTAGGCAGTTTAAAACACTTCTATAATAAATATTGCTTTGTCAGCAAAACTTCCAACCAAGTGTAATTAAAAAAAAATAAAAATATGTATGCATTAATATTTAATATGATTACTTAACAATTACTAATTTCCAAGAAAAACATTTTACAAAAAGCTTGCTAGCTTATATTAAATATATATATATGTGTATGTATATGTATGATGTTTAGATGAGGATTGTGCTTCTGTGGTTTGAAATGTGATTGGCGTCATGACTTTATTAATGACATCACACCTTCTGCTATCTGTCCAGTTGCTGACTGATTAAAGTCTGATTAGTTGAGAAGAGATTCTGAACATTCATGTACTTCGATAACATCTGCTTTACAGGTAGTCCTGTTTACAAATGTGATTTCTGATGTCCTGGTGGAAATCAAGCCCCATGATAATAATATAAGAGGAATTGTAAAGCAATGTTTTAATGTTTTTGAAAGCAAACAGAACATGTCCCATGACCTCAGTCTTTTGCAAATGGCTTTCTTAGTGGAATGTAAAGCTTTTGTCAAGTAATGCAGAAGAATTTCTTTCTAATTTTTAACAATTTTGTTGCACGGGTATATTTGTAGCAATAGCCAACAATACACCGTATTGGTCAAAATTATAGATTTTTCTTTTATGGCAAAAATCAATAAAGATCCAACACAATCTCACAAGCAATTCATACATATTTGTACGAGGTGCCAAATTTGTGCCAATTCGTACTAATTCGTACGACCTCACGTATGATTTGTCTCAAACCACGTGATGGGTAGGTTTAGGGGCGGGGTTATGTTTAGGTCATTCGTACAAATTCGTACGAATTAGCCACCTCGTAAAATATGTACGAATTCCCGTGAGATCAGGTTCCATGAAGATATTTTGTAGTGTTCCTACTGTAAATACATAACATCTTAATTTTAATTTAGTAATATGCATTGCTAAGAATTTCATTTGCAGAAATTTTAAGGGTTATTTTCTCAATATTTAGATTTTTTTTTGCACCCCCAGATTCCAGATTTTAACATATTATCATATCCTAAGAAGCCATACATCAATGGACAGATTATTTAAGTATAAACACTAATTGCCTTTGATTTGTCATTTTGCAGTGAGGTTACTAGCGTGTTCTAGGGGATTCCTTACTATTCCCTTGATTCAAGTTAAGTGTAACGTCTGGTTCAGGATGAGGTGAAAGCTCTACCCAGAGGGATAAACGCTCATGTGCGCGTAGAAAAGGATTACATGCCTCCTATTTCTGTAACGCAAAGCTCTTTAAATGACTTAGCCCTGTGAGTGTGTCTAGCCGAAGAGAAAGATGCAGCTCTAGATCCTTGACTTCTCTGAGTATAACCACACTTGACGTGTTCTGAGCGGGAATACCTGAAGAAACACACAAAGAAAGACAGTGAGCAGATTTTCAAAATGCTGGTGACAATGCTAACAGCCATGTATATGATGGTGAGAGTGGCTGAACAGGTAAGACAACTCATTGGATTATATCTCGTCAACATACCAGCAAAAACCAGTTCATTTGACTGGAATTTTTGTCATAGTTTCATATGTCAGACATTATGAGCTATAGTGACAAAAATGCTAGATAGGCAAAAATGATGAGAGGACTAACACAACTGTACTGTAGCACAAAGGGCAATATGATAACTGTTTGTATTTATTTTTCCACTGACTACTTGGAAATGAGAGAGAACATACATTTTTAGAAATATATTCCTTATATAGGAAAATATACATTTTAGGGGTGTTTCTCTCACTAGCTTATTATATAAGTGTCCAGCATTCATGCATCACAGGAGGATTACTGTCACTCCCCCAGTTGCTGGCTGAGGTGGAAATGATGTCACAAATTAGAGAAAGTCATGTATTCTGTAAAATAAATAAATAGATAAACACAATTAATAAGTTAAATAACAAATTTAAAAAAATAAATACATTTTGGTTTATGTTCCTTTTAGTTAATTATGATCATGATACATAATGATATGTTATAAAAAATAAAGTAAAATAATAAAACAATGTGAAAAATATCATGGCAGATTGTTTCAAACACAGTTATATAAAGTGGCAGGGATGTCCATATAATGAATAAATAAATATTCCCAATAATAAATTATAAATAAATAAATTATCCCAATAATTCCTGTGCCTGTAGTTGATGAAATGATGAAATTACCATGTCATGGTAATTTTTAATAACATGGTATGTATCAAAATATGGAACCATCTGGCTGGTTAATCATACAACATCATTTCAGTCTCAGTAATAAAGTTATTAGGGTGCATGACATTGTCATTCAGAGCCTTAATAATCTTGATAAACAATGGAAATGAGACTGCAGGAACTAGATCGCTTAAATTTGAACACGGCTGTTCCGTTTATTCCACGAGTTGATTTAATTCACAGGGGACAAGATGGACACTTTCTAATCACAGATTAGCATGCGAGATCATGACACATCATGAGTCAAAGCAAAAAACATGACACCGTCTCAAAGAAGCTAAACGTGCTCTCAAATGGAAAAAACGTATACACACATCAACAACAACATACTGTGCAACATGCAGCACATACACACACTGATTCTGCTGTGTCTGCTCTGCTTCAGATGGGTGTTCGGAGGGTACGTCAGCAGGAGCCTCTTCCGTACATGGTGTCTCAGCCGCTGCCGTGGCAGGTCCACTATGTCTCCCACAGTCGGAAAGGAAGTCGCTCAGAGGAGGTGAAATTACTCATTATTAACACAACTGCTTAAACCCCCAAAGAAGTCCAAAAAATAAATGTTTTCTTCAAGTATGAATCTCACCAGGAATCATAGAATAATAATAAAAGGTCTGCATTATGAAAATGAAGCCATACATTTAGGATCATTATGACCATGCTGTATAATGATAATAATTTAGTCTTTAAAAATGTAATAACAATTATGTGCACATGCCCCTATTTAACATGATTTTAACATGAAAAAAAAAAATCTTATTCTCATTAATGCAAATCCTAAAAATAAGCACTATATTTCAATCCTATAAGTATATATTACATGTGAATGTTTGTGTAATGACATCATTTTTTAAACAAAGTGAAATAAATGAATTTATTTGATTATAATTAATAAAAAAAAATTAGGCAGTCATGATGATAATAATAATTATTGTTATTATTATTACTATTATTTTTTGGGGGGGAAATGCTATAAACAAACAAACTAATCAATAATAATCAATAATAAGAAGCCTCTGTCTTAATACTAATAATTTTCTTGATTTTGACTACTGCAGTTCTTTTTCACATTCACCCTTAAAGTTATACAGCAGTAGTCTGGTTATTAAATTCTCCTTTAAAAGACTGTATTACAAAATATCTGGAAAGCGTAAAGGTGAGGGTGAGAGAGGTCAACGCTGGTGGGTGGACAAAGGGATGAGAATTTATAATGTGGCCCTTACATTACATGGGTGGCCCTTGTTCAAGACTTTGGTCTCATTTTGGGGTTTCTTTCTTGCTGTTAGTTTCCATGTGAACTGAAACTTGCATTCCTAGCCGCTGGATCCTGTTATATCATTGAAGTTGCTCAATATGACATGGACATCCCTCTGGTGCCTGTAATCCAATGGAGAGGGATTTGTGTCTTAATGCATTACGGTCTATAAAAGAGAAGTCTATACTGCAGTTGTCCCGAGGTTCAGCTTAAAGAACAGGCCTATTTCACACTGCCTCTTGATAGATTTACAAATCTGTACTTAAAGCAAGACAAGAGATATCACTATATTTTCATGACATAAATAAACTGCTTTGCATTACAAGTATTCTGAAATTTTATGTTCAAATATGCAGCCATTAAAGAGTTACTCCACCCCATAATGAAAATGTTGTCATTAATCACTTACCCCCATGTGGTTCCAAACCCGTGAAAGCTTTGTTCATCTTTTGAACACAATTTAAGATATTTTGGATAAAAACTGGGGGGCTTGTGAATTTTACCTTTGACTGCCAAGTACTGTCAAGAGAAATTGTGAAAGACATTGTCAGCATGCTCCATCTGCCATCAATGGTTCAATCTGTATGTTATGAAGCGTCGGGAATACGTTTTGTACATGATTTTGTATTTTCAAAATATATACTGTGAGTTTGTATTTATATACAGGGTGGGCCATTTATATGGATACACCTTAATAAAATGGGAATGGTTGGTGATATTAACTTCCTATTTGTGG
>JAUMHR010000069.1:4403535-4429985 GCA_032361145.1 Enteromius fasciolatus
CGTACAAATTCATACGAATTGGCATCTCGTAAAATACGTACGATTTAGAATAAATCGTATGAATTCGTACGAGTCAGATCATACAAATCCGTACGAATTAGCCACCTCGTAAAATATGTACGAATTGCCGTGAGATAAGGTTGAAAATACGGTACAATATCATTTTTTGAATGTAATTAAACAAACGAACAAATTAATATATAAAGCATGTCAAAATACAAAACCATTTATTAATAATAGTAATAATAATAAAGATTGAATTATAAATAAATAAATTAATAAATGAGTCAGAATATAATTTTTTTTTAAAGTGAGTAAAAACCTACATAAAAAAAACAAACAATTTAAATGTTCAATGTGCTTTTTAGGTCATCATATAAAGTAATTTTAGAGTGAGTTAACAAACAAACAAGCAAACCACAAGAGAAAAAATAAAAGTTGAGAAAAAAAAAATAGGAAGCGTGAGTACAGTACTACTGTAAACCTGCTGAAAATATTTTGGCAAGGCTCTGTCTTTATTCAGCATTTATTCAACTCCTGCACTGACAGCATACGTATACTGTATGTGTGTGTGCACATGTGTCTCACCTTCAGCGTGGAGATAACTTCATCGCTTTTCTCATTCGAATTGGTGGTGATGGAGTACCGAGGGTTACGGTCAGGGTCAATAACGGTGTCACCTCGCTCCCAGCGGATGATGATGGGGTACTCTCCACGGGCGGTACAGTTTAACTCCTTGTTTTGCCCCTTTATGGCCATGGTAGTGTTTGGGTGGGATGTGATCATAGCTGGAACTGCACAAAGAAAAGGCATAGCAGGACAGGAGGTAAATATATGTGAAGGAAAAAATGAATTTAAAAAGGGGCAGAGGCCAGTGTGACTTTAACCTGACACCTGCCGTTCTTGTGACACGGGGCAGTGAGCGTTAGCGTGTCTCTCTTCAACTCCTCAATCACTTTTTCACACTCTCTAGCTTGCTCATTCCCCCCGAGTAACTCTTCTCTAGCGCTGCCACACACACACACACACACACACACACAATATCGATCTGAAGAGGGTTCCGCTGTTTTGTTTTCATCACTTATTCATTCCCTCCCTTCCAACGAGTGAAACGGATAGAATTGAGGGAGGCAGAACAGAGGAACGATTCAATCAATAACACCAACACTGAATCAGAGAGCGCGGGAGAGAGCGAAAAGGAGACAGATCCACTGTAAAAAAAAAAAAAACGTCAGAGCCCGTAAACACAGAGCTGCATGATATCCACAGGCTTTTTTTATTATTTAAAACCATGTTCTACCATCTCTTGTTGAATAACTCCACATAACTTAACAAACACAAGAGCATTTATTTTACCATATAGTACATTCGACCCAAAATAATGATCATTATTTAAATCATTATTTTGCATAAATTGTCAATAATGCTGTAAAATTTCATTCTTAGTAAATGGCATGTTAGTAGTTATCATACTAAGTGGGTCATTCTTATTTATAGTTTCATGTTCTATTAATGACAATTGTATATATATACAGTATATATTTTTAAGATATTACTTATTTTGACACGTCAAGTACAGTTATAAGCATATATTGCTATTATTTTTTTTTATTTTATTAAAATAATATGGTCTGGATACTATATCATTTTAATTACAGTAATATTTTAAACATTACAGCACATTAGTAAGAATAAGAATCATGTTACATTTAAATTTTCACCTCAATTTCTCATTAATGTAAATACAAAAAAAAAAAAAACGTTCTCTTTTTCAAATACAGCTCTTAGTACATTTCGTAAGATTTAACAGCAATGTTCTGGCTGAGTGTTAATGAATACACCGGTGGATAAGGTTTGTTTAAATGTGGTCCGGACTGTAACTCAGACCTAGGGCAGTGTTGCGTGGAAGGGAGTTTTCTGCACTCTACATTATGTGAAGGATCAATAATATGGATTTGGACAGAACAGATCGTGTGTCTGATTTAACGATCAGTCATGAGATGGCCTTACAGATTCGTTGTAATGTTCTATTAATCTAAATGAGCTGAGCACACTTGAAACTGTTGTTTTGGTACTCACACACACTCATACACATACAAGCAGTAACTCCTGGCAATTCTAGCAACTATATAAAAAAGTCAAAGGCTTCTTGTATTTCTTGCCTCAGTGTGACTGATATATCATAAGCTGGGTCATTAGTTTGAGTGACAAAGTGTGACAGGTGCAGGTGTGTGCGCGCCTGTGTGTGTGTGTGGAGGTGGTGTGTTGTGTGTAAGTGTGTGTCCACTCAAGCGTCTCGAACCCTTCCTGCAGGCATCAGTCTGAGACGTGAAATCCCATCTGAGGGCCATTCTTAAACAATGACCTCAAACACACACCATCGCAAACCAGCCCAAAGGCTGCAGGTCAAATCACATCCAAGAAATCCTTAAATCTACTGTGACTGGAATTCAAAAATACGGCTTTATTTGTATGTCATGGTTTAATGAGAGATTTAACTATTATGAAATTTCAGATATTCAACAGCCATACCCTGAAACCTGTCTATCTCGAGAGCATGTCTAGGCATAAATTAGGCAGCCTTCTAAGGAAACTTGTTTAGGTCAAAAGCAGTACTTTTGCTTAGAAAATTTGGATCCAATATTTTGAATAGAATCAAGAGAAATAGTCTAATGAAGGATATGTTCCAGGATGAAAATTACCCGATAATTTACTCACCCCTGTGTCATCCAAGGTGACTTTCTTTCTTCAGTCGAAAAGAAATTAAGGTTTTTGAGGAAAACATTTCATTTCATTTTTTTTTCTCCATAGTACAGACTTTAGCGGAGACCAACAGACAGAAGGTCCAAATTGCAGTTTCAGTGCAGCTTTAAATGGTGATACACAGTCACAGCTGAGGAATAAGGTTCGTATTACTTTGCAAAATTTTTCTTTTTTCAAAATAATTTAAATAAATGATAAAAACGTACACACGTTTTTAACCACAATAGCTCGTCTTGCACTAGTTTGCATGCATAACTTTACTCATTATTCCAAATTCTGGAATGTTTTGTTTATTTTTTCAAAAAATCAAAAAAACCTTAATTTCAACTGAAAAGAAAAAGACATGGACATTATGGATGACATCGGGGTGAATAAATGATCACTAAATTTTATTAAAAGGAGATTCATAATGGTTAAGATGCATATTTAGGTGATGATGCCTATGTAGACACTGAGGCAGCTCAGTATGGATTGGAACAGAGCTGATGTTATTATTGTATGTGTATACATTCATAATGGTTTTTTATATTAATAAAATGTTCTTCACAGTAAAAATACATGTTTTTTTTTTGTGGTGTGTAGATCCTGACATACTTTTAACAGTTAGCATCATGCTCTTGCTGATGTCAGATCCTACTCCATTGCTGGCCTGGCACAGGTAGTATCCCCGGTCTTCTTCTAAAACATGGCGGATAAGCAAAGATCCGTTGGACAGGATCTGGATTCGACCTGTCAGTGGAACTGGATGGTACTGCTGGGGGTTCCCTATACCTTCAGAATCAAGATGAAGACAGCTTTGGTTGTGGCTCATCAAAGTTTGAAATGTGATCATTCAGAAACGCAGTGACAAAAAGACATTACCTTTGGCATGCTTCCAGACAACTTTGGGAGGAGGGTACCCTTCCACAGAGCAGTTCAGAACTTCTGACTTGCCATAGATCCCATCTTGGTTGTTGGGCTGAACCCGAAAACCAGGAGGAACTAGAACAAATAACATACACAGTTTCAGAAGAGGAGATACTAACTAAGTGGTCTGTAAAGCAGGACGTATTGTTGGTCCGAGACCCTATAGCCAATCTTAACACCTAGTAAGTAAACAGGGGCTTTCACACCACGTACAAACCAGCATGGTAGTTTCTAGAGTACCAGTTTCCCTCTCAGGCCATTTTCCTTGTTGCATTCGCACGAACAAAGGAAACTCAACATCTTTGTTTGCAGCATTTACAACTGTCAGCATCCAGTGAATGGTGGAGGCCGTGATAGGAGCTGTTTAGTTTTAGTTGTTTACTGGTAATGGAGATGAAATATAAATGCACAATTCATGTAATTAGAAGAGTATGAAACTCTCACTAGGTGTCCTATGCCAACTTAGACTGTCACATATCATCAGGGTTGAGGAAAAGGTAGATAAATGCCATTATCGCAATTTTCTGGAGTAGATGTTTTTACACAGCTTTTTTACACAAAAATGGTGATTTGCTGGTGTTTCATATGCATTTGACCAAACAATGGACACTCACGCCACTGGTAATAGCTGTAGAACTCTTTCAGACTCTACTTTGAAGTATAGGAGCATATTTTGTTATTCCAAACTGAGTTCCTAGAACTAAATGCATTCCTAGTTCCTGCATTGTGAACACACCAAGAAGCAGGTACTTCCACCAATATTTCGAAAAGCTATGAACATGTTCCTAAATGGTGAAATGATGACCATAGTACATAGCCTTTACAGGCCTTGCTCTCTTGCTCACCTGTTACTATGAGTTGTCTCTCTGAACTGACAGTTGCTGCATCATTGCTGGCAATGCAGGTGTAGTTTCCATTGTGCTCCAGCGAAACTTTGGAGATCTGAAGGGAGCTCATGAACTCCTTGGTTTCAATGGTGACTCCTGATGTTCCTGACACGATTTCCTGGCCGTCCTTCCTCCAGGTGATCCGGATTGGCATGTCTCCGGAAGACACCACGCAAGCTATGTACATCAGCTTACCGATGGAGGTGGGAGGGAAGTCAAAGGGCTGGATGAGGGGAGGAACTGGTGGAGGAAAAGAGCAAGAGATCTTCAGTATCAAACGCTTCATGGTCTCTAATGTTGTACTGACCCCTGCCACCCTACAAAAATGCACACGTGCACACACACATCCCACCCCTCCAGCCCATAATAGCTGCTCTAATTAGAGCCCAATTGGCATGGGGAATAATGGCATTGCCATGGAAACAGAGGTGGGGGGCTCCATCTGAGACATCTGGGGGATTTAATCTGGGGCTCGTTAAAATTCAGCTAATTAAATCAGAGACATGACAAGACAAGCAGCACACTATACTGACTTCACACTGGAGTCAGTGTTCTGTTGTACCGGTACACACATACACACACGCATTCATGCAAACACACACTAGACCTCACTGTCTTTTTACCAGGAGCTGTAACCCCTTGTATGGACATGCATGGTGAAGTGAAGAATCAAAACCCGTTCAATTACATTTAACATACGGAAAATAACACCCCCACACACATACACATACTACGTACACTGGGTAATTGATGAATGGTTGTAATGCTGCAGAAGGCCTGTAATCCTGTTAATCAGAGGCTATTAGTGGTGTGCTTTCTCTCAGGGTCTTTGTGCCAGCGGAGGGGAAATACCATCCTCAACCTTCACCACCCGCCTACAGCTAAATATACACTCGTTTGAAGGCAACACACACTCCATTTACCAAAACACACCCACTACGCCACAATAATCTACTACGCTTTTCTTTTCAGAACAAAATAATAATAATAACAATAATAATAAAAAGGTACTGGACAGTGACTTCTTTTTTATTATGAGAGAGACATGTTTTCAAAAAATGCCAAACCTCAAATCGAGGGTTGTTTTGTTTTTTGGAAATCCTCCATAAAATCAAGATACCCTGCTGACTAGGCTTAAGTCCAAAAATCCTCTCAGGGTGGCCTCTTCACACCAAATCCAATGTTACTGAATGACATTAAAAAATAAAGTATTTGCAGTTTTCGCAGTAAAACAATTTGCTTCAAGCCTATTGTTGAATTTTATTATTTGATGTGAATGCCTTAAGTAACTGTTTGGCATATGTGAACAATTAAAAAGAGGACCTATGTAACCAGGGTGATTGCAGTTAATTTAAACTGAATTTTGTTTTTATTACTATTAGTTTATTATTATTATTTTAACTTTAGTTCCGTAACTTATTTGCCAAAACTGTTTTGTTCAGGACATAAACATGACAGAATTATTCAAATTATTCTAATAAATTCTAATATAATTCTAATTCTAATAAAACGAGAACAGAAAATATATAATAAATCTATCCCAATACTAAAATAACACTGTATCTTACAGAATGGAAATAAAACTGAATAAAAATGGATACAGGCATAAAAGCATTGTTTAATTGCTTTAGATCTGGTGTAAACTAAAACCACTGTCACTAAAAAAATCTATACAAATATACAGTTTGCAAACACAATATTTCACACAAAGACTAAACTAATGTCTGATGAAAAATTAATTCATGATAATATATATATATATATATACACACACACACACACACACAAATGATTCATCACAAATGGTTAATTAATCATATAAAATAAGCTTTTGCTTACATAATTTTTATGTGTACTTTGTATATTTATAATATAAATATACACACATGCAGTATATATTTAGACAATATGTACATTAATTTATATTTCATATATGAACATAACATTTTTTTCTGAAATATAAACATGCATGTGTGTTTTTACATATACATAATGAATATGCACAGCACACACAGACATATTATGTAAATGTAAACTTTTATTTTAGATTAGATTAATTAGATTAATATATATATATATATATATATATATATGTATATTTTTAGAAATCTGTGAAAAGACATCCCAAATCAAACGTAAAGGGCCCTCTATTTTTCCCTTTATTGTTGCAACTTGTGCCTGTGTGTGGATTTTTCAAGGGGCCATAAACATCCCCAAAATCATTAGCAGCAATCACTAACCTTTGACTGTGACGTAGACAGTCTGGCTAATGGAGAGCTGGGGTTGGATGAGCACACTGCACAGATACGCCCCCTCATCCGCACCCTTCTGCACATCGCTCAACTTCAGAGTGCCGTTCTCATACACCACCTGACGATGATTGTCTGGCAACGGCGTTGTCCCGTCTTTAAACCACTTGATGGAGTAATAGGGGTAGCCAATCACACGACAGTTAATAAAAGTGTTGCGACCGGCCACAGCTGTGATATTCCGCATGGCCCGGATACTGGGAGGACCTGCAGGAGAGAGAAAACAAAGAGAAAGAAAGAGAGAGAGAGAGGGGAAAACAGAGGAAGGCAAAACAAAGAGAGAGAATATGCCAGGCAGAAAAGGGTAAAAGAGTGAATGAGAGGGAGATGGGAGACCAGGTATTGCATGGGTATTTGGGGTAAAGAAGGGAAAAATGTGGGTGAAAGAGTGGTGGATGGGAAGGAGGGGGTTAGAATGCACTTGGTCTTCACAGCAGAGAATGTGGTGTAATAGCTGTGTGCATATACAGTTTCTATGTGTCTTGTTTATCCTTCATCATAGCTTGGCACATAGGCACATATCGTAAAGACAAACCATGCCTTTGTATAAGTTCAGCAATGAATGAGGTATGTTCCTGTACTGTTAGCTTAATACACCAAGTTAACGCATTTAATAGTAATGCAATGTGTGGTGTAATCTTAACAATAAAGTACTAACCTAATGTGTTTGTATAGGCAGAGTAAAAATTCAACATCACATTTCATAGCAACGTCCCAAAACACACATTTAAAGGATTGAGGACTGCGAGAGCAGAGGCCTTAGAATTACTTTAGAGAAACTGTGCCATGCTAAATCAAAGGGTTATGGTTGAATAGCTAAACGCTAACAGCTACCGGATAGCTTTTAAAAAGGCTGTAATGGTGTGCTGCCTCTTTAAAGTGTATGTGGCATTCACACCGACAGCAAAGGAATCGTTAAAGCTCGTATCGTTAAAACTGCATAGTTTGTCAGTTCAGGCTGGTGTGTTTTGGTGGCTTTAGGGTACTTTTTTTTAGCTTTTAAGTCCATCTAAAACAGCTAACCACTAGGTTAGCTAAGCTAAGAGATTAGCTAAGCCAGCTTCAACCGACTAAAGCCACCAAACCATCTTACGCTCTCAGAAATATGTTGGTTAGGTATGTTCTGAAGCTTGGATGCTGGTTTGAGATGGTTTATGCTGGTTTAAGATGGTCATTTGCTGGTTTATGCTGTTCCTTTTCTGGTTTATGCTGGTCATGTGCTAACAAAGGACCAGAATAAACCAGCAAAAGGACCAGTTTAAGCCAGCAAAGTACCAGCTTGCACTAGCAAAGGACCAGCTTAAACCAGCTTAAACCAGCATTCCAGCTTCAAAACATACCTAACCAGCATATGCTGTTTTTTTGTTTGTTTGTTGGTTTTAACTGGGAACATGTACCTTTTGAAAGGCACCACCCCAGTGACTGCTTTTGTACCTTTATTTCTTAGAATGTATCCAGAAAATCATGGATTTAAGCCCTTTCGACTCAAATATTGTAAGGCACTACCAAGTGGTTGTCTTGCATCTTCAATAAACAAGTTACTGTTAATCCAAAATGCTACTAAAGTCCTTACCAGGTCCAGATAGTATACTCATACATACCACACCAGTTCTTCAACCTCTACACTGGCTACCTGTATTGATTACAAATAATTGCTACATATTTATAATACCTCAAACGGTTTAGCTCTAGTGTACAGTACTTCTAGAACCAGTATTCTATCCTGTTGCAATTCATCCCGCTGTTTAAGGTCATAAACTCTTGGTAGTAACTTTTGGTAGCATAGGTATGCTAAGGAGGTGACTATGCCAATCATCTCATCATAAAGCGCACTATAAAAAGTCATTTGAATCTTACTGAACCTTTGGCTCGTTTTGATTGCTAGAAAGCATTCCTGCTCAAATGCAGTTTAATGAAGCAAATCACATTAGTACCACTGTCTGGTATAGTCTCTGTCCATTTGCATAAAGTTTGCTCAGATTTGTCAAAATTTTAGGTCTCTAGTGACTTCAAGTTACCAACTATGGCTACAGCCTGCTCTTTTGCTTAAAATTGCTGTCAGTGTGAATGCCCTTTAATGTGATTAGCATATGCTAAC
Organism: Enteromius fasciolatus; assembly: GCA_032361145.1. NCBI lineage: Eukaryota > Metazoa > Chordata > Actinopteri > Cypriniformes > Cyprinidae > Enteromius > Enteromius fasciolatus. Next base: position 4,412,499 of record JAUMHR010000069.1, read on the forward strand.
AGCTTCTGGTTCTTGCTAGCAATTGGCGAATTTGAAAATGTTTGTAATGGCTGATGTGTGTTTGTTTTGTTTTTGGAAAAATACTTTCTTCAGGACTCTGCTCTCAGATCACACACGAGGATGAAGGGGTGTACAAACAAATGGATGGTGGGACACTGTGAAGATTTGAATGGCCAATGCCTGAAGATGCAGAACAAAAAGAAACAGAAAGAGTCAGCATTGAGACAAGGTGGCTTAAGAGTAAAAAAAACGCAGAGGAACCAGAAGAACGAGAAGGCGAAGGACATTTTGTTTGCCTCAAAATGGAGGGCGGTTCGATTTATAAATCGTCGATGGGGCATATGTAGATTTTATGCACACAAATATTCTCATCCTCTCTAACAGCCCACTCCTTATCCCCATATCTCTCTCTTTTCTTCTGCTGCTCGCTCTCCCTTTCTCTCAGCTCAGCGTGCGTTGTGCTTTGAAGTCACCGCTCTGACAAGTCAACCCTGATGTATTATTCAAGAAGACTGTCGCACAGTATCCCTCTTCTCTCTTCTTCACAGTTATTCTCTGGCTGTCTTTCTATTTCTCTATTTTTCTTTTGTTCTCAAACATAATATATGAATGTATGAACTTAGATAAGGATCCAGACAGGAACTGAGCACTGCTATTGTGCTGTTCACTGGAAGAATGGGGCCTGATTGCTCACGGGTGTCTGTGTTTGTTAAATATTGTGTTGCGAAACGATCATCTCAAGAATAAATGTGTGTGCGTGATATGGATAAGGTGTGTGTGAAAGTCAATGCTGTCAGTTTTCATGAGCGTACTGCGGTCAGAGTGTATTAGTCAGGCAGTAGTGTTTTAAGACTCTATGAGTGTGTCCATGAGCGTTGGTATCATTTGGCGCGTATGCGCCAAACTGTGGCTCCCTGGCACAAGGTCTCATTCTCACTGCAGTGATTGTTCTGGCATGTCTCCTTAAAGCAGACAGATATGTCATAACTGAACATTTCAGAAAGCGCGAGAGAGGAAGAGAGGGGGAATTCAACAGACCTGTCAACACTACTCAATATCACTCTTAGTTTAAGGCTCAGACGACACGCCCATGGACCGCCCACAATCCGTTCAATGACCATCTGATGCATAATATGCACAAATCTGTCCCGATCCTGCAAACTTAATCTGATTGACTGACTGAATACAACTTCAAGAGTAATGCACACTGGGGCTTATCTGGATGACTGGAAGTCTTTGTATACAAAGTATTGTGTTGATAGACCAAGTGATTCTGTGGATAGAATTAGAAGTCCTTTGCACAATCTGACATGCGCTTAATATTGAACTGGAAATTAGGTGCTGGCCGTCTGGCCCCAACTAAGCCTGGTTTCTCCCATGGTTTTTATTTTCTCCATTTTCTCACATATGGGGTTTTGGTTCCTTGCTGCTGTCGCCTCTGGCTTGCTTTGTTGGGGGCACCTAATTTCTAGTTATTATCGTTGTTTTGATTACAGAGACTGTATCTGCATTTAATAAATAAATAGTTTAATCTGGTCATTATACATTACCATCACTCTGTTCTCCTATTTGATAATGTTCAGTGCTTTGCTACAATCTGCATTGTTAAAAGCGCTATTTAAATAAAAGTGATTGATTTAAGTAATTGATAAAATTATTACTGAAATTGCCAATGTTTGTAAGGTAAGTGTCATCAGACTTTGTCAGCCTGTTAGTGCATTTCAAAATACAGTGGGTATGGAAAGTATTCAGACCCCCTTAAATTTTTCACTCTTTGTTATATTGCATACATTTGCTAAAATCATTTAAGTTCATTTTTCCCTCATTAATTTACACACAGCACCCCATATTGACAGACAAACACATTGTTGACATTTTTGCAGATTTATTAAAAGACAAAAACTGAAATATCAAATAGTCCTCAGTATTTAGTAAAAGCACCATCTTGATCTAATACAGCCGTGAGTCTTTTTGGGAAAGATGCAACACGTTTTTCACACTTGGATTTGGGGATCCTCTGCCATTCCTCCATTCCTGTCAGGTTGGATGGTAAACGTTGGTGGACAGCCATTTTTAGGTCTCTCCATAGATGCACAATTGGGTTTAACTCAGGGATCTGGCTGGGCCATTCAAGAAGAGTCACAGAGTTGTTGTGAAGCCACTCCTTTGTTATTTTAGCTGTGTGGTTAGGGTCATTGTCATTGAGGTTTTCGACCAGGATATCCCTGTACTTGGCCACATTCACCTTTCCCTTTATTGCAACCAGTCGTGGAGGGCTGCGGAGATCTCCCATCTCACAACTGCATCTCTGGAGCTCAGCCACAGTGATCTTTGTGTTCTTTACCTCTCTCACCAAGGCTCTTCTCCCTCGATAGCTCAGTTTGGCCGGACGGCCAGCTCTAGTAAGGGTTCTGGTCATCCCAAAAGTCTTCCAATTTAAGGATTATGAAGGCCACTGAACCTTACGTGCAGCAGAAAGTTTTTTGTAAACTGATCTGCGCCTTGCCACAATTCTGTGTCTGAGCTCTTCAGGCAGTTCCTTTGACCGCATGATTCTCATTTGCTCTGACATGCATTGTGAGCTGTAAGGTCTTATATAGACAGGTGTGTGGCTTTCCTAATCAAGCCCAATCAGCATAATCAAACACAGCTTGACTCAAATGAAGGTGTAGAACCATCTCAAGGATGATCAGAAGAAATGGACAGCACCTGAGTTAAGTGTATGAGTGTCAAAGCAATGAATACTTAGGACCATGTGATATTTCAGTTGTTCTTTATAAATCTGCAAAAATGTGTGTACATTAATGAGGGAAAAAACAAACTTTGAAAACTTTAAAACTTTAAAAAATGATTTTAGCAAATGGCTGCAATATATCAATGAGTGAAAAATTTAAGGGGGTCAGAAATGATATTCAAAAAACTGTAAGTGCTTAGCTGGGTAATTATGAGCAGAACTGTGAATTTTCCACTTTGTAAAATAATCATTACTAAGCTAAAGATTAAAAAATTATATTCTTTAAACATTTGCCATTATTTTTCTTGGAATTTCCATGTTATTATTTAACACTGGCATTAAATTCACCTTTCATCTACTTTATACACTTTAAAGGTAAAATTTGATTTTCTGGGGCAACGACTTCTCACTGGTGATGGGTACCAGACTTCTTAACATCATTTGCTTAAACATCATAAGACCACAACTGACTACAAGTTTTCATTCATTTTTGACTAAAACAGCCACATATAAAAATCATAACAAAAGAGCTACAGATAAAATCAGAAGAAAACATCTAATGTTTCATTCAGTTTCATCACTACTTTAAATGCATTTTTCCCACTAGCCTTTTATTATGGTCTCTTCTAATCTTTTATCTTTTAATAATAATAAACATTTCTAAACTATATCTAAACATACATTGTGCTGTGGAGTTCCTTGCCTATTTGTGTCCTCTTGTCTCTGCTCCACTTCTCTCCTTTCCTCTACTTTAAGTTTTTCTATCCTTCCCTCTTCTTATTTTTAGTTTTTACTTTCAATTTTTAAATATTTTTCTTTCATTTCTACAGTTTCAACTTGTCTTCTGTCCTCTCAGTCTGGTTTCTTAGCTGACGTGTCTCTTTTCTCTTTGGCGTGATGGCGTCTCCCTTCTGCCAGATCTCCACTCTGTCCCAGAACAGCCAGGACACCACACGTGTGCCAGCCAGCCGGCGACATCGAGACAGAGACACCGTGTATGTGTGAAAGAGAGGAACAAAGACGCAGCAGATGTACAGAGATGGAAAGATACCGAGAACACAAATGGATGATCTGACAGTGGATAGAATGAGAAAACGCACAGGTGACAGCACTTTGACGAACAAACAACATAAGACACTCCACCTACACACGTACACCCACCCACCCCACCCACACACATACACATACACAATGACACTTTGAGTTGATAGGTAGCGATGGTATCTGGACTTGAGATGAGGTGGAGGAGTTAAAGGGTCAAGGGTCGGGGGAGGTGGAGGGTTATAACCCTAAACGTCTGAGATTGAAAAGTAGACAGGCACCTCTTACGTTTATGCGCGCTTGGTACTCGGCGCTACCGGCCGAGTTGCGTGCGGCGCAGCGGTACACGCCCCCGTCGCGGATCTGGGGGTTGGTGACGTTGACGTGCGAGACAGTGGAGCCGTCGGAGAGCGTGTACTGGCTGGCCCGGTGCGCCGAGTCCCGCGCTACCGGCTCGTCGTCCAGCGTCCAGGTGATGGTGGGGGGTGGAGCGCCTTTGGCCGCACACATGAGAGAAAAGGGCTCGCCAGGGGCTACTACGCGCTCACTGAAAGACGAGACGATCCGTGGGGTGCCGTCTGACAGGAAAAAGAGAGCGGAATACAGATAGAAGACTTCAAAATCTTTCATTGGTGCACTGCTGAAATGTTTATTTCATAAGAACAGCTCAATTTTTCAAGAGGAGTTCAAAAATGGTAAATTTTAAGTCACTAATGTTACAGTATCTTGCCTCTGAATGACACTGTGTCCTCACATGATATGGTGTGGAAAAAGCAAGTCATGTTGAGCGTGTTACAATTTAATAAATAAAACATTTTAATTAATACAAAGAAACAACATTTTTGAATATTTTGTCTGAAATCTTTTAATTGCATCCAAAATGTAAGTGACTTATTCCAGCAGTATACAATCTTGGGACCCTTACAAGAGGGTGCTTAAGGGTCCGTGGAAAATTTCAGCTAAATAAAAATTAATTAATAAATAAAACACTTAAAATTGATTGAATAAAATTATTGCTGTTTGATTCTGCTGTCTAAAACTGACACTGAGCACAATTATTTTATTCTGTTTGCCCTTTGTCATTTATTTTAAAATAATTTTGAAAATTACTTTTTTGCTGCAAATCATGGTTTGTATGAATACCCATTAATCATTTTTCTTTTCAGTTTCTTGGTTTCTAATAGTTTATGTAAAGCATATTAAATATTGAATGTGTTCTGCTGTTGCTTCGCTCAGTGTTTTACATTCATTAAAGCAGGACTCACCAAGTTCACTCCTGGAGGGCCGTTGTCCTGCAGAATTTAGCTTCAACCCTAATCAAACACACCTGAAGCATCTATAGCAAATTTTATGAGGTGGCGAATTCATACAAATTTGTACGATCTGGCTCGTATGAATTCATAAGCTTTTTGCTAAATCAAGTTGTATGAATTTGTACGAATTACCTTAAACTAACCCCACCCCTAAATCTACCCGTCACTGGGGTGAGGTTGTACGAATTTGAACGAATTTGCTCGATTTCGCCACCACATACGAAAAACTCCCACCCATGCCATTATAAAGCTTGGAAGAGCAAGGACAATTTTTTTTTTTTTTTTATAAATACAATTGGATTAATCTGAAAGAAGATCATGTATGAGTCATATAGAGTACACCTAGGATGCTTTGAGGATGAGTAAAATATGGACTAATTTTTATGTTTGGGCGAGCTAACACTTTAAGGACAGCAAAATTAATTGTTACTCAAACAATCTTGTAGTGCTTGTGTAGGACACAGTGTAACTTGCTTAAAAGTCATAATAATCTAAATTTAGAACTTTGATGTCCAGAAATAAATGTACACTGCAGAGTTAGAATCAGAACCACAACCTTCATAGCTATCCCATTATCCACTCTTTCCACTCACCCTCAAGCAGTATGATGGAGAAGTCCTGTGCGGTCTGACCCTTTCTGGTGGCGAAGCACTGATATGCCCCTGAGTGTCTTTTTTGGGCTGCTGTGATGAAGAGAGTCTCGTTGTGGGCTCCCTGGATGGAGAAGTGCTGGTCAGGCACGATGGGTTCTGTGTTGCGAAACCAGGAGACGGTGAAATGGGGTGAGCCCTGAACGGCACAGGACAGAATCACTGTGCTGCTGATGCCTGTTTTCAGGTTCTTGGGAGATAATGTGACTCTCAGAGGCTCTGTGGAAAAAGAGAAAGTCAGAGTCTGAGGGTAAAGCTTTTGTCAAAAAATCGGAATTATTGTGTCTAGACAGACATACAGATAGATAGATAGATAGATAGATAGACAGACAGATATATATAGATAGATAGATAGATAGATAGATAGATAGGTAAAATGTCAGTGAGCAATAAGGCAGCTGGTGTTATGTGCTGGAGGCCTCTGTGTGTGACGATGTGCATGTCTGGGTATGTATGTGTGTTTGCCCTCCTCCCCTCCTGTTCTGTCAGAATCTGTGTGAGCACACCGGTGTGATGTGCCCACTGGCTAAACGTCCAAATGTCCACCCCACCTCCCCTTCTTCTATTCCCCCTCTTCCTTTCATATTACGACTCCAGCCAATACCATCCCACTGGTCTAAGATCCATCCCCAAGCCTGCTTAGAACAGTCTTCCTGTCCTCTCTTATTACTTTCAACACGAAGGTGGCAGAGGCTTCTCAAATACACACTTCCTAGTGTACTCTATTTGAAATATCCCTTTCCATGACAGAGATCTGGGGCAATAGACCTGACCTGGACCAACATGATTTTGACCCTGTCCTTTAAATGAAAAGGTATGGAAATTCCAGGACTTTATAAGAGATAGACCAGCCATTTAGTCCATAAACCCTTAGAGGTTACCCAGATAAACTGGTCTCGAGGTTTTAATTCTTGGTCTACCCAAGTATTATGAAAGGTGGGTACTTTCATAGGACAAGCCAAAACCCTTTGGGCAAATGTTCTCATCCCTGTCCAGGAAGAACAAGCATGCAAAGCTTAGTTCCAACTCCAATAGGCCTGAGCCAGCTAATCAATTCCCTTGGATTTATTTGAAATATGCATGTAGGTTTATTGGAAAGCAAGGTTAAAACCTACTGGAAGGTTCACCTCTTGGAACAAGGATAAGGACACCTGCCATACATTTCTGGGTTCTGCCTTTGGGAATAAACTAGATGACTTTTAAGTTGGACATGTCCCTGGAGTCATAGAAACATAGTTATAATCCTACTTTTACTGTTGGTTGAAAAAGAAAAAAGATTTTACAGCTCCAATCACCTTTTTTCCTATACCTAGCTTAAGTACTGTTTAATAGGAATGTTGCTCCTGCACAATGATGTTGATCCAGGAATATGTCCTACTTAATGAAGTGAAATGGGTGATAAGATTCTGTCAAGTAGGACATGCTCCTAGATATTTAGTCTGAAATAAGATTCCAAGTAGCAAACAAAATCATAAGAATGATGTTTAAGGCCCAATAACAGCCTTGTATGCCTAACTTTAAAATGTGGGACCTACAAGGACGTAAATGGAAAAAATATCTTAAATAAATAAATATATCTTGCTTCAGTCTATGGCAAGGTGAAGCTAACTTGGAACTTTTGAAAAGCTTGTCTTTTTCCCTTACCAGAAGTTTATTAGTGACATCTTTCTTCATTTACTCTTGTACTATCACCAGTCCCTCTTTTTTACCTCCCCTCTTTCCTGTTTCCCCTTCATTTATTTTCTCCTCACCGATGACATTAAGGTGTCCAGTGACCTCTTTGGAGCCAAAGCTGTTGGTAACTTCACAGATGTAGTTTCCAGAGTCTTCCAGACGGAGGTCACTGATTGTGAGGCCGGTTAGTCGCCGTGTCCAGCGGGAGTCAGCAGGAAGTGGCCTTCCATCTTTCAACCAGCGGATGGTGGGGTTGGGGTAACCGGAGGCGATGCAGGGCAACTCTATGCTTCGCCCCACTTGTACTTCTCCTGACTGAAAACTGTCCATCACAGAAGGCGGGGTTTCAGTGGGATCTAAAGACAGAGAGAAAGTTCTTAATAAAGAAAGACCAAGCAATTCTTGCCCAATAATGTATTAACTTACATACATAAGTCTTAAAGATACAGTTGCAAAACTGCTGAGGAATGGTCAGAGAAGAGAAGGAATATATATATACATTTGTTTATTTATTTATTTTTCTGCAAGACCTTTGACTGACATCATAAGTAGATTTTAGGAAAAAATAAATATGCAATTAAAATGCACACTCTCTTTAAAAATAAATTAGGATCTCAAAGCTATTTTAGAAGCGCATCCAAGACAGTAACAAATTAAATTATGAGAATAGGCTTAGTGCATTAGGATTGACAAATATGACAAAGATGTGTCAACTGCCCAGCAAATAGACAAAAACCCACACACTCACCCAGCACAGAGAGACGAGCCCCATTGCTCTGCCTGGTTTCTCCGCTGTATTTGTGCTTGGTGATGCAGCGGTAGGTAGAGAGGGCGTCCTCTTTCTGAACGTCAGATATGTAGAGGGCCCCATATGATGTCAGGAAAAACCTGTTACCTGAAGAGAGAGGGGAACAGATCATATTGACACCGATTTCATTGGCCGACAAAAAAGGTAAAATAAATAAGAAACATCTTTAAAGTCAAATAATGGCATTGGTGTAAGAAAGTAGGAAAGAAGGAGTGTTTTAATATTTGATGTGTATGTTATTGTAACAGTATGTTACTTCACATCAACAGGCCCTGACTCTGGTGTATCTGTACATTCACAAAGGCCATATTTTACAATCCAGCACTTACCCAGGAACCAGAAGTATGTGAATGCTTTACTTTTTCAGTTCAGTACATTTTAGCTGCTAATGTTTCTGACAAAAAAAGAAAGTTCTCAAATAAGATGTTTGATGTACTGATTCTGTGTGCGTTTGCTTTAGAATTTATATAAACACTGTTTGAATTCAAATTATGAGACAAGAATCTAAATTCTTTCTCCTAGGGGGGAAAATGTCTTATCAGGTTTGTATCATGAAAAACATCATCACAAACATACTGTATAAGAAGTGGTTTGCTTCATTTAAAAAACTGATGAGTCTCCTGTGCTGTAAAAGAGAAACCTAAAAGCAATGAAATGTTCCTATGGGATGACTTAGCTGTGTGTAGAATGTAAAAGCAGAGTTTGTATGTGTTCTGCTAAACTGCACATCACTGGACACAATAACAACAGCAAAGTATGTCAGTGTGTGAGAACAGTCAGTCAGTCCCGAAGTGTGTGTGTCCTAGTTTTTCCAGCCAGGCAGGATACAGCATGTGTATTGGGGCAACCGCACCGTTATGAGAAAACTAACTGAACTGAAAATATAAAAACACACAAGACACTCTGTCTGATGCAAACACTGAAATAAACGCACTTTAAGAACGAACCTTCAGCTATAGGCCAACATCTGGAGTCAAATCCACACTTTGACTCATTAAAAACGTGAGGATGTCTTTATATATTTATGCTGAGGTATCATTAGTTGACTAGCTGCCATGTGTTTTGTTTCTCCCTCTATATTAGGACACACTTGTGCATTCAAAACTCACTCAACAAGACACAACGTTCCTATAGAAAGCAGGATTACCCTGTGGGAAGAAAGTGTGTGTGTGTGTGTGTGTGTAAAGGATGGCGATCGATGCGTTTTATGGCTCGAGAGCTTCATCCAACGCAGATTTATGAAAGCGGAGAGGACAGGCTTGACTCGGCAGCCCACACACACACTCCATCACTATAACAAGCAGCTCACTCACACACACACACACACACATACACAGATAGTAGCTACAGACAAACAAAGACAATGGCTGGAAACAAAGATAAATTCAACGTGCGTCTGTGTGAATGTCATGGCCATGCGATAAGACAATGAAATGAAGTATGTGCACACAGCATCGGCTGTGTGTATGGATGCATGATTATTTGCGTCACAAAAATATATTGAATGAATATTCGTATGCCAGCTAAGCATGAGCACACGTGCGTTTAAGTGTGTGTGTATAGACGTTACACAGTGTCTGTGTGGGTATTGTTGTCACGCTGAGTGCTAGGCCCGGCAAACTGTAATTTAAGAGTCGGCCCTCGCGCTTCAACCTGCATATTAAGCCTTACAGGATAATATGCACTTGGTGACTTTAACCCCCTACAACATCAGCGCAACACTGTCACAACATTTCACCCGGAGTGAGAGACCAGGGAGGGAGAGAGAGCGAGCGAGCAAAAGAGTAGTTTGGTTTAATCGCAGTCACTTGGATCTTTTTCATTGTGAAGACTGGTAAATTAAATATCAGCAGCCAGGGACACAAGGTCTGTCTTTCTCTCACTCTTTTTCATTTTCACTCTGCCTTATTTTTTTCTTAGCTGTAAAATTGTTGCACAAGTGAAGTGAAATATTAAACTGATAAAAATTCTGTCATCGTTTCCTCGTGTTGTTCCAACTCAATTTCTTCTGAAGAACACATTTTGCATAATGTTCACACTGTTCTGTTATCTAGTATAAACAAGTATACCAAAGTAAAATTATAGCTTTGTGTGAAGGGCAGTCAAACAATTTGTCTCCATTTTACATTTTCACAAATTGGTGGTTAATGCATATGATTTTGTCTGTTACTTTTTTTACATTTTAGTTTATGGCCTTATAAACTAAAACGAGCAGGTGGGCTGGCATATGGCAATGTTGCAAGTCATATTCAAACCCACAATCTCCATATGAGCACCACAGCAAAAAGCCATGGTTCCAAGTCATTTACCTTTTGCTTGTCAGAACGGATCACATGCTTTCACAGAAGAAGTGACCCACTGGGTGTACAGGTTTAAAAATGCAGATTGATGGATTAAAAGACAGGCAGACAGAGCTATGCACATATTAGTCCCACGTCTCCTTGCGATCAGTTCTGTTTGGGAGTGCAGATCAATTCTTGTCTAGTCTTCCTTCGCCTTGAGGTGTGTGTGTGTGGAGGTTTTGGGGGGGGGCATGTAAGGTCTGTCTAAAACAAGGGCTTGAGTGTACGACACACATACACGGTTCTGTGGTAGTGCCGGAGTGTGTAGCGTGGGCAGCCTGGGGCATCATGTCAGACCGATGGAAGAAAAAAAAAAGTGGAATTGGATTTATGTGTGGAGCATGGCAACCTTCCAGTTATATCTCACTCTACACAGACTCCCAAAGGCCAGAGAAAAACACTCACACACACATAAAGAGAAAAGAGGTTTATACACATGTTTGAGAATGTGTGTTTTGTTACGGGATGTCAGGAGGGCAGGCAACTCTCTCGCTCTCTCAGCACAGGACTCTGTGAGTGCAAAATCGGGTCTAAAAATAATACCCTACCGGAAGTAAAGCCGCCATTTTCCTGCCATCATTTTCAAGGTAAAAAGAAACAGAATAATAGAGGATATGAATAGTAATGTGAAACACACAACAGTGTACAAAATAGAACAACAACAGAAATAAAATCGTAACGTGCGGATGCCAGGAGAGGAAGGGGTGGGGAACGACAGAACGATAATAGAAGGGAAAAGAGTAAGAAGACGCTCACGAGATGAGAGAAGAGAAATACCGAAATATCACAAGTAAAAAAAAAAGAGAAAGAGACAGTTGGAAGCAGAATGCGCGATGACAGAATGATAGACACATGAAGATGGAGGGAGAGAGAAACAAAAAGAGAGGGGTGTGGGCTGAAGCTGTTGTTGAATTTGCTCTAGGAGCTACCATGCAAATGATGGCGCCGCTGCAATGCTAACGAGGACCGGGTTTCAAACTGTTCGGCCCATTACTTATTAATGCTCTGCGTCTCTTCCCCCTCCCTCTTTCCCTCTCTCGCTCCACTTTTCCCTCTCTCTCTCGCTGTTGCTAGGGCCCCTGCGCTCACGTGACGTGGGTTAGGGGGCGCTGCGGTGGCATGTGCAAAAATCGGAGCGAGAGAAAGAGGGAGGGATGATGGGAAGGCTGGCGAGGAGTGGTGTAAACGGAGGGGATGCTAACGCTTGTTTGTTCGTTAAGCCACAAACGGGTTACCAGGGCACGCGCGGAGAGCCTGGCACACGGAGAGACGGGCCAGTGAGTGCTCTGATTGGCTGCGGGTGGGACTCAACGTCAGGTCGATGCAGAATATGGTTAACGAAGGAGAGCTGACAAAAATCCAGAGAGCTAAGAGAGCGAGAGGGATCAAAGATAAAAACAATGTCACAAAGTGAAGGAAGACACTTGGTGATGGGACAAAGAAGGAGAGATGAAGTGAAAAAGGCTCTATTGTTGACTTTTTTTTTTTTTTACTGAAACAGTCACGTTCAAACACACACTGCACTGCTGGTTTTGTAGGAAAGCCTCAACCGAATCTTCCTTGACGCAATATGGCGTATCCAGAGATGACTCTAGAGTTCCCATTCACCTGGCCTTACACACATGATGGGCCCTTATGCTCAATGTATAAGGTGTAATTCTTCAAGAAAGATGTCTAGATCAGTTATGAAAGAACCACCTCAACTGGTCAAATATCTTTGATGTGAGACACTTAAGACACCATCTACACCATCTATTTTTGACATTCTCTCTGACAACAGTACAATCTGATTTCATGTATTTTTTTTGACATTCATTACAGACAGTCTCAAAATGAGTGACCAGTGTAGACAAGGTTGTGTGACTTATATATATATATAGTCAAGACTGAAGAGGTTTCAGACACTCCCCTTTACAGTATATCATCGCTAACAATGCCTGCACATATAGTGTTCTGTCTTGTACTTTACTGATACAGAGAGTTTGCATGTACTTTTGGGAAAGGAATCAGATTTCTTTAACCAATGCACCACATACTTCTTGTGCCTTTCCCTGCATCTACCTCTTCTCTCCACTTCCCTGCTGTCATTCTTTACTTCCCACCCACTCTTGTCCAACTTCAGCCTGTGTTCTCTAGTTGTGCTGTTCTTTCGCTCCTGCTGTTCTCTTCGTCTCCATACTCCAACCTTCCAACTCCAACTTCCAACCTTCTTGAGAACCCCAATCACATATGAGTGAGTGATCTCTGTGACCGTGTTCACACAGTAACAGAACACGGTTTAATACAGTTGCATTCACACACAGATTGCTTATTTACCCATACATTTCCGAGACTCACAACCTTATCGTTGTTGAGCCCCTGCTGTGTCAGTGTGACTTAGTGTGGACAACTAATTGTCTGTCATGCCATTTAGTGTGAGTCACTTGGTGGACACACACATATCTTGTATGTGTTGCATGTTTTTATGTTTGGCTTTGGAGCTGTGAGGATAAAGATAAAGGATAAAAACTCCTGACTTCCTGGAGGGCCACAACACTGTTCCAACACTACTCCAACATACATAACTCTAGCTTTCACTTAACCCTTAATGAGTAGATGGATGAAGTGTGTTTAATTAGGATTGAAGCAAAACTTTGTAGGGCTTGTAGTTTTGGACCCCTGTTCTAGATCCAGTCACTGTCTTGTCTGCGGTTGATAACACTAATTCAGGTATAAAAGCTGCTGTTGTTTAATTAAGATTTAATGGATGGCCTCTTGTCTCAATTGGACTCTTCTTGTGTCATCTGTAATAAGACAATTTCCAGTTTAATGGATACAAGCTTATATGATATTACCTTAGTTACTGTTATGTGATTGGCATGCGGAGGATGCAAGCTTGAATTACATGTTCATATAGATAAAGCTAGAGTTGCAATTCTAAGCTGCTGTGGACAGGACATATTCCCCCAGTTTCACAGACAAGGCTTAAGCTAGTCCCAGACTAAACTGCATGTTTGAGCTGTCTCAAAAAAGCTAAGCCCGTTTATGAAACCGGGCCTTTGAGTCTTACATATTTAAGCAGTGCTAATTACAGTGCTTTTGCCAGTCCCAAACACTTACAGTGATAACCTAGCCTCTCTTTCATAAACGGTTCCCTTCTATTTAACAGTGTGAAGTTGTCCCACATTGCTTGTCTTGGGTGTGTCTATGAGGGGCCAAGGGCAACCCGAGATTCATTCTTTGAAAATCAGACATGTAAGGCCACAAAAGGGAAATAAAGATGTCTGTGATAGTTTTAGGGCTTCTGCCTCCAAGAACCAAGAGCTAAAGCTAAAAATTAATTCTATTTTACTGTACTGAATGATAACATAAAAAAACACACACTTGCCCTCATAGTTTTAATAAGAACACAAGAAAGCCTTGCTAGATTACATGAAACTAAGACAGAATTTTAAATTTGCTTTCTGAGAATCAGAAAGGTCAAATAAAGAGCCAGCTGTCCCCCATATAATCCACGCGTGCATTTTAGTATTCATCCGAGTGCCTACTCCGTCCTGGTTCGCCCTAATGACAGGACACGGGGGGCAAGCATAAAGCATTGCTGAGCGTGGAGAGTTCAACTATAAACATGTGTTCCCCTGGCCAAAACATGTGTGTGAGAGAGCGTATGTGTGTATGTACAATCAAAATTCTGCCATCATTGCATTGCCAAGGTCAGAGCAGAGTCACCCCGATAAACTTAATTTGCTTTTGATACCAGTGCTGTTCACACATACATAATTATACATGTATACACACTTACACTGCCACAAAAAGTGCGTAAATAATTGTGTAATTGTGTCTAATTGCGTTTTGGTGAGTCACATACAACAATGTAACCTACAAATCTGTCTTCAGGCTGATTAATAAGCCATAAAGACAATCAGGCTGAAAACAGGAGATGGCCAGGTTAAGGATATTGACATCAACCAGATGTAAGAGAAGAGTATTTATACTGGTCAGTATCAGAACATTTCAGAACCATGAACAGCAGCAATTTACCACCGAGTTGCTTCAGTTCAGCACCTTGGACAGCCACACATCATGCTGATGTCCACAACACAGTCTCTTTTCCACAGAAACATTGTAACAGAGGTATATCACCATTAAAACACAACAACGCACAAATCCTAACCCCACTATGCCACATCATGTTACACCAGGTTGTGGAGATGCCCAAAGGGTCGCCGTGGATACGCACAGTCAAATTAAATAGTAATGTGACATATGGTACATGGCCGCAAAACTCAGCCCAGCAACAGTGACACAAACACTCATACTGCAGAGGACAAACACAACAACCTGCCTAGCCATATAGGAAAAGGAAGGAGTGAAATAGAGGTGGGTCTATCTATCTATCCAAGTTTCCCACACTTTAACTCTATTCTCTCTGTCTCACACACACACACACACACACACACAATTGCCATATTGCAGTGTAGCCGCAACACACAATTAATTAACATTTGCCCACAGTATGGCGTGTATGTGCGTGTGCGTGTCGAGGAAGTAATTAAGATTGAACTGTAATAAAACACCCATCCTCCTAAATCTTAAGGCCTCATTGAATGATGTATTAACTGAACTATCTGACTGGGGCATGAATGGGAACAGAGCTCCAGCAGAATCAATACCACTCTCTTCTGCTCCACCTCTTACCACTACCATCATTTCTTTTCTTCTCCTTTCTCTTGGTCGCAAAAGAATTACTCAGCGGCTGACAATAGCACATCTACACCCTCCGACAATAGCCACTCATTCCTTCATTGGCCCTCCTTTCACTATCTACACTTATGAATGATACCTCTCCTTCATTTCAGCTCTATTCACATTCAAAGCAGGGAGGGGACAGGCAGCCTGAAGTGTCTTGTAATAATAGAAGCATATTTTGATAAAAGACGCCTGACACCTCGCAGGCTCTCAATGACAATGCAAACGCTATGTCTGAGACGCTGATGTGTGGTGGGAAGGATGTTTGTCACATCTGGAGGTCGACTCGTGTAGCTATTACCTATGTGAGGTTGGAGGTCGCAACCTTGTAGGGTAGAAACACCTCACGCTCGGGAGTTTTCTTAAAGGGAAAGTAAACCCCAAAATGAATTTCTGTCATCACCCTAAATTTTTTTTTTGTTTCAAATGTGGATCTTTTTTTACGTTTCCCTTCTTCCAAACCCTCCTCATTTCCCACACTCTTCCACCCCTTGACCTTTCACTGTACTTATTTTCCACCGCAACCTTCCTACATTCCCTTCCTTCTATGTTTCTCTCTCTTTCTCTCTCTCTCTCTGTGCAATGGTTGGAAGAGAGTGGGTTTGTGGAGGACTAATATGCTCATTAAAAAGGCATGCTTCACCGTCAAATGCCAGCTGCCGCTCTTTCCCTCCTCCTTCTATCCCTCTCCCTGTTTGTTACAGTGGGAAATTGTGATGCCCATGTTCAACCTTAGCTATTGCTTATGTCTGACCAAAAACAACAACAACAACAAAACATGTATATATAAAAGCACGTACATATACAAGAAGATCTATCTACAGTATCTATCTAGAAACAACCTGTGGCCAATAGCATTCTGCTTCAGTATATTACACTTTTTTTGTTTTTGTTTTTACTTTATCCTCTCATTTCTCCTCTCTGTCTCTTTTCCTAGTGTTTTGGCATTACTTCCTCTACTTGTGTTCTTCCTGTTAAGACCTCTCTTGTTCTTCATACTCTTTTCTTTCACATTGCACCCCTTGAATATTTATGGACATTCTAATTAGGCTGCTGAGTGTGGGAGAGGTTTTAACCAGTACTGGCAGGAAGAGAGAGAAAGAGAAAGGAAAGAACAGAACTGAAAGGTATATACAAGTACATATGACATATTTATGTATGTATGTATATGGAACTTTGAGATTGAGCAAAGATTGGATTTGGGTGTTTTTTTTTTTTTCTTTCCTTTTTTTTTCTCCACACGTTTCTCACTGCACTTTTGGAGAAACCACTGAGATGTTAAAAATATCTTGTGTTATTCTACTTCCATGCTGCTGTGTCTTAGTTCCACGCATTAAGCTTACGATGTGTCTTCATACAACACGTAAAAGCAGCTGACAACATAAAAACACATTTGCAGCCCTTCAGTGAGTCTCGTCGTTTAATAATTAAGGCCCATTGATAATTGATACGGACACGGGACGTAAGAAGCAAAAATGAGGAATCCATATCTAATGCACATCACCAAAGAGAACTAACACCACCAAACATGAGCAGATTATCTGCGGTCTGGAGAAGAAAAAAAAGCAAACCAGGCAAAAGATGAATCTGTGTTTGCCGCTAAAAATCCTACCAGCAAATCAATTATTAATAAACTAACCAAGCCTGTTGAACTGAAGACAAGATGAATCTGTACAGTGCACACAAGTAACAGACAGTGATTGATGTAGGAATGGTCGGTGAGATTGACTTAAATCTGTAGGCTGAATGTGCAGAATACAAGACATAAACACACGCACTCACACACACATACACACTGGCCATTCCCACACAAATCAATACAGAGTCTCGCCAAGGAAAGTTTGGCCTGGCTGACTCCTACACTGAGGCAACAGCGCCAAAACATCACTCGCAGAGAACTGCACTACTTCTTCCATAAGTTTAATTATTCTTATGATTAAGCATGCCAGTTTTTTTCTTTTTTTTTCGTTTTGTTTAAGATTTAAAAGCTAAAATGTGTTTTTTTGTTTATTGAGTCAAACTTCTAAACAGGCTTACGATTGCACTTTTGCTATAAGTGCATGTGTTAAATTGCATTAGAAATAAAAATGAGTGAATAAAAAATGACATCTTAAAACCATAAGATAACTTCTGAAATGGTTGCCAGATTTGCAGTATATGTGCATTATTATTTCATCTTAAAGTTTGGGTAAATGTA
>JAUMHR010000069.1:4430085-4450811 GCA_032361145.1 Enteromius fasciolatus
TTTATATATATATATATATATATATATATATATATATATATATTGTTTTTGCCAGAAAAAATACACAAACACATAAATACAATTAAATAAAATCAAAAACTTCCATATGTGGTTAAACATTGTGATATGTCAACAAATTCATTTGTCATGAATATGCATAGAACCGAAGATCATTCAAAGAACACATAGATATTGCTATGACAAGCGTCCAAGAAATAATTTTATCACAATGTCATGCCAAAAAATCTGTTGTATTACTACAAAACGTTTTTGTTACGAAAACAAAAAACCCTACGAAAAGTGGCAAAGAGGCCAAACAAATCAGTGTTGAACAGCGACAAAAGAAATATGACCGAAGAAATGCACTGTAGGACAGAAACGTCCAGTCGAATCAGTGTGGTGTAATTCCTCTTCAGCGAGTGAGTCCCCGCTGGAGTTCAGTCCCCTCTTCCCTCATCCCTCACATGCTCTTTCAGCACCTCCAAATAAAAACCCATACACTCCATTCACTGCTCAGACTATTGATTTATTTTTCAGACTCACTTTAGAGGACAATTTGTATAAAGCTTTTCCATAATGCATGTGTGTGTGTGTGTTACTGAAACTTATGATGTGTGAGGGGCATGTTAGGACATGACCAACTTCTCTATCACACACAAATACACATTAACATGTACTGAAACACTACACACACTAGCATACGCGCACATGAGGTGACCATCAATCGTTCACGGGTTCCTCTGGAACAGGGTGACCTCTAGTTACCATCAGCAGCTTTTAAATCGAGCTTAAACTTTTCTATACGATGAAATTGAATGGGGATTCGAGCCGTCAAGCTGTGGACCGTGCTATAAAAGCATTCCATATGAGCTTCAGAAGACTTTTGAAACTGTGTGTGAGTCACATGGATCACTTTATTGGACGTTTTATGTCATTTTATGACATTCACTTTTATTGAATGGGAAAGTAGCAGCATGAACATTCTGCCAAAAATCTTCTTTTAAGGTCTACCTTCAATCAATTAATCGATCATACCCATTTGGAAGATGTAAATGAGGACATATTTTTATTGTACAAAATAAGCATGCTTGGGTGAAATTTATTCGTAAGCAAAAAAAAAAAAAGCTTAATATATATATATATTAAGGGTGAGACGAAATACGACTGGTCTCGCGAGAACGAAACTGTTGCCGTGTTTTATTTATGACGTATTATATAGTATTATAAAAAGTATCTAAATAATAATACAGTAACACTGGTGTAATATATTGCTGGTATCCACATAAATGTATAAACTTAGTAGCACCTTAAATTCTATAACAGACACAGTTCACATCCACTTCAAAAATTACCTGAACACAGATCTACTCACTTCCTCCTCTAAATCTGCTCTCTCATTCAGTGGTTTTCCTCTGAGCTTTCTCTGCTGAAGTGTTTGGTTCAGGGAAGTCTGTCCAGGTTGGAGTTTATGCCCCTCTCAGCAGGAAATCTGTCAGCCATTCGGAATGTGTTTGTGGCATGCGCATAACTGTGAAAGCACTGGACTGTATATGTGTGTGGCGCCATGGTGGTACGCTAATAAAAAAAAAGATAAATAAAAAATCACACTGCGATGCATCCTCACACCTTCCTCATTCCGACCGTCGTTTCATACTCGTTGCCATGGAGATAAGATAAAACTCACACTGTTTTGGGCTTACAGAAGAGGAGGAGAACGATCTGAACAAAACTGCCTGATGAAAACTCATGCATGCACACACACACACACACTGGTGCGTACATTTCACACTATTTCAGACAAACTGACACCAATAGCAAAAAGGAACACTTTAAGCCATTAGTTCAATCAAAAATTCTTCTTTACCCCAACCTCACGTTGTCCCAAACTCATGTTTTCTTTCTTCCAAATGACCAAAAAGGTGTATTTTTTTAAGAATCTCCAGGCTACTATTTTTTTTTTTTAATATTCAATCAAAGTGAATAGTGAAAAAAAATCAAAAAACACCACGGAAGTAGTTCATACAACAGTCACATACAATATCCCAAGTCTTCAGAAGTCATTTAAACTTTTGTTCACTCACCCTAATATTGTTCCCAACCCATTCGTTATTTGTTCATCTTCGGAACACAAATTATAATATATTTAATGAAACCTGAGATACAATTTTAAACTGTCATTTACTTAAAGTTTTGACACACGCTCTTAAAAACGGCTTAAAAGCTTCTTCACAGCGAGGCTGTAGAAGAGTCATTTTTGGTTCCACATATAACCATTCGGTCAAATGTTCTTTAAATAACCACCTTTTTAGAATCTGAAGAACCTTCTTTTGTAACAAAGACCCTTTTTTGAAACAGAAAGGTTCTTCAGATGCAAAAGGAACTTTATGAAAAAGGGGTCCCTTTCAGTCGGTCACTCCGAGTCAGGGAACGAGGGTTACAATACGTAACCGAGACGTATTTTCTATGGCACAGTGAAGCACATTTATTTTAAGAGTGCAGAGTATTGTAGTATACGCCATCCAGCCTTTTTTTTCTTCACAAAAAACTATCGTATGACTTCAGAAGACTTTTACAATGTTTTTTAAGCCTCCCTCCATTATAAAGAAACTTGGATGTTCAAATACTCATTTTTTTCTTTAATTCACCAGATTAGTTCTTCTCTCTCAGTTTGTGTATATGTATCCAAGTGCTACAGTCTTATCAGGTAGTCAAATATTGACACAGGAGAGAGCAGCAGCACGGCCACTTCCTGTCACTCACTGAGTTTAATAGTGTATGCATGGTAATGTAGCATAAATGTGCAAAATATCTACTTCTGGATATCACAGGACAAGACAAGGAGGACAAAAGGGCAACTGACAGTGAAGAGATTGATTATTAAAGATCAGCAATGTGTCATTTACTGGATTGTAAAGGGAAAGTATATGGAGTGGAATCACACTGCTAGCAATGTACCGGGAAGGAAGTGAGCATGGACCTAATTTTACAGCTAAAAGATATTTTATCACTAAAAATGGGAGATTTTTTTGCCCATTATTCCAGTTTTGCTTGGTTTTCCGTGAAGTGTCAGGCTGATGTAGAACTACAGCCACACACATCCCCGCTTACACTCACAAACTGCACCACTATTTGAGATTTACTGCAAACAAGATGCAGTTTTTCCTTGCCCTTCATATAAATAGTCCTATCAGCATAATGATTCCACATCGCGCATGCTGACGTGCTTATTTCTTTATTTCTTTTCCATTTCAGATCAATAATTTAGCATCCCTCCGTCTTTTTTGCATTTCATTAAATTCGCACAGGGAATTGCTTGGATGTTATGAGCCTCATCCCAGCGTCATCAATGGGAAATAGCAAAATGGCTGAATGACCCTTTCAAAAAAGGTGCTGAATTGAAGGGAGACCCCGAGGATCAATCACACGTTACTGTATCTGATGGTTATGTCTAATCAATACTTTTGAGTTTACAATTCGAGAAAAACTATCCAGATAAAGAAATAGTTTGCCTAAAAAAATTGTAAGGTCAGAATAGATTTGGAGAAATTTAGCATTTTTTTTCAATGGATCATCTGCAGTGAATGGGTGCCGTCAAAGTGAGAGTCCAAACTGGTGATAGAAACATCTCAATAATTCACAACTCCAAAAAAGTGTGTAATCTGACCTAAATACAGTCCATAATCATACTTCCTACCGTGAAAATGTCTATCCCCTATTGTTCTCTCACATCAAAATATACAGACAAAATGGTTTTGGACCATATTTGCTTGTAAGCAGTGTTTGATCTGTGCATATTTCTCGTCTGATTCAGGCGAAAAGACTTTATCACTAGAGAAGGCAATATTATGGACATTTTATTATGGAATATAATGGGTGTTTTTATCAGTTGTTTGGAATTTTGTTTTGGTGGCACCCATTCACTGCAAAAAGGCGATCTTTCTATAAATCTGGAAAGGAAAAAGTGAATTATAAAGACAGTTGCAGCTCAAAATGACATGTTGAACATTCAATTATAACACAAGAAAGAATTTCAGCAATGAATTCACATCTAAGGTCAGGGTTTAGTTTAAGGTTAGTCTATAATAATAAAAATGGGCTTTATTTAGGAAAAATAGAAGCTGATGAGCCAAACTGAGATGGGGATGAGGAAAATCTCTGTGTTGGCTGGGTGTAATTTTTTCTTTCTTATTATTTCTTTTTTTTTTTTTACTCCCAGCTAAAACAAGAGTAGACTAATGACAGGCAGTGTAATTGAACCTGTAAATCCTGCACTAACTCCTCACCGCTCTCTCTGATCCTCTTACACATCTTGCCATCTTAAACATGAGTCACACAGCAGAAATCAGCTTACTGCTTCACACACACACACTCTCCGGCCCTCCTACGCATACAAGTGAACCCTGCCGCTATTACACCATTAATAAAAAAGTACCGTCGCATTACCAGTTTCTCCTTCTTTGAGACATTTGCCATGGTAACACATTGGTGCTCTTAACTAAAAGCTCTCCAATAAAGCTCTAGTTCCTCATTTGAACCCGATGGGGTTTGTGTCAGGTTCAGGTTTCCTAGAATTTTATTTCAGATTTTTACTGTTAAAATGTTTATTGGTAAGGTCTCATGCTCACCGTGGCTACATTAATTTGATCAAAAATTATATTAATATTGTGAAATATTATATTTCAAATAACTGTTTTCTTTTTTTCAAATATTTTAAAATGTAATTCATTCCTGTGATGGTGAAGTTGAATTTTTAGCATCATTATTCCAATCTTCAGTGTCACGATCCTTCAGAAATCATTCTAATATGTTGATTTGCTACCCAGTTAACATTTATTATCATTATTATTAGTAGTATTAGTAGTAGAAGAATGTATTAAACTTGGATAATTAAAATTTAATAAATATTAAAACCATTTTAATAAGTAATTAATTTTGTAAATAATAAATACAATTATTATAATTAATTTAATTAATAGAATCAATTTAAATCATACAGACTAAAATCAATAACATTGGCATTTTTATTTAAAAAATATATATTTTGGTGTATTGCTATAAATATATATATATATATATATAAATTTGATGATAATTTATTTTATCATTTTGAGCTTGACAACAGGCAACATTCATTTACATTATACTGCAAAGAGAAGCCTTTTAAGCAGCCTGCCTTTATTCTACAACATTGCTCAAGATAAACCAGAGAGTTAGCTTCGCTCATGTTGAAGCAGATGATTAGAATTTTTTAGCTCAATTGATGTGCTAGGTAATCTTTAAGCAAAGAGTGTCAGAGTCAGTTTGCTAGAGCTGGAAGTGTGACCTTATGTTAATCCATTAAAGCGACTGGTTAATCAATTAATTTGGATGTCACGGTCAGCCACAACAATGCTGCACAACAGATAGAGGGGAAAACAACAAAAGCGCTGGCCTGGAATCACACAGACATACGCGTCACCAAGGTGTACATCCCTATGGACGTTTTTCCCACAATCCCCCTTATCGTGTGGATGACCACTCACACATCCGCATCTGTGACAAGAGAGAGGGGAATCCGAGCATGTAATCAATCGATATTTGCTGGAAACCTCTGAACCCCTTATACTGATACACATTGACACAGCGGCTAAAGCGGATCAATGAGCGCTCCAGTGTGAAGGGCAGGAAGATGCACTCCTCCATTGAGAAAGATGAACTGAGCAAAGAGAGAAAGAGAGAGACTCTAGTCACTGATTCCTTCTGACTTGGCCGGTGTAAGCAGCACCTATTGATTTTCCAATCAACTACAAGGCCAGGGTTCACACAAACGTACACACACACACACACACACTTCGCCACTTGAGCTAGGAAGTACGCTACTCAAGAAAACTGCTACCTTGTTTGAACGCACAGACAAAGCGCTCTTGGTAGAATCATTTTGCTGCCTTTGCAGGGAATTTGATAAAGTGGAAAAGCATTTTGTCCACTATCAGACTGGGTTTAAAAAAAAAACATATATATATATATATATATATATTTTTTTTTTTATTGTATATGTTTATTTTTTTGTTTCCGTTTTAATAATTCATATGTATATATATATATATATATATATATGCACACACAAAAAATATACCAATGCGTTATAAGCACAAATACTAACAATCAAGCATAAGAGAACATAAAAACTTCTCTATCTTGCTCATAAGTTATGATAAGATCACAATTTTTTCATGCAAATTGAGTTTATCAGTAACTGTGAACCAACATTCGGTCCCAATGTACTTAGATGTTGTGAGTCATATCTCCATTTAGGTAGAATTCGGAAATATGTACTGTATAGTCATTCTCAGACAAACCTTCCTGGACATTACCCCCATGAAAATCTTTGTGTAATGTTGTATGCATACCATGTTAGAAAATATTGAAAATAAATGAGAATTATCCATTCTGACAGTACAGAGCATTATGTGTCATGATTCAGCTCCATTTTGTTGAATTGCCCTATTTTTCGGTTTCTGCTCCATCCAAACAAAATGGTAGATATTGAGAAAGGTCAAAATGAATTAGGGAGAGTTCTTTAAAACCATATTGAGAACATTAGGGTAAAAATAAAATATAAAAATAAAAAACAAGAGCTTTCATTTTAACACCTCAGATGAATGTTCAACAACAAAAAAAAACACACACAAATGTAAATTGACATTGTAACGTCTAAAATAATTTTTGAAGATTGGGCCTACATCATTATGCAGGCAGAAAGAGGGTCACCAATCTTTCAGCCATTAAATTATGCAGTACACAAATGCATAAATTTATATATATATATATAATCATATGGAATTTACACTTTTTTGCATTTTTTGGAGCATAATTTTGGGAGAAAATATCCAGAATGCTCGCCCATGCCTAACATTGGACTCCGAAACAAAACCCATCATATTCCACACCTTGAAACCCAAATGACCTTCCCACCCTTTGAACGACAGGGCCGATAAACTGCAAACAGAGTTAGGATCTTAAAATGTATAAAAAAAACATAACAGATTTCAAATCTGCACTTACTTTTAAAGCCCAACCATGCAAGGAATGTCTTACCTGGGACGATGGAGACAGTGTCCTTCTCCCAGGACACCACACTGACGTACTCCTGCACAGCAGAGGGGATTAGGCACTTGAAGACGGCCACGTTGCCCCGCATGGACCTTTGGTCCGCCACGCGAACTGTGTAAGGTTCCCTGAACACTGTTCATGATGAAGTAGAAGAAAACAAAGGTTGGAATTTATTTCTTAATTAATAAATAATTTATTTATTTACATATTTACAGAGTTGTTCAAAAAAGAAAATAATCCTTAAATATTTTATTTTATTACATATATAAATATATTTCACAAGTTTGCGCTTCCTTATGATAACAACTAGAGTGTATTTGGCGTGCTGTCCGGGGAGCGAGACAGGATGTTGGCGAACGCCGAGCCCTAGAAGATGGAACCCTAGGGGGTAGAACCCTAACCAGGGCTGAGCTCGACGTCCGGCTCGAATCCCACTCGCCCCCCCAGGGAAGACGCGAAATAACGCTGGAGAAGGGGAGGAGGAGGGATGCGTAACGAGATAAAGAGAGGAGGAAAAGGTGCCTATTTAAGGGGATGGTATATAGATTTGATTGGCTGGGAGAAAATAGACTGATTAGAAGATTGAAAACAGCTGAAGCTAATCATAGCGTCATTGCTCCTCCCGAAACTTGTTTTGTCAAACATCACATGTATTTTTTTTTAATTCATATACATCACCAATCATAATAATAGGCATACATATATATATATGTGTGTGTGTATCAATCATATAAATGGCATAAGTAATACATTTAAAACAATCTTATTAATAATAATAATAATAATAAAACTTCAGTCAATTGTATATGATGATTAAAATACATTTAATTAAATAAAATAACATTAATATTAATAGCTATATAAAATCTTTTAATTTAATATTTAAATACATAATATTTTGGCAGAAGAGTGAAGAAAAGAAAACTTATATGGGTCAAATGCATTCATTTTAATAAAAAATATAAAGTGACTGTGAGAGGGCGACTGAATCTTTTTTAATTTTCTGGTTTTATGTGTGTGTCAAGAGGTGTTCAAGAGTTCAAGACGTGGCCTTTTTCTAAATCACCCTGGCAATGCATGCAGACGGCGGCGAGTGGACGACACTGCACAGCCTCTGGAGCTGTCAGAAACATTTGCCCCCGCTAAAGGGACCCTTTCTGCACCTGACAACCGGAACCCGGACGAAAAAATCAATAGACAAGAAGAACACACAAAGCGAGCAGGGTACGAAGATGTTATTTACGGGCAAGGAGATCCTCCTACGGTAAAGGGTAACAGGGGAGCGCGAGCAGATTAAAGGAGGCGCTGAATTTAATTTTAATTTCAGGGACTCAATTTGCTTTGTGTCTTTCATCAACATCTATTTACTTACGGATTTTAATTTCTCCCTCGTATCTTTGGGGAAGTAACGCAAGACGCAGAGCGAGGGCATCTCATTCACGAACATGACGGCGCAAATTTGATCACACAGTCGGGGGATGTTTTCAGAGAACTCTGTGGGTATTGCAATTGGATTCGCGGGCAATTCAACTACGCAGCTTTTTCAGCCCATCAAAAAAGAGACCGATCATAAGAATTCATGAAATGTGGCAATCACCCACAACCTCCTGTCTCGCTTTCACTCGCTACTTCTATTTCTATATATAATTAACGCCTGGCTTGCGGGTGAATTTCCTTGGTCATTAATAACGGTTTCTGCCAGGTGCCAGTGTCACCCACAGCGAGGCGAATCAGTGTCCTTGTCTGATAGTTAAGTCATGAATCGCTGAGCCCAGTCATTATGTTTCTTTTCTTTCTGGTCTATGGAAATATGTAAATGAAAGATGCTTGAGTAAGTTAAAACAGGCTGTGTATATTTGGCCACTGTTAACTAACCAGCTTCTTACCAATGCAGATGAGTTTTGAATCGATAAAACAGATCAATAGAACTCTCTATTACACTCAGGACTCCATAGTCTACAAATAATCATTTATTCAGTCATTGATTGACTGAGAGTCTCAGGCTTTATTGAATTTCTAAAGATAAACTAACTCAAAGCGGCCCTCTATTAGCTAGTTTTATTTTCACCTCAACTCGGATTGCACTACACCTGGCTGTGGAATGTTGTTTTACAGCAGTCGAAGGAGCGTAAACAAGCCAAAACATCTCTAAGGCTTCAATAATGCACGCGTAAAATTCACAGATGAATTTGCCGACAACAATAGCAGATAGCATTTTTTATGGGCAAATGACTCTCCGTCTTCATGTGCGGCATCATTAGAATGTTACTGATGCCTGACTATACTCATCGGTTGCTTGGATACCGACTGACACACGGGCTGGTGCTCTCTTTCTCCTTTTGCGCACACCAGGAGGACCGAGTCCTGTCTCGCTATCATTTAAATAATTAACTCGAAAGAAACCAAATACCGTATTTACTTATTCATGGCGCAAGATGTATAAAAAAAGGGGAAAAGATCCAAATTGAATAAGAATGAGGTGGTGAAAGGTGCTCATTAATGTAATGGTGGAGAAAAAAAAATGAACATGACCTATCAGGAGGCAGGAAGCCAAAGAAACAAAGGGTTGGAAGAAAGGAAGAGTGAGCCTGTGTCACGGTGCACCTGCCACACTCGCTGCACAAGGTCTGTGTTTAACCCTGGAGCTGACTTTAGACAAACTCAATACAGGATGTAGGACACTCTCCATTAAATATGCTACTGTGTGTTTAGGATTATAGAGGTTATACAGTTAATATAGCATGGCTATATTAACAAACAAAGAAAGAAAGAAAGAAGGAAGGAGGGATAGACAGCAGACAGACAAAGGACAGTCATTTAGATAGATGGAAAGAAAGAAAGAAAGATGGACAACAGACATACAGAAAGACGGATAGATAGACGGATAGATAGATAGATAGATAGATAGATAGATAGATAGATAGATAGATAGATAGATAGATAGATAGATAGAGACTGTCTATAGTATACATGATAATGGGGACATGCTAAG
Organism: Enteromius fasciolatus; assembly: GCA_032361145.1. NCBI lineage: Eukaryota > Metazoa > Chordata > Actinopteri > Cypriniformes > Cyprinidae > Enteromius > Enteromius fasciolatus. The sequence goes on from JAUMHR010000069.1 coordinate 4,440,170, forward strand.
AGTCGAGACACTGTAAAAGGCTAAATGAAAAATGAACAGTGAGTGGAAGGAGGAACACACACACTCATATGAAGCCCTCATAGAGAGATTTTCATAAATGTAGAGCTATCCACACAGGTGCCCGTGCTATTATTGGCACAGGATCAGCATGCAGGAGAGTGGGTGAGAAAAGAGGAGGAGGGAGAGAAAGAGAGAGACATGCATGGGGGGGGGATGGTGTCATACAGTGAGCTGTCAGCTGTCATCATTCTCCAGTGCCACCTGAGACATTCAGCGCCACACCCTGCCCCTCCCCTCACTGTACCCATGGTAACCCCTTAGTGCCAGGATCTGATTGGCTGGTGAGGGAGCCCCAGTGTTGGGTTCCTCAGGGCTCTGTGTGGGTTGCTAGGTCCACTAGCAGTTTTGCTGCATCTCAGCACTTAATTGATTAATTAGTGTAATTATTTGAGGCGAAAGTCACCCCCGTCTTGTCGCCGGTTGGTAGGTAATTCATTCCATCCTCTGAGACTTTAATGTTAAAGCGGGTAAGGTGGAAAAAGTAACATGGGCTGAACTCGCCTGGTTACATTTGAAAAATTGTTCAAGCTGACGTTATTTATAAAGGTGTAAGATTGGCGTTGCTCGATGGGGTTATTTCTGGGAAATTCAGAGTAGGTGAACGCATACGCGCGTGTGTGTGAGATGGGAACTCTAGCTTAGAGGACAGATGGAGACTGGGAGACAGGAGGGACACTGGCACTGCACAGGCTGGCATCAGAGTGAGTGTAGGGAGGTGTATGGATATCCCTCGCTGTTGCCGGGCGGCCAGCCCCACTCACGAGCTGTGACCTTGGCACCGACTGGGAGGGTCAGTCAGCCAACTGTCTGTAGCGCCGTGTGCCCGTCTGTGCGCTGCTTTTTAAAGCAGCCAGGTCAACAGGCCGGCCACTGGGACATCCAAGCACTTACATTCTTATTTAGGTTAGCAATATGGCGGCCGCTACTTCTGCTGTTACTGCAGATGTTAAGTTAAGAACTCATGTTCCACCTGTAATGTCACGCGCCACCTCTGCCACAGCACTTGCCTTGACTATACTCTTTACTAAGACCAATATGGTCTGTAAAGAGATGCAGACAAAAACTAAAGCCAATGCAGTCTTTCAGGGTAGAAGTGTGCAGGATCACACTTTATTTTAAGGTACAGTTCTCACTATTAACAAACCATTTGCTTCAATTATCTACTAATCTTCTGCTTATTAATAGTTAGTATGGTAATCAATAGGTATTGGGTAGGATTAGTGATGTATAATATGATCATGCAGAATATGTGCTTTATAAGTACTTAGAAACAGCCAATATGTCATTGATAATAAGTAACTAGTTCATAGTAAGAATTGGCCCCTATACAATAGATAGATAGATACATTACCAGTAATAAATGACAATATTTTAAAACTTAATTTCAATGTAAAAATGACTATAATATGTTAAGACTATAAAAGCTTGAAAAATGTAGAAGACTTGTAAAAAAAATAAATAAATATGACAGTACATTTATTAATATAAAATTCATCTGTTTTATATTTTAAATATATTAGTGTAATTTTATTAATTTTATAACACTTCATTTTACGGTTACACCAATTAGCATGCATATTACTAGAATATTTGCCATTTATTGGTGCTAATTAAACACATAACAATCCCTTATTTTACATCCCTAACTTAAGTATTTATATTATATATATTTATATATGAAAACTTTTCACATGTAACTAACTAATAAAACTGACTTAATTGAAAGGTAGATGTTAAGTTTAGTTACTAGGTAGGGTTAAGGGAAGTAAAATATGCTCTTACCGAATATAGCATTGATATGCGCTTTATAAATACTAACATATGCATATTAATAAGCAACTACTTAATACTAAGAATCAGTCATGACTTGTTCCTTGTAAAACCTGACCCAGAAAAAAACGTTTACTCACTGCCCTACACCACCATTTAACATATTAATACATTAAATACGTAGATGGACAGATGGATGGATGCAGTCATGTCTCACCTGCTTTGACACGGATGCTAGGGCTGCGGATCTTGCCGGCCTGGTTCTCGGCAGTGCAGAAGTAGTCATTATCATGAATGAAGCTGTTGAAGGCAGAGGGGGAGAAGGGGTAGAGCTGTAGCGTGCCGTTGGCGTGAACGTGGCGGATGTGTGGCACGTCGTAGATGTCGTCGCCAGTGGCCAGGTACCAGCGGAGGACGGCATGGGGGGCGCCACCCGCAGGACAGGGCAGGGACACCCCCACTGAGCTGGAGAAGGTCACTCTCTGCAGGGAAGCATTCACAAAGTACAGCCGCGTCGAGACCACATCCTCGCTGTGCACTGGAAGAGAGACAGCATTGTCAGTCACAAAGTGACAAAAGATCTTATTCTTTACATCAGCACCTGAACAGGTAAAGGGGCCAGTGCATACTTGTAGCTTTGGGTTAGTGCACTTTGAAATCATAAAAGTAGCACTGCGTGTCATTCTGGCAAACAGCCACCTCACATTTATGCCATGCTCTGATTGGATTATCCCAGAGACGTTCCCACTGGGTCAGCACAACGCAATTCAAAATCAATCAGTGGATTGAGAAGATGATGTAACCAAAAATTGTCCTTTATCTTATTATTTGTCTGAGGTTTACCAAGTGCACAATCTATGTGGGGAAGGTGAGGTCAGCTTGTCACTACTGTAGCAAGTTACAACTGTTCCCTAAAGCTGCAGTTATTTCGAAACACATCTGTTCTTTGGAAGTTGGTTAGGCATGTCAACTTCACAAATGATGCTTAACTATAGGATATCATAACTGTTCCCCAGACTTGTTACTTTGTTGCACATGCATTGTTTGGAATAAGCTGGGTCAACATATTTGATGCTGACATCACAACCAATGCTTATTTCATGAGTTCGGGCTTGTCGGCTTGATTTAAGCGAAGCAGGTTTGGCGTGCTGCTAAAGGAGGAGAAACTCAGGGTTAGAAGGGCTACTGGGACTAGGGACCTGGCTATTTTATAGGGGGAGTTTAGGGATCTGATTGGAAGATAGGATAATTGGGAAATGGGAAGGCGGAGATCGTAAATAGGGTAGAGCCTTTGCCCCCTCCTCCCGAAACGAGTTTTTGAAAACTATGTTTACGATAGTATGATGCATCACTGGAAAACTTAAGTACTTTAGCTAGTCAACAGTTTGGAAGTTATAATCGTTCAAAACAAGTTGGTCTTACATGTTTGATGTTGACGCCATGACTGACCTCACGACTGATGATTAACTACATAGTATGATGCATCGTTGGAGAAATTAACTGTTTCCAACATCCATTGGCTGTTTGGTTTGTTCAACATATGGGAACTTTATCACACATCTGTTGTTTGAACAACATTTGTTACAATTTGCATCACACAGGTGATAAAAATAATGCATGCTAATTAATCGGTTCAAAATAAAATAATAGCTGGATCATTTCAAAGGCTGCGCCCTCTACAGGTTGAATTTGTTGGCTGTATTTTTAGCCAACTATGGTTGAATGCATCAGCACATTTAAACTTTTGAAAAACAGTGTAAAAATGATCATCTGTAAGGTGTAGAATTAAGAGTCTGTCCTCTAACAAAAAAATAAATAAATAAAATAAAATAAAACAAAAAAATAGGTTGTTTGTGCAAGTATCTAATTATGACCTATATTTATGTTTTAAAGGTAAGCGGCCTCTAGCGGGCAAAAAAGGTAATCGTATTGCAAATGTTTTTATTAAATGACGTATGGCTGTCATTAACAATCAAAATGTGTTTTGTTTAAATGCAGTGTGTAGAATTTTTACACTAATCTCAAAGTGATTAAAACATATTTTACTAGGTTTAATTTGTACCACACTAACACTAAACCTATCCCTTACAAAAATTGTGCAAAATCCTGATTTATAGGGTTTTACGAGCACATGTGTCCTCGGGGTTCGAAACCACGATCACATCTTGTCTCATAATGCATTGCTCTACACACTAAACTACGCCAACCCTTAATCACATGGCCAATAAAATAGTACAAAACATTGATATGCAAATGTTATTTTGCCAATAACGGTGCAATTTTAGTATACACTCTGAGGGGTCGTATTTCACCGCTATTGTACAAACAATCTATACGGCGTATTATTTTGGAGGACAGCTTGACACATCATAAACATGCTACCTCACAGCTATAAAGATATAGGCACAGAGAAACAATATCGTAAAAATCACATTCAGAAAGTTTGTTTTTTTTCAGCTGGTTGAGAATCTATGATCATGTGCTATGATCATGTCAGATGAGCATGTGCTTACGTTAAACAGGCAACAGCATATAGTTATCTTTATAGTAATTGTTCTTACAATTTCAAACACTAAAGCTCCTAGATCACATAATGTTTGCTAACTCACAAGTTTTGTTGTTTTTTTTTGTAAAATGACCAATCTGTGTGCTGCAAAGAAAAGTACAATCTATTTAATGCGGATTACTTCTAACCCTCACAATCTCATTTTCATTCATAATAAAAATTAAATATAGTGCTGCCATGACTAGTTTCTACAGAATGTTAAAATGACTCCTTGTAAAACCAAAAACAGAAAATGCTGCAATTTCCATAAAAGCAAACACGGAAGGAAATAAACAAAACCAGATGCAGGATTCAGCAATGCTTCAAAACAAAGAGCAACTTTGTCCACAGCAAGAATGGATCTTTACTCCCCATTCACATCTTTCCTATGCACGTTCTTGGCAGATGCTTTCTTACCAAATCGACTTATCTAACCTTAACCCAAATGACAGCTAAAACAGCACAGTTGTAGGGCAGGCATTAAAGAATATCACTAATCTAATATGTGCGCGGTGCAAGCCGTGCTGAATGCTGCCATCTGATAGGAGAATAAATAGGTCATAGAACCCCCGCTATGTATCTACAAACCTCTCTGACAGCTAATGTGGATCAGACAATCATTCGCTCTTGGTGTATTACCAAATCCGGACTACTGTGAGAAAAGAGAAAAAAAAAAATGTGGCGGTTTACGTAAAATTAACACGCGTGCTAATTTAGCAGCATAGCTAATGATGTCCTTTAAAGGCAGCGTTTCGGCGATTTACCATTCTGGCATCTTTATTATCTGCTGGCTCTATTACGGATTACATGGTTCGGGTGGGATGGCTCTGTATCTTTTTGTATTCAGAGAATTGCTTAGCTCAGCTCTGGCTCCGAGCCAAGGGAGACACAACCCAAAGCAAGAGAATTTTCTTCTAAGGCAATTACATTTAATTAATGCCCCCCACCAGGTTTATGTCAACAATGCCTGGATTAACCCCCATTCTTGTGATTGTGAAAGAATACTGGTAACATGCTACCATGGCATTAATGTCAATGGGGTACCTATAAGCTTACGCTTGCTGAATAGACAGCATAGCAATATATAAAATAAATATGAAATTGGAATTCATACCCAATAACATTAAATATTAAAGGAACAGTTCATCTATTGCAGCTTGTTTTAATGCAATGAAAGTCTCCATTCACTTTCATTGCATGGAAAAGAACAACTTGAACATTCTTTAATATATATATATATATATATATTGTGTGTGTGTGTGTGTGTTCTATGCAAGTTAAATAAATTTTGAAAGACACAAGAATATATTCTTTTCCTTTAATGATTGTATTAATGTTATTCTTACGCTTTGACAGTTTAGGCTACTCTATTTAAAAGGCTTAGTAAGGACAATAACAATATTTATTCTGATGAGGAAAAAAATCATGCAAAATATAAATACATGCAAACCATAGAATGAAAAACATGAAAAAAAGTGATGCTAGAGAATTGAAAGGCTGAGATTAGAGCTAAAGCTTTTACTGGGCAAGGTGGGGGGTTGAATTCTTTCTCTCTTCATCCATCACTCTCTCTCCCTCTCTTTTTATATTCCCATAGAACACGAAGGGATGTGTTATGTGATTGGAATTTGTACGCCAGACGCAGAGAGTTAAATCCATATAATCTCCTTTCACATTTAACACACACAGAGCCTTCCTGGCCTGATAATCGCAGCACGGTGGAGGGCCTCTATCACTTCCACTCTCACTCTGCCCTGTGGGGAGGGCAGATTATGGAGGTGGGTGTGAGCCAGGGGGCAAGTGTCCAGACATGACCAGGTTTAGAGTGGGGGGGCTGAAGTGAATGGAAGTGCCATCAGGAGTCACAGGTTGCATTGGAATCAAATACAAGTTTTCCATTGTAAATGCTTTGCATGAAAGGCTGAATTACATTAGAACAATGTCTAGACTGGCAGTTCTCAACCTTTGTCATTCTAAAGTCCCCTACAGTCAAGGTTATTATTTAAAAGACTGCCTACATTGCTGTGATGTTTCAATTTCTGCTGAAACAGTTTTATTAGTTTTGGCTGTTAATACATTTAAATTCTTTAAATTATGTCATTGTGTAATAATGTTAAAATTGTATTATTTAATCAACCAACCAATCGATCACTTAATCAATCGGTCAAATAAATAAATAATGGCAAGAATTTGCATTTCAATTCTTAATAAAAAAAATTAAAAAAAAACATTAATTTATTTAAGTAATTTAAGTAATTTTACAATGCTTTAGCCAATGTAAAAGTTTACTGAGGGCCCCTACTGGGCCATTACACCCCCTTTACCCCAAGTTAGGAACCTTTGGACTAGACTGCGCTTTGCTGCGCTTGCAAGGTTGGCAATGTAGTGACACAGTTGCACTGACAAATCTAGGATTTGAAGGAAATGTTTGACCCACGCTTTTGTGTAAAGAACCTCTGGGATCCAGCATTAGAGTTAAACAGCAAAGATTCCTGACACTCTCAAAATGGAGCAGTCCCTGGCTGCCGTCAGCCTTAAGTGCTATTTGGGACGAGAGGAGAGTGCACTCTATCCTGGTTTCTGAGCTGTATCAAATATAATTCTGAGAGCCCTTTTCAGGACCACGGACAGTGACTGAATGGTCCCTAAACACATTTCAGCACTATAGACAGCAGCAATCTCCTCCTCTCCACGGATATACAACTTAAAACTAAGCATAAACAAACATCTGTTAATCTGTAACAGCTCATTTTAAGAATATATATATATATAGATATATACAAAATCTCTCTCTTGTTATTGGACAAACAACAGCAAATGCCGCCCCGCTCATGGCAAAAGCAAATATAGACAATAGCGGAAAGCCTGCATGACAACACATCAGTTCACAGTAGATCTGAACAAAACACAGCAACACTGGGAAATATGGTCATGGTCTTATTGAAATAGGATGAAAAACAGGTCAACTGGTTAGTCCCCCTGCCCCCCACCCTTTTTTGCCTTTGCAGATTATAGCCTAAAGTATAAACCCCCATAATAAAGATTGCAATATCTATAATCTCACAGTGGGGTTCTGGGTAAGGGGTTGTGGTTCCAAAAGGGACAGCCTGGGGATATCGTCCCCACTGTCTGGGTGTTGGTGGCGGGGGGAGTCTGAGTTAAGGAGGGGGAAGAGGAAAGGCTTGAGAGCAGGACAGTTGCAGTTTGTCCTCCACACCAACAGGTGTCACTATTGGGATGTTGATAGGAATGTGCTCCCATTCTCAGTTTTGGGATACCACAGGACCTCTAGTCATAGGATTATAAACATTTTTGAGGCATTTACCTGAGCTATATGGCGTGTGATTGATTAAGGTTTTGTGAGTTTTGTGTGAGTGCAAAAGAAGTTTAGTCATATTACTTGTGAAAAAAACCTTAAATTTTGCATGTTTTAACCTTAAGCCTGCAGAAAATTATGTCATTATAATGCTGACTGGCACACAAATATTCAGAAATGCTACAAAATGCAATAAAAAATTATATTTTGCTGAAAAATTGTTTGACCAATAGCGTGCAGGCAATGTGCATAACGGGCCAATTGTGATTTACAAAACACTACATCAAAAAATACATCAGCAGCAGTTTCCGCACAAACCATGCAAAAAAGAGGTTGACCTCTAAGTCCAAGGACTTCATTACGTCCATGGACAGTTGTTGAGACATTTAGGGTAGATGTTCAGTAATTTAGGGGGAGAGTAAAACGAAAGGCCAATGGGATAGTCCCATTTCTTCTCCCTTTGTTCTGAGATGACTTCCGTGTGAGGGCTAACGAAGCCCTGCAGCTCCTTGCCATATGCCAAACGAGGCAAAGGGCTGGGAATGCAGAAATGCTCCATTAATGATGCCCGTTTTCCCTATCTATCTGTCTAACTCTCAAGATGGACGCATTATTCTCCACCCATTTCCTCAAACCGTAAAAATTCCTGCTCAAAAATGTCTTTGCTCATCATTTCTCCTTGTTTTTTCCTTCCTTGTCGCCATCTCTCCCTGTTAATCGCCTTCCATTTTCCTCTTTCCCATCTCTCTCTTTATGTGCGCCTTCTTCTTGCACATTTGCACAACATACACATACATATATTTTTTTGTTCGCTCGCTATGAAAATGGCATTTGAATATGTATTGCGGATAGCCCAGGCTATTGCCAATGGTGAGCCGCTATGCATAATGCAGCTCTCTCAGTCGCTCATCTGCATTTGCTTAGACACACACTCTCTCTCGCAAGCACACGCGTAGATCTTCACACCCTGTCCCCAAAGAAATCTACACACAATCTCTCTTTCGATCACTGTGTCTCACCTACATAACCATGTCTAAATGCAGACGCATATTTTTGGGGTGTGTAACTGTTCAACAACAACGCAATTCAACCATCCATTTGCCTTCGAGCATCCCAATTAATTTATTCGCAGATTGTTCAAGGGCCATTTCCGCTGTCAAACCTGTCTGTATCGCGCTACAACGCCGCATATTTTTTTAACAGCTTCTAGTGTCATAATGTTTTCTTTAACCTTTTAAAACGACTCATGAGATTAAGAGAGAGAGAGGCTGACTTTCTTCCTCCTTTGTTTTTTATACCTTTCCTCAGACAAGCCACTTATCAAACCGATAATCATTTATGCAAGGCGCAGTCAAGGAAAAATCAATACTACAGGTGCTGAGTAACTTCCAGCTGAATCTAAAGTCAGCCTTACACTGCACCCTGTTATAAATGGGTTTACGATAGCAAGCATGAGGTGTATGTGTGTGTGCGCATTGGACATTTCTTCATAGCTAGGCTGAGGAGGACACATGTACACTTGTGTTTAGATTACATTTGTTCTGGTATATTAGAGTAAATCTCGCCTGCCACTGTTGTCCCTGTGATTGTTCAGTGCTTTGCGTGAGTGAGCTCGAGTGGATTGGAAACCAGTCATATGTAACCTCCCACATTTGTATGGCAATCTCTTTGAGAAGAGAGCGAGAGAAAAGTGGGAGGGTAGAAGAGGTGTATATCTATAGGTTTGGCTATATAATTAGCATTTCGCATACATTTAATGAAACAAATATATGATTGGGTGAGGATGATAAACGCAGTTTGAAATGCATTAGGGGTTGGATTTTGAAATGGGTAAGGGTTTACAACTCCCTTATTTTCACGTTACTGCAGCGTCAGGGGAAAAAAAGGAAATCAGCATTTGCAGAAGTAGCTCAGACTTCAGAGGATGAATTTGGAGTGTCGGTGCTCTCAATAAATCTCTTGTGTTTCGGGTAGTTTATAAACTGTAGTTAAAACACTTTATAAACTGCCCTGCTTCTGGACACTTTTTTTTAAGTAAAATGCAAGTATATCATAATCTGCAACAGGAACTGCGGAAATCCTATTATTAGACAGGAGTTGATCGGAAGCTACAAATATGAAACCATAGAGAAATTTACAAGAAACTCTTGAAGAACGTAACTATCAGAGATAAGCTCATCTACACATGCTTTCATGATGTTCAGTGTGGAAAATGGGGAGTGCTGTTACGCAAGGCGACTGAGGTTACCCAAATGTGACCCTCGACCACAAAACCAGTCATAAGTAGAACAGATACAAATGTAGCAATAGCCAAAATCAGAACTGAGAGTCAAAACTGTACATTTTAATTTTATATCAAAAATCATATGGAAATATTATGTTCCATGAAGATATTTAGTAAACTGCTAACTGTATATATATATCAAAACGTCATTTTTGATTAGTGATATGCATTGCTAATAACTTCTTTCTGGCAACTTTAAATGTGATTTTCTAAATATTTTATTTATTTGTATCCTCAGATTACAGATTTGTAAATAGTTATATCTCAGCCAAACCATACATCAATTAAAAGGTTACTTATTCAGCTTTCAGATGATGACCCTTATGATTTTTTTTTTGTCAAGGGTCATAATTAATGAGGTGCAGGTTATATATATATATATATAACTAGTAACTTGTAATTCAGACCATTTTTAATCTTATCTATAGCAATGTTAATGGTTGTTAAAATATATATATAATCTTATTCAAATCAGGAGTTTATTGTATATTTGATCTATATTAATCTACATGCATTCCTAAACTACAATAGGGTTAATTTGTAAATTAACATACCGTATCATAATATGGACAGACAGACGAACACACACACACATAAAGAACTCCGCTGGACAAGAAAAGACTTTTAACTTTTTTTTTTTTTTTTTTTTTTTTTTTTTAGCTTTTTT
>JAUMHR010000069.1:4450821-4462094 GCA_032361145.1 Enteromius fasciolatus
TTTATTCACTAGTTTGTGTCAACTATTTTAACTATGTGTGTGTATTAGGGCCGTCTTAAACAAATTAGTATATTTTGTGTTAGTGACTATATTTGTACTATTTAACTCTATGATAAAATTATATTGACAGTAATGTTCCTGTTCACATTTGTTCGCAAAAGAACGCGGCAAAGCGCTAGAGCAGCGTGCTGTTGCTATGGTTACTTCCACAGGCTACATCTGTTAGTGAGCGACTAGTGCACTATAATGTAGCTACGTTTTTTGGTTATTAACAAGTTATTCTATATATATACACACACAGAGAGAGAGAAGAGTAACTTGTTTTATAACCTCCTGATTGGATATTGATTGGAGAATTTATGCTTTAAATAGGAACGTCAAATCATAATTCTCGGCCTGACACCGGATGTGACATTATTCTGACTCTCTAGATCTTGCCTCGCATGGTGTCCGATTGGATGGACAAGTGGCCTGGACGCGCCGCGTGCAGCAGGTGCTCCAGAGGCTATAGGAGTGTTTGCTCACGCGCTTAACTCACCGGCACACGAGCTCTGAAAGGAGAACAGCGGTCACCTGTCGAAGCGGAACGCCGGAGTGACACGTAGATTTTTATTTTGACCGCGCTTCAGCTGAAATGGCAGGTGGAGCGGCGGGGTGTGATTTTAAGGGGGAGGGAGAAATAGCTCAGCGCTTAACCCAGTAAATCTCAATGGTTCCATTTGTGGCGCCAATTTTCTTCTGAGTCTGAAGGGTCTGAAAGTGATGTAGGCTATTCTAAAGAGTTCAGACTCTCTAGAGTTTGTATGGAGATGTTGCTGGTGTAAACGGGCACAGAGCTGTTTAATTCCATAAAAGGAAACATGTAAAACATGCCATAATAAACATACAACCAAAAGCTTATTTATGAAATAATATTCTGCGAGTCTTTTATCAAAAACAAACAGTTTAAAAGGAAATATAGACTTATAACCGTTGATTATCATCACCTCCCACCCCCACTCCCACATGTCCCTATTAAATCGTGACTTTGTTTCTTTAAACTTTCTTGACCAACGAAGCATTTCTAATGTTTGCTGAATGGAACACATGCTTTGTGAAAGTTATCTATATTTATTTATTAATATTAAATGAGTGAAATTATTTAGTTAGCAACAGTTTGGGCTTTAAAAATCAATCCAGGACAGTCATGGTTCGTGGGAGAAAAAAAAGCAGAGGGAAAAAATGATGGGACAAAAACGTTCAGTCTAAACCATCTCATTCTCAAGTAGACGAAAAGTTCAAGTACACATTACTACAGTTTATGAGAGTAACATGTGTTTATAACTGTGACTCATGCTGCTGTCACACAAGGCTTTACTCTTTATTTTTATACAGGAAATACCGTATTATAATGAACGCAATGTGTCTCCCTGCAAATTACATAAAAAAAAGGAAACAGGTGTATATGACGAGTATAACGAAACTGAGATAGACAGATACAGAGAGCGGGAGGGAGGGAGGAGGAGGAGAGAGAGAGAGAGAGAAATAAATGGAGTCCTTATGGCCAATGACCTGATTTACTTTTGGAGTGGGGGATGCGGCAGATCTCCTACTAATTGCGCAGCTGGGAAGAACAGGGGATTTGATGGGGGGGAAAGAGAAAGGAAACCAATTTTGCATATTTCTATGAGGGGGCGGGTGGGACAGAGGTGTCCTGATGTGAGGAGCAGCTTTGACATTGCGAGCAGTTTGGAGGTGAAAACGCATGGAAGTGGGTAAATTAGTTTGTAAAAAATGTTCAGCTCAGTCTGTTATTGTTGATGTTAGATATAAACATATAAGTTATTATTATTATGACTCACTCTAAAAAGGTCTGACGTGGCAAGCTCCTTTCAATCACATTTTAATTTAGGCAAATGTTCAGAAAATCGGATCAGAGCGGATAATATCGCAGCCACCACACAAATTTGACGACCTGACGACTGCTGATCCTGAAAATAAATATTGGACAGACACAGATACACACATACACTCGAACACACACTGCCTACAGACCCTCTTTACTCGTTATTCAATATCCAGCAAATCTGTCATGAATAAAATTCATAAAGATCAAAAATGTTTTGTTTGGTATTCTAAACAGATTTCAGATATATCACACTGAATGTACACAACATCTGGATAATATAACATGAATGAATTAAAAAAAAATTGATATTCCATATTCCATATAAAGCCAGCAGGATTTAAAAAAAATAAACTCTAATAAAGTATGAAATTAATAATTAGTTTAATACAAATAAATATTTGTCATTATTGTTAATAATAATGCTAATGATAATAATTATTTGTTAATCAAATTATAACTCAAATGCAAATAACGATGGAAATTTCCACAAACAACACTGCAGCCTCCCTCGGTGCCTTTTTTATTTCATTTAGTTGCATTTCCACAGCAATTTACCCTGGATCCGGTTTCCCAGACCGGGGTTCAGGTGTGAAGGCAGGGGGGTAATATGCTACAACTTGCCCGGGTCACCATAATGCTTATTAATACATTTTAAATGACTCATAATTCCTAACCAAAAGCGACTAAAATGTGTTCTTATGACAACACACAATTATTTCGAGAAATGTGGGGGAGAGGTTTTTAGGGGGAAATGTTTCTACATTCCTTGAAAGTGGAAAAAGATGGAGGCGCGGCCCTCTCGGAAAAATACGCAGTCCTAATGCATATGCATGTATGATAATTGATGTGCGTTTTACATCTCCTATCGACCGTGTCATCAGGTCTCAAGATACAAGATAAGAAATAAATTGTGGGAATTACAGAAAATGCAATATAAACTATGAGCACCAGAAAATAAAAAAGGCAAAAAAAGAAGTTTGTTTGCGACCTCCGTATCCCGTTTTACGCACTTTACGCCCTACTGCACCCTTCCTCCCCCATAGAAGAACACACACAAACATACACAAACACACATTAATACACACCAGTTCTCTTTCACATACGCACACATAGGGAGAGAGAGAATTATTCTGACCTTACATCCCCGAACAAATGACATTGTAAATTAATATATGTATATAAAACAAAATCACAACGCCTTCTCAGTTCTAAAGCATCTAAAGTAAAGCACTGTAAAACCAGGCAAAGCATTTACATTTGAACTGTTTGTGGGTAAATAAAAATACGCACTTGACAAAGAAATGCCAGATAAAGAACACTCCAAAATAGGCGCACGCATTAAGTACTTTCATCAAGAAAATATTTTGTAAGATCGTTTTAGGGGGAAAAAATATGAGCAAAAACTGAAAGCATATCTCCAAGGCTGGAGGGTGAGGGAAGGAGGGGTATATATGCTTTGAGGTGTCAAAAACAAAATTGTTGAGGAGACATCGTGAAAGATATTGATGCGTAAAACTAACAGAATGAGCAAATAAATAACCTTAATTATGTTTACAATAAACCACATCTACGTTTTGGATTTCTACAAATTCAAATGTGCCTTATCAAACCCACCATCAGCACAGTCAAACCAGGAATCTGTTGGCATAGAAAATGGAGGACCACTAATTGCACCAGTGCTAATTGGAAATGAGGCTGCATATGCCATTCTATTTTGCACAGGATCTATGCAGATATATTCATCCTCTAGCACAAAAACATGCACTTTTTATTACAAAATACCTATTATTCTTTCCCCTAAAGGCATACAGCAGCATGCTACTATAAACAACGAAGAGACATATTCAAATCCTAGGAAATTTACATTCATTTTCGAGCCCAGTAAAAAAAGAAAAAAGTACACCAAGCGCAAACAAATTCACACCTCACTGACCAACTCTACTTTCCCACCCAGCAAACTACAGAAGGCCAAAAGTGTATGGTAAATGCACACGACCGATACAAAATTTGATCGTGTTCTACATATTCATAACTCAACAGCATATTCATATCTTGCATACAAATCATGCTATCTCCCCCATCTTTGCGCACGGGAAGATGCAGATCCTACAGCCTTATAATCTCCTGTTCGTGGTTAGTCACCGACTACAAAAATCATCTCCCATATTTTAAGCAACTAAAAACATTTTTGAACGAAGTTGAATTAGTTTTGGAGCGAAAGAAACTTCTTGAAATCCAATAAATAACGCTGAATATCTATTCAATAAACTTTACGGCGCGATTTCCGTGCACACACATTTACACTTAATTGAAATTAATGAATTGTGACGTTTTAATTCAACATTGTTTTAAGTAAAGAAAAGCAATAAAATAAGCTGAATACACACCTTCTTGAAAAGAATACAGCAGGAGTAAAGTTACCAGCCACATGCCATAAATAGCAGGTATATTTCTCAGGAATGTTTTGCAATCCCGACGTGTGCACTGTGCAATATTCGGCCAGGCGAGGCTCCGTGCAGGAGTGGTGACGATGCTCCCCGGCGATCTCTCCAGCCCTAGTCCCGGACTCGCCAGCGCCGAGAAGCGGGGAAGACTTTGGTCCCGCCTCTCGTACCCTCCCCTCCGCGGGACCGTCATCCGAGCGGCCCCTCCTTCGGTAGTCTAATGGTACGGCGAGATGGAGAGGTGCTGGTGCGGGGCCAGAGAGAGACGCGGCGAGGACGGCGCGCGGAGTTTTGTTGGTGGGGGTGGGTTGAGTGCATCAGGGAGGACAGGACTTAACATGTTGTTGTTGTTGTGAGCAGTCCACGTGGCTGGAGACAGCCGGGGCATTCTGTGGCACTCAATGTTACCATAGCGCTCCTGGGAACTTAAAGGCTGCTTTTTACGCACGGCGGATCACTTTTCGGGATGTCAACGGCTTACCTTTTACCGCCATATATCTTTTATTGATGCGACGCTGCTGAGAGAGAAAAAAAATGTTTAAACCTTGTCCGTTCTCCCAGCGTGATCTGTTTTGCTGGGTTTAGTCTCTTTTTGTACAGATCAGGACGGAAAAGTCCAGACCGGGAGACCGCCTTAAACCATTTAAGACCCGCGGATCAAGCTGTTTTAAAGTTCGTGCAAATGTTTCGCGTAAGTTCTTTTATGTTCACTGAGTGACACGCGTGCGTCCTTGGAGACTCCGCACTAGACCCTGTCACGGTCTCTCCATGCGTTAATGTATGCGAATGAAGGAGAACGCGTGCTTCAGAGGCGCTCCGAGGAATGTCTGAATCGCCGGCATTGTTCCGCGCTCAAAATGAGGAATGACATGTGAGGGGCGTATCGTGTATTGTCTCGAGTGGCGGATAACGCTCACAGACCACCCCGGCTTTATCGCTCTGGTGACTATAGTGTCTTACTACACCACCCGAGTCTGCAAAAAAGAAATACTTATATTTTATTAAGCAGCGGAAATTGTGATTGGACAACATTGTTAAGCCCTTGATAAAACAAATCTGTATATCATTTGACAGTTTTTGTTTGTGGAAGCTGGCAAAGCCTTTTTAAAAGGAAGAAAGCAGTCTGATGGTTTTCTTTGGATTATTTTGACAGTGATACATAACAATGCTAGAGTACATGTCTGGGTGTAAAATTACAGTATGGCACACTATCCCCCAGGGCCACTTAATCCTCCTGATATCCTTGGGGTCAATTTGGCCCCATTCAATGTTTAACGTACAGTATGTACATTATATAACTGACTTTTTTTTTTGCTTTAGATTGAATGATTTTTCCTAATTTAATGGGAAAAACTTGGTAAACATAAAATTAACATGATATTATTTTTTCAATGCCCTGTTTTGTCACATCGGTGTTCTTTAGAGCCTTCTAGCTGTATAAAACATAAGAAATATAAAAAATGTACATACACTTGTTTTGGGTGATATTGAGGTCACTATAACATGCTATGATTTTATAATATGCATTCTAATTTTAATGTTAAGTATAATAAAAATAAAATTTAATTTAAAAAACTAGCACAACCATACCTGTAGTATTGCAAGAACCACTGACAGTTCACATGACGTGGGCATAGGGTGAATCCTAATTCTCACTAGAGACTTTGATATTTCCCATGCCGTGGGGAAGGGGAAAACCTAATTCTTCTGTATTTCAGAGTGTTGTTAAGTAGTCAACAAAGACATCAATTACCTGACATTAACCTTTTAGCAAAAAAAAAAAAATCATATTCTGGAGGTTTTAAATTGACCCAGTGGAAAAAAGGTGTTAGCAGATTTTAGGGTAACAGGAGGGTTAAGAAATGACAACAATGTGAAGAGTGATAGTCTGCTACCAACGGTTACAGTGTTTGGCTTGATGGTTCCACTTCAGCGCTCTCTGGCTTCACACACCCAAATCTACTCCGGGTAATTATTGAACAGTAACGTGCTGTACTGCTATTGATTACAGGCTATGTGCTGCCCTGTCAGAATATCAGCCGATACAGAAATCCATCACAGATTCTACTCATAATGACAGTGATGTATCCTTACTCAGCCCCAGACACAGGCTACGCCTGGACACTCGGCAACAGAACAGTTCATCTAATGTCATGTCATCCAGTTATTTTAGATCCTTTAAATGGAATAATCATTAGTGAAAATATGCTGTTCTAGCAGAATTTAGGGGACAAGGCATGGGTACAACACATGTAAATTATGACTATTCTGCTAAAACTCTAGGTCATTTAGTTAGAAATATCTTATTTTATAATATAATAATATATTTTTTAAATATAATTTTTTAATATTATTTAAAAGTTTAGTTGAACACGTTTGGGAGTGTTATATTTGTTATATTTAAGTAAGCTTGTAAAAACATTTTGGCAAATACTACTTCAGCCCTGGGACAAATCTTTTATGAGCGAGTCACTTCTATCTCCCAATGACTATGTTACACTATTAACTAACTTTGCAGGTCCATTACATTATAACTGTTATGGGGGAAATGCTGAAATTGTACTTTTTAGAAGTATCTGACACCAGGGCAGTACCTTCAAAGATAAATAGTTAGATAAGACGCTAACGTGTACCTTTGAGGGTAATGCCCAAGAAGCTAAAGATTCACTTTTTGCACTTTTTTTTTCTGAGAGTTATGTGGCCACAACATACCTTGACGTCCTCACCTGATAGCCTAGCATTGGGTATTTCAAACAAATCCCGTTTGAAATGAATGACCAAAAGGGTAAAGAACAGTGGCACAAAAGATTTTAAATGCATGTGATACTTTTGTGTTATAGGGTACAACTCCTGACAAAACACCTTAGGGCAGAGGTGTCCAAACTTTATCTCTTGAACCAGCTAAACGAGTTCTAGGTATATTGGTAACTTCCAGGCAGGTGTTTTGAGGCAAGTTGGAGCTAGCTCAAGAGAACAGTGACTCTTCAGGGCCCCTGCTTTCCTTTAGGGGTCACTTGTCCAGTGTTGTAGTCCAGACCATGCAGGACTAAGCTCCTGGATAGCTGTGAAATTCACAAAAGTGCACTGAAGTTGACCAGTCGAGACACACCTCTTCCTGCAGTGGTCGATACGGAAAAGAAGAAGCAGAGAAGAGAGCAGCTGAGCAGATCGGCCAGACTCTTTGTTTCCTACTGAGGCCTCTCTCTACCACTCATCTCAACCCAGTTATGTAACAAGTGGAAATATAGAAGATGGAATGCTACCCTTACCCTCCCACACACTTATGGAGAAACACACACACACACACAAAGAAAGTAGGAGCCACACTGGCTAAAAGAAATCTAGATACTGTGTATATATATCTACACAATGTGCATCAGAGAGGAAGTGACCACTGACTTGCAGGCAGGCAGCTACTGCTGAAATCATTGCTAATACAAATCATCTGCATCACTCTCTCTCATCTGTTGCCTGGAGAAAAGCAGAGATCGAGAGAGAGCGAGTACGCCAATGAGGAAAAGGAAGCAGAGAGAGCGGAGACGGCAGAAGCGGGTGGGCTAATGAGAACGGTAATGCTAATACGCAGACAATCAGAGTCCCCCTCAGGCCACGGCTACATGGTAGAATCATATTAACGCTAATGTATCTGGTATTAATGCAGAGAGCCCCCTCCCTAACCAAATGCCTGCAAGGTCACTGAGGGTAGAGGGTGGTAGCGGAGTGGAAAGGAGGGGGCAAGGGTTGGCGCCTTCCCACCTCAGCCACGCGCAGGTAAAAAGAGGGCACTAAATGCTAGTCTTCCGTAATGGTGGCTCACGCACCCAGTTTCAGTTCCCCCTGCAGCACGGGCCGCCTATTAGAGGGCTCTATGCAAACTAGCGCCATGCAGATCCAAAATGGCGGCCGAGGAGGCCCAGATGGTGAGCTGCTTTGGTTTAGCATGGCGGCGCAGTGGTGCATGGCTTGCCCAGTTTCGCTGGAGCTGCACTGGCGCTAATTAGCCAGCCTGATACAGAACCGTACGCCATGTTACGCTCGCCAGCATTAGTCAAATGAGTCAGTGAGCTGCACCAAGTCAGTCGGCTGAGGGAGGGACCCGTGCATCTGCGCCTGCGCGCCGGTCTGTTTTTTTACAAGATCAAATGTTTTTATTATAAAATTTGTGTTTTTTTTTTTGCATGAGGAGGAGGGGTTTGTTTTGTATTAGCAGAGAGGAGACTGTTGAACCCGAGCTTTTGGGATGAATTCAGTGTATTAGAGGGTGGTTGGGATTGTGTCTATGTGCATGAGGGAGTAAGTGAATGAACGTGTGTAGAAACAGGAGGATATTTCTGGATTTCTCTCTCTCCCTGCAGCCTGTTGAGGGGGGAGAGATCGGGGGGAAGAGGAAGGTGGTGAAGCGAGACGTCAGGGGGGTGTTAATTTATTCAAATGAGCAGGGGAGGATAATGAGAGAGAGAGGGAAAGAAAGAGTGAAAGAGGAAAAGAGAGAAATGGGGGGTTGATTGTTTCGCTTTGCAAATCTCTCATCTAAGAATCTTCTTCTTTTTCATCTGTTTATCTTACAAGAATTCCTCGCCATTAGGGACGGCAGAAACAGTGTAGCAGGAACTGGAGAAAAATCCCAAAATGGTGAAGCGGGGAATATGTGGATATGCGATTGAAATCATGATTATACATTCTAAAGAAAATATATTGAGTCATTCTTAAAATAAAAAGTCAAATAAAAGAAATATGCAACATATTTATCCTTAAAATGTGGATGATCATTTATCGTTCTGATGGAGAATTCATTTGAAAGCTATGGGTGCTTGTATGGAATTCTCTGGCCATAGATGACCTAGTGTATGATCTTTAATATCTTTTCAAATCAAATTAATTTAGGTATTCTTATCAAAAAATGGAATCTTTCTCTGGCTGAGGTCAAAACGGGATGATTTTTTACTTTTTTCCCCTCTGGATTGGGTGTGTATGTGAGAGTGAGTGATAACGATATGCGGTAAATTTGAATTAATTAGAATACTTACTGACATCTAGTGGAAAACTTGTACAATGCAGACTCTATCTATCTATCTGGAATACCCATTCCTAGCCCATTAGGTCTTGGGCTTCAGTCTGGGCTCCAATCAGTTATCTTCTGCAGTACAAAGTTGTTTCCATTAACAAAACAAGTTTCCATTCAGACCTGTGTGTTTAGATTGTATCTCCATTCCCACGCCACAGTCGCCCCCCCTCCAAATTAACAAAGCCAAACAAGCAGATTTATTTTCACTACAAGTTAAACCAGTATATCCTTAAGCTCTAAGCAGGGGTGTTAAAATGCTGACCAACTGCAACAAGACCCAGCGCACTCATGTATATCCTTCAGGCTTGAACACTTCTCTGTGTGTGGGAACCTACAGGTACTGACCCTCTCACCATTACATACACCTGATAGACCACTATTTACACTTCTTTCTGCAAGCTCAGTGAGATGTGGTCAATTCAAAACTGCAACACTTTTTAAGGTTAGAAATACATATTTCAGCTTATTTCCATTTGCAGAATTGTAGAAGTTATTATTATTTTTAATTATATGCTCAACTGTGTATTGTATTCTTGATATCCAATGTGACTGGAGGTATTGAAGAGATTGTGTACTTGTTCCAAACCTGTATGAATTTCTTTTTTGTTCTATTGATGTAGAAAACAAAAACACAAATAAATATTATGGAAGTTTGTTCCTAACTACTTTAATGCGCTCACAATATAAACTGTAGTCAATTGTACTTGCTTCTGTGCCGTCAGTTTTTAGTTGTCCTTTTTGGTACAGAGAAATTAGTAGAAATACAACTTGTCTAATAATTAAATTTGAGAACTCGATCTGACTCAGGTCAAAAAAGAAGCCATATTTAAACATGATCCAACATGATCACTTCATTTAAAATGGACTGTGGCAAAGTGGAAAACTGTTCTGTGGTGAGACGTATCAACATTTGAAGTTCTTTTTGGAAAACTGGGATGCCATGTCAGAGGACAAGGACAACCCAGGTCAGAAGTCTGATGGTATGGGGTTCCGTGTGTGCATCTGGCATGGGCAGCTTACACATCTGGAAAGGCACCATCACTGCTGAAAGGTATATCGAAGTTCTAGAACAACATATGCTCCCATCCACACATCGTCTCTTTCAGGGAAGACCTTGCATTTTCCAACATGATAATGCCAGACCACATACTGCATCAATTACAACATCATGGATGCGTAGAAGAAGGATCCAGGTACTGAAATGGCCAGCCTGCAGTCCTGGTCTTTCACCCATACATTTGTTGCATCATAAAGAGGAAGATGCGACAAATAAGACCTAAGACAACTGAGCAGCTAGAAGCCTGTATTAGACAAGAATGAGACAACATTCCTATTCCTAAAATTGAGTAACTTGTCTCCTCAGCCCTAGACGTTTGCAATCTGTTGTAAAAAGAAGAGGGGATGCATCCCAGTGATAAACATGACCTTGTCTCAAATTTTTTGAAATGTGTTGATGCTATGAAATTTAAAATCAACTTATTTTTTCCTTAAAATTATAAATTTTCTCAGTTCAAACATTTGGCATGTCATATATGTTCTATACAGAATAAAATATTGAAATCTTGGGACCAATCTGAGGTCCTGAGCCCTCTGGAGAAGGTTTTGGTCCAGGATACTTGGATACGCATTCACCTTGCTTCACAGTTGGGACTGTATTGGACAGGTGATGAGCAGTGCCTGGTTTTCTCCACACATACCGTTTAAAATTAAGGACAAAAAGTTATTTTATTCAGAAAAGAGAATCTTATTTATCACCATCTTGGAGTCTTTCAGATGTTTTTTTAGCAAACTCCACGCAGTCCCGACTGCATCTCTGGAGCTCAGCCACAGTGATCTTTGGGTTCTTCTTTACCTCTCTCACCAAGGCTCTTCTCCC
>JAUMHR010000069.1:4481108-4495944 GCA_032361145.1 Enteromius fasciolatus
TTATGAACGATTCCGATGGAATCGTTATTTTTTAAACGGTTCCAAGTTGGAACCGGTTCTCGATGCCCAACCCTAGTAACCAGGCTGTATTGGTCAGCATTGACTTCCATAACAGGGAAAAAAAAATACTATGGAAATCAAGTCTGTTTTGTGTGGGGCATCAGAGGGAATCAGACACGTAATATTCGATCAGAACATTGAAACATGAGGAGCGTGTTTCACAAAACCACTTTCATCCTCCACAAAACTGCGTTTCCATGCCTATTTAGGCCTGAAAATATACTAATACAGACTTGAATCACTGATATGCATGACTGCATATTATACGTATCCCACACATTTAATTACTATGTGTTAATCACTCATTGCATGTGTAGTTTGAATAACTATCGAATGGTTTACACTTTAATATCCGTGTTTAGTATGATTTTGCTTCGATTTTCTTGCTTGAAATGTTTCTTTTTTCCTATTCTCAGTCAAATGTATCATATTCATGTTATAGAAATCATGTCTAAAAGGATACTCTGCAATAGCGGGAAAACTCAAGACCATGTGACTGATCTAGATTTATGTTATGGGAGGAGGAATCTCATAACACCCTAAGCTAGAGTGATATCTATTGGTTAAAAGACGATTTTGGGATGTGTCCAAAGATGAGTTTAAAAGCTCAGGAGACTATTCAAATTATGCTCTTAGCCTCAGCTCTCTGCTAAAACTATGCTTTTTAACCACCGTTTTTTAAGAGACGTGTCACATGCTCCAGCATGCACGCCTGCTGTGGCCTAGCCACGATGAGAAGAAAACCAGTCTAGTCTCATTTCTTTATTTCTTTACTCTTTTCTTTTCGTGAGAGTTTGTGTAAATTAAGTATTGCCTGCCGTGCCTCCAAAACCGCACCGCATCAACTCCAAACGGACCGCGACTCGCCTCTGCTTCAGCCACCGCCCAATCACTGGCCTCCCAAGACTTCTATGACGACTAACTTCAAGCCAATCAGCAACCCTGGGAAAGCTCCTTTCGCAAGCAAGGACCACAGAGGGAAACCCGTAGCACACAAAAGGCAACGCAAGTACAAACCTCCAGGCTGAACTGGTGAAATTGATGTAAATGTTAACCTCATTGACGAACTCAATGCGAGAGTTAATCTTTTGATTGATGGTTGTTCAAGTCGATGCAATAGCACCTATTGCTGTAGAATTGGGATTTCACATTTTCATTCTCTTAAACTCGCTCTTTCCTCACTTTCTCTCTTCCTGCAACTTGTACAAGTGTGTGAATGCGTGTGTGTATGTGTTAGTTTAGTTTATGTGTCTTAGGTTTATCCAATAAAGCCATATTTTTAATTGAAAATAAAAGTATCTTGCGTTTTGTGCTTACAAGTTAATGTCTTAAACTGCCGATCTTGCTACTGTGCTTATTAATAATGTTTACACTATAATCTGGATTTTAATATCCAGCGCAAAGTTGATGTTATACAGCTCATTCAGTGAATCGCAGACCAACTTAGTGATCCTCCGTAAAACAGTGATTCTGTTCAAGTTCCCTGTAGAATCTTAAATGATTCTTATTTCATTTATTTGTATATTTGAGCTAATTTCGTCCTACATTTTTGACTTGTGATTAATAAATGAAAACAAGTCTGTACACTTAAATCAAATTGTGATATTGTTAAATAAATAAATACAAATCCTCATGTTCTGCCTGTTTATTTAGTTATCAAAAAACACGCAACACAGAATCTGTGGAAAAAAAAAAAAATATATATATATATATATATTCATTTTAGATGTTGACATTTGGAAAAGATGTGCTTCCTGGATAAACCTGCCCCTGTTGGATTGGCAGTAGCGTATTGCCCTACAGTTTCAAGTTATACAGTGGTTTAAAGTTATTTATAATAAGTCATGTGAAGTGTGTTAAGTGCACTGATGTCAGGCTCATTTTAGATAATAAATAGTTAAATTGGTAAATACACTGCCTCCATTACATATTTTTGTCACATCATTATAATTGTTTTATCACCACATTTAAGTAGAATTGCTAAAAATGTGTGTGTAGGTTATATATATATATATATATTTCTGTTTTTGTAAATATTGCATTATACACGAATGGGAAGTGTGTACAAACTTTTATTGACTGTACTGTGCTACAATGCACATAAAGGATATCTGCCAATATATCGATATCATTTTTTTTTTGTAGTCCCTAATATCGATATTGGCATAGCCAAAAAAAAAACATATTGGTCTGGCTATATACATCTCTGTGACCTACCAAACAAACTGACTGTCTATGAAAACCCATTAATATGAAGCTGTATGTTTGTGATGCTAACATTCAGGATCATTAGTTTTCAAATATCCCATCAATATTGTTTTGCACAAGTATATGTTTTTATATATTTATTAATCAAAACTCTGTAAATTTGTGTGAAAAGGAATAAAAGGTGTTTATGTTTTGCTGCCTCTAGAGTTAATTTCTTTTGGAAATGGCAGTGATATGTACTTGTTGGTAAGTATTTTGTGTCTCTCTAAAAACTTCACCAAGGTGAATTTATGGCATGAGACTAAGTAAGACAATTCTAGTTTTTTTTTTTTAAATCGTCTTTACATCTTTAAGTCATTGTGACCTAAGGGATATTTGTTCACCTACACAGTACGTGTGTCTTTACTAAACTAAAAATACCAAACAGCCCTGCTGCTTCCCAAACCTTTAGAGCCAACCCTGCCATCCCCACCCTGCTGTTAAGTAGGGCATCATCATCTCGAAATCGTGTCATGGTCAACTTGTAAAGGGAACCAGGTCATTCTGAGAAAATGTTGTTGCCAGGACTAACTGATGAAATTAACATAATGCTGCTAATACACACTACACTCAACTAACTCAGTTTAGTGTGCTAGGCAACACGTATGGCTATAATACAATACAGTTCAATGAAGAAGTATGCAAATATAGAAACAGAATAAATGTTCCATCTATACTTTACTAATACTGCTAAGCCACGAATTCAGAATATGTCACTAGTTTGCTGTTGTACTAGATTATATTAATGGTTAAAGAAATGACACCTTGGGCTGACAAATTATTGTTGTGACAAATAAACAGTTCATTAAACAAGAAGCTAATACACACTTGCATTTTGCACACCATAATTTTAGATACTTTGCTCCACCACTGAAAATCGTTCTAAACATAGACATCAATAATGAACAGGCTATGGAAGCCTGTTTCTGTCACTGAATAAAAAAAAAGTAGATGCGATTACACAATTCAGACTTTTTTTTTGTGAGTTTACATCTCAAACTACAAAGTCCAAGAAGGAAAACGTTATATGTTCTCAGAACATATTTCCATTGAACAATTCTGACTTTATAACTAAAAACTGCAGAAATGGGCTTCCATAACAGACTGAAAGCTTGTCTAGAATGAAAAAAACACAGCATGGACCCCTGTGACCCTGTGCAGAGTTTTGTTATTGCGTCATTATTCTTTTTCTATTCAACTCTGTTATCCTGTGACATTTCCACTCTAAAATACATATTTGACCTTTCTGACATCATATTTTAAGTATAAGTAGTAACATCTCTTATCAGTCTTTCATTTCATCTGCACTTACAATACACTGACCTTGTGAAATGCAATATTTGAACTTGAGACATATTGCAGACAAAACAGTGGTGCTACCAGAATTACATATGGAACTATTAAAATTCTATATGTTTGAGTCCCAAATGTGTGATTTGGTTGAAATAAAAGTACAGTCATACAGTATACTTTTTTGACAATATTTTGAACATGGACCATGTCAGCTTTTGGATTAATGGCATGTTCTCTCTGTAGAGTAACTATATTAAATGCAATTATGTCCCATGTACTCAATAGAGCCAACATTTTACAGTTACAGCAGACCTCTTAGTTGCCAGACGTCCAAACATAAGAAGCAAATAAGCCTAAACCACAAGGAAATGATGGACATCTGGGAAATCTTGTTTTTAGCCACCATCTTGGATAACCTCATTTTCTTTTCAACTATATCTGGAGACACATGTCTCTACAGCTACCTTATGTGTGATAATGTTAACACAACGTAATACCTCCCTTATCTTGTTTTTTTTTTTTTTTGTAAGAGCTTCAGTCTTATCAGCATGTGACCTATTCTAGAGGCACTGCAGCCTGCTAATGGACAATATCAGACTCAATGAATTCACAAGGAGCACAAGTGTTTAAAATGAGCCGATAACAACAACAAAGTTGTTATTCTGTGTAGCATTTGAACCAATGAGGTGCAAACTATTTGTTACATTTAACAAAAAACCTTTAATACCACTTGACCCAACCCAAGGGGTAACTCAAACTGCAACTTGAAGGAATGTGAACGAAGCTACTCTGACTAGTTCTCCCTTTTCCCTAAATTAATTCACAGGGAAACTTTCTTTGAGTGAACACGTATCCTTCAGGTCATTATATATATTCTTATTGTGCTTGTATATCGTCTTGTGTATTGTATACTGTTTTATGCATGTTTATGATAGATCACTAGCTAATATCACCTCTTAATATCAACACATTTCATGTTTGGTATCTAAGGACTCATCTTCAGACTATCTAATTGAGGGTGTATGTTATATGTTGATATATTTGCAAAATTCAACAACCGCCAATCCAGTGCATATGCAAATTACCATACTTAGAAACAAAGAGCCATAAAAGGATCAACACGCTATTGGCTCTTTGACCCTCAACACGTTTCAAAAGGCCCCACAGCAGAAACCCGCCTTGCTTTTTAGTTTTTCTGGATGCAGGACCCCCAACATCTCTCTCGTCTCCTGGCTAAACCCCCGGGACAGATGCAAACGCATCATGTGGACCTAGATGCAGCGCAGTCTGCAGTCGTGTGAGACACTAAGATGAGGATTTAACTCCACAGCAACACCTAAGTTTACACCTTTTCATGTAACTCAAGATCCATGGATCACGACAGATCTCTCACTCAGCTCTCATTTCATTTACCAATCATCAGAGTCAGGACATCTTTGGAATTCATAACTTGAAACCAGGAAGAACACTGCCAATCCAAAACCTTGGATCCATTAGGACATCCAGACTGCATCGGACATATAACTAAACGATACAGAGGCCTTTTCATAACTTCAATTTTGGCTTTTTTTTAATGGTTTACCCTTAAGCCTTCTTTGCACTTTCCCCTTGTGTGTGTATTTATACTTGTGTGTTCAGTAGAGTTAATAAAACTGCCTTGCAAATTAATGTCCCTTTACGACTTTGACCCTTGCTATATGCTCTATAATGCAGTGATACTGTAAGGTATTTTTCTGTGTCCCTCCCTAGTTTATTTAAATTTACACTATATGTTCGCTGAATGAACAGATTTGTTGATGGTAATTCTGCTACAGTTACTACTGGCAGAGCTAATATGCTACATCTGTTTAACCGGTTCATTCTCACCTTAAGATACAGTCTTGGGTCACTTCTATCATGTGATGTAACAGGGTATTCTGTCACATCAGCTTGACTCCTCCTACCAACGGCAAGCAGTCCCTTCAGAAATGAATAGAAACTATCTACATTTGTGTTTCAATATCCATCAGAGTAAAGAATGCTCACACAAAAAAATAATATCCTGATCAAGTGAATTTTATTAATGCCATGATTATAAGGAGAGTTATTGGTAGGGATAGAGTTTGGATTCGGTTTTTTTCTTCTTCACAGATTTACTTGAATAAATCACTGTTTTTTTGCCTTTATTGTGATGCATTATGGGGATTTGCAAACCCATCTCAAATGTTCATTGAAAGTAGAGTCTGTGAATTGTCATTTTAAAAATGTTATCATTTTACAGTCTGTAAAATGATCTAAATCAATTTTCAGATCCTGGTTGTTCAATGAAGGGCCAATAAAATTCTGTATAACAATTTATAGACATTATTTTAAATGTCATAAAACTGATTCAAGATTAGCTAAATCCATAGACACTGATTTAATGTTCTGTCACTGGAATTATAACTGATTCAAAATGTTTTCAGTCAGCATTGTACTGGAACAGCGTTTGAATTGACAAAGTGCTTTAGTTAGATGCACCAATTCATTTCTCCAGAGTAAAATCCTCCCCAGTCAGTCGCCGACCTGTGTAATTCGCCCTTAAAGTCAACTGAGACTATGTTGTTGGCCACAGATATTTCCTGTGCTCCCAAGAGGACAAAAGGAAGACTGTTGCTATATCTGGATGGCCTGCAAATGAGACAAAACATAATTTACTCTCAATGACTGTCATATGGATTTCTATACTGACGAAATCTGAGTAGCAAACACAAACAAACAACTGCCTGCGCAAACTCACAGGCATTGGTAGTCAACCTAGATTATGTACATTATATGTTTTTACTGTTTAGTTTTGACTTTTAGTTTTCGGTGCTTGCATTATACTGTTTTTCAGTGTCCCGCAATGAGTGTCACATTTTGAACAGAAGAGCATCTTATGTATCTTCATGTAAGACCTAAAACTTCTTAAAACTGTATTGTTAATAGCGCTATATAAATAAAAGTGATAGATTGATTGATTGTTGTGCTATTTTTGTTTGATGACTGATTTCGTCTTTAAACACTGCTTGGTTGTGTAAGCAGTAGTTACTAGACCATATGTCAGAAGCTGAGAGAATCTGACCTCATTGATATGACTCGCGCTATGAATGAGAGTGAATAATATCATCAACAGAGCCTGGCGCTGGCTAAGAGCTCTCATGACTAGGTGTAAGAGGAGTGCAAATGTTTACACGCATTTATTCTGCCAGAACTGGAGCAGTTTCTCTCCCCATCTAATTAGCTCTCTTTTTTTTCGCGCTTTAGACCCACTAAAAACACCAGCTAGGAGAGAAACCTCTCATGTCAGTTGCTATCTCTATTTTAGACAGAATGTGTTGGAAAATAAGGAGCCGAGATCAATATTTATTTTCTTTGATTTTTGCACAAAGTGGTAATGTGATAGTTTTGTTGAAGGAAATGTACGTGAACCCCTGTATTTACCTGTATTTCTACATGAATCGGTCCTTAAACAACCAAAACTGCCATGATAACATGGGGAAGTGCAAACGTGTACTGTAGATGACCACAAGAAAAATACCTCATAACCACATAGTCCACAAAATTATGTGTCTTCAAAACATTATTTACTGTATATGCTGGGAAATCTTAGCATCACACACATACAGCTTCGCATCTATGGGTTTTCATAGACAGTGTGTTTGTTCGGCATCTCATGGAGTACAGAGATGTCCTTGAGAGGAGAGGAGCCTGAATCCTCAGTTTGTACAGTTTGACAGAACAGTTCAAATCTCCACAAAAGGAAATACATTAGTATATGCATTTTTGAATCAGTTTCGCATTTAACAATTTTGGGTAGATTTTAGGTTGGATTTGGTGTAGAGCAGGGGTACCCAACCCTGCTCCTGGCGATCGACTGTCCTGTTTTTTTTGAACACACATTTTTCTTTTGCAAGGGTGGGAACACAGATATTTCTGTAATGTTTTTTTTTTTTATACAAAAAAATAATAAAAATTTTTAGTGCTTTCTGGAACATTCCAGAACATCGTGGAAAAATCCAATGTGTATTTCTGAAGTTTTAGATGACTCATTTCTTGTAACTGTCTATGTTAAACTGTTGTTTTGCACCATGTAACTGTTATGCAAGGGTAATGCATGATTATTTTAGTGATCATGAGCACTGTTAAAAGGGTTAGTTCACCCAAAAATGAAAATTAACCTGTGTTTTTTCTTTATTTCACGTCTTCTGAACTGTTGACAACAAACTCCTGCTTATTACCATTGAAAGGCTTCAAGGGACCTTAATATAACTCTGAATAGATTTGTCTGAATGAAGAAAGTCACATACACCTAGGATGCTTCAAGCTAATTTTCTGTTTTCGGGTGAACTAACCCCTTAATTAAGGCAAGGCAAGTTTATTTATTTAGCACATTTCATACACATTGTGGTAATTCAAGGTGCTTTACAAAAAAGGAAGTAGAACAATCATAAAAAAAAATTAAAAGATTTTAAAATGATTTAAAAATTGATTTAAAATACTTTTTTTATACAAAAAAAGTAATGGTTTATGTATTAAGCATATCACACTTCTGAATAATAATATGCAGTCACTTGTAGGAATATATTTTAATGTTTGTTTGTGGTAAATTTTAAAGCGGCTCAATTTATTTACAAATGCAAAGCACAGTATTACACAGTAAAATTGATTAAATATTTCTTGTGAAATAAATCTTGTTTTTTTTAATGAAGGGCTGCACGATTGATAAAATTCGTAACTGTCGATTATTCCCATGATATTGTAATTGTGATTATTAATATCATTTTAATATTACAATTTACACTGACTGATACTTATACCATTGTTTGAAGCAACTGCATGCCATATATTTCACATAAACATGCTGAAAACACTAATATAATATAGAAAAATCTATATTACGCCTGAAAAGTCAATTATATACTGGACTGGTTTATTCTTTAAATAAAAAAGGCAACACTGTGAATGGTATTATAATGTTATACTAAAATTAAAACCCTTGGGATAACCTGTAGATAGACGAAAGAAAAACAAACACAGAAAAACATAAGTGGACTTTGAGTAATTAATTGCCACTTTGAACAATTACATAATAGTGGCATCCATAATTGTAATTGCGATAAGGAAATAGATTAATTTTGCAGCCCTATTTATGCTTTTATAGTTTTTCCAGACTTCACATTAAAATTGTTATTTTTATTTATTTATTGTTATTATTGTTATTATTATTATTTATTTTATTTACAATGTATCTGTCATAATTTCAGCTCCAGCACAAACTGTATTTGCCATGAGGGTGTGCCTGTTTACATTCCCTCCCTCCCTCTGTTTTTATGTGCAAAATTATATCTGACCCCTTAGTGATCAACTAAATTGCATCTCTGTCATTTGGAAATAATGTGATACAGCATAAGTAAACTGCTGAAGTGCCTGCGGGGGTGCTGATAACAGAAATACTAGTATGCAATAGACTGCAAAACAATACTGATGCACTGTACACTCTATATTTTCTTTTGACTTTTTCAGGTGATAATCTTCAGCCTTTCATCACAACCACAACGAGGGTAAATTGTATCCATGACAACAAAGCTTTCATTGGCGTGCTGCCAGACGCGCCTCTACCAGGGTGCAGAAATATTGCTATGGCAACTGTATTCGTCAGGTGATTACGATTATCAGTAGAAAAAAACTGGCAGTAGTTTTAAAAGAGATAGAGATGCCAACCTAGAAACTGAAAATCGTTGTTTGATAAAGGGCAGAACAATTCCATCCTGGCAAATCACACATTATTTAGAAACGCGATGGCATTTAGTGCTTAACAGCACATCATATAAAACCATATAAACGCGGGGCATAAGATGCATTTAATGAATGTATAAATTGTAAGGGTACGAGTACACTTAGATAAGCATTTACTAATGATCACCTCGTCTTGTTATCACTCTATTATCAGAGCCTACACTTATCACACGACTACTTACTAAAAATGGACGTGCGATTTTATTAATGATATTAAAATGCTTTGGAATAATCGACGGTCTTTATTAAGAAATATGTAAGCATTGACCATTCAGATTCAAATATTTCCGAAAGCGCCGCGTAATGAGCACTTTAACTCTGCGCCCTCCGTTTATAACGTATCGATCAGTACCGAAGATAACGCGCTACCTGTTGTGCGCGGAGCTCAGTCGTGGTCATCGCCGAACCCCTCCCAACCTGTGGATTTCCTTCAGCACGCATACTAAAAGCTCATTTCCCCACACTTTTTTTTCACGCACTGATACATTTCCCTCTTAGTAATTAAACTCTGATCCCCGCGCGCCATCATCATTTCCCCTCTCATTTCAGACGAAGCATTTGACACATTTTCATTATTATTCAACAAATACAGCGCTCAGATATATATGCCAAAACATAACGTAAATGATGCACGGAGGTTATGTAAATAAGAAAACGCTCTGAGGCAAAAACGTACAAAGCGATTCGGACACACCCTCGCGCAACAATAACAGCGCGCGGTGTCATTCTACAGCATTTCATATTCATACATATGTTCAACAAACTCCGAATTCATTTCTGCTATGTGTAAACTCTATCATACATCTCAAAATAAAACCCGCACTGCCCGTTTGTTTAATGTTTACATTACTTAGACTGATGATGTCATTGGAGTAAAAGCAAGGCTTGACGCACGTCATTCCAAAATACCCTCTTTACAATGAAGAAACATCATGCAACATTTATAAGACTAGAAAACAACAGCACACGCCCTAGTTGGATAAGTGACTTCATACCCTACCTCGTCTCGGTCTTCTTAAGGGTACTTGTAAGTGGATGGGAAACAGTGGGTCAAACGCTGCTTCACGATCCGCACGACTGTAGAGTCCTCAAGTCGTTTTTTTTTTCAGTTAAGTGGATTATTTTTTTTTTTTTTTTTGACGGATTAAGATGGAGCGAAAAGTTATGAACGGATAAAAATCCACTTAAACGAGCGTTTGATGTTGTATAGCTGTCAACAAGGTTCACCTCCTCTTTTCTGATATAAATATATTGACTGATGGTTTGTCCCTTCTCTTCTCTCCCGCTCTCTCGGTTCCCGCCCCGCCACGCGCGCAATGAGAGACACCGCACGCGTTAGTCGCGAGTAGTGGTTGGTTGGTCTTTATAAGTATGTACAGGCATTACACAAGTTTTCAAAACGTATCTAAAAGTCTGTGCAGGGAATGATTCAACACTGCTTGATTGTTGTTGTTTTCCCGGCGTTCTCACAAATGCTACAGTATGCCTTTCTGTTGTTTCTCCTAAACAGCAGGGTTATAACGCTAAGCAAATCGTAACGTTCCAGCTCCTCGGATGATTCTCCTGAGAAAAAGACAAGCATGCGACCTCACATTCAGAGGAACTCTAAAACATTTGTGCTCTTAAATCTGTGCCTAAATTTGTATATCTAAGACTGGGATTTCAAAATGAATATATTCACTCAAAACCAAGTTATCTTAACTAGCAACCTCATGGCTTTATCATAATGTAGGCTATATCAACAGTTGTCTCTATTTTATTCTAAAGTCGTTAATATTTTACCCATGATTGGGGTGGCTGCAAAAACAATGATGAGTAGGCTACACTTTTTACTCCAGTAAAAACATGGATTTATTTTGAAAGTCACTTTCATAGATAAATAACTGAATGCCTTGGCTCTGTTATTTTTTTATTTATTTTTTTATTGTCACATTCAATTGCATTGTTTTAACTTAAATTTTAAATTAAAATTCAAAATGGCTAAATTTGACAGAAGTAGTTTCCATAACTAGGCTATATATAGGTCCCGGTTGTGTAACATTTTTTTTTTGTAAAACAGTTGCCACATATTAAGTGTTTACATATCTTACTTTACATTCTTTCAGCTAAAATTGTTGCACTGGAAATCTGAATGTGCCATAGCAGTTAAGGCCTATAATGAGATACAGCATTTTTCCTAGTTAGCCCCGTTCTCCCTGTATTAATTTATTGCAGTTGGAGAATAAAGCTAAAACTGTATATGTTTCTTTATAAAAATGGCATGGTTCATAAAGAAACAGTATGAATCAGAAATAGAATAGGACAGACCCTTCACATAGGCTAAAACAATACAACCACATTTTATCGTAGTTTATAGACAATGATTTTAAACAAAATGAACACCCCTTCGGTTATAAAATGCATATTTTCACAATACTTCCAATATTATTTTGTCGAATCAGTGCAAGGATAGTACCAACGATACCAATACAAAGAGGCAACAAAGGCTCAGATTCAGCAGCAGTGCCTTGAACTTATAAAGTAAAAATGCAAAAAGAATAAGGAAAGCACAGCGACAGAAGGGGCCCGCAAGGTCCTCAGTGTCTGCTCTCCCAGGTTAAGTTGTTTTATTGTTTTCTTGAGAATGTGGGATGAATAAAGTCTTTTTTCTTTGCCCAATTACGGCTACATATTGCAAAATTGTCCCATGTCAAAGTGCATTGCGCTGTCCTTCATCTTTCTCGCTGTGTCCACTTTTGTCTTCAGGAATGGACATATCATACTGAAGAAAGACGTCAGGGCTTCTCTTTCTAAGATAACAAGATATTGACAAGTTAAGAGAAGGTATGGTTATGTTTAGGGCTGGGCAATATATATCTCACCCAGCCCTAGTTATGTTATGAATTAACAAGCTACAGTATGTGGCCTCATGTTGGACCATGTTGTCCAGCTTACCTGCATCTTGCTGTAGATCCAGGGCAGAAGGCTGGTCACTCTGCTATATACTCCTGGTTTTTGTTTTTTTCCACAGCCAGCTCCCCAGCTCGTAATTCCAGCCAGATACCAGCGGTTATTGTTCCCCTTGCACACCAGCGGACCTCCACTGTCCCCCTGAGATCAAAGACAGAGACACAGCAATTCAGATAATTGTGAACATGCATGCATATCAATTATTAAAGTAAAATACAAAATAAATACATTTTTAAATGGTTTTAACAAATATCCTTATTACAGTGTGAAGTTGCACCACATGACATTTTGCAATCTAGACTAAACTTGCCCTGTCATAGGGCTTATTTTAGACTTATTAACATTGCTCCTCCTGATGATATATTTTCCTGTTTTATGTGTTGTTTCATGTAAGTTGCACCATATGACAAAACAGAATACATATCTTTTTGAGGTTTTTTTTCTTTAAATAATTTATAAGACAGAAAATTGGTTGTAACAACTTTGACCCATTTTTTTTTTTATTTGTATAATTTTAATTTATTTATTTATTTCATAGAAAGCAAATTTCATCATGTGCTATATACTCGTTTGGATAAAAACAGTTGTAGCACTGTGAACAATGGCATGAAGCATTTGCCCAAACCTGAATAAATCAATGTCATGAGACAAAGAAACACTGGGTGAGACTTGGCAAGTGAATAATGCATTTGCCTGAGGTCACTTGTGCTCTAGAAGCTGAGGTAGACACACCTGACAGGAGTCCCGGCCCCCGTTCATATCACCGGCACACATCATATTCTTGGTGATGGCCCCATGGTACACCTGACTGCTGTTACACAGAGGCGTGTTGATGATATTCACTGTCACGTCCATAAGGCTTGTAGAGGCATGGTCTGTGAGGGCAAAGGAAACAATTACAGTCAAAGGTTAGCTTCAAAGAAACAATAGACATTGAAAGCTGTGACATGTGCAGACTTCTAAGATAAAATCAGCATTTTCAAACTGTACAGTAGTAATAAATAAAAATTCTTCAATGCATAATTTGTTTTATTTTAATGTTTTAAGAATATTTTATATAATTATCTATCTATCTATATTTATTTATTGTTATTATCAGCATTATTTAAAGGCAACACAATTATAATGTATATGTGCATCTAGCATTTAACACTTTCGATAATTATATAAATATTTTATTATAAATTATTTAATATTATTTTTATGTTATTACACATTATTAAAACAATTGGAAGAAAATAAATATCATTTCCAAGAGATACCTTAATGATTCTGGGAAAGAAAAATAATAATATATATGCATACTTCAAGTGTTCTAACAACTTACCTAAATTAAAACTTATGCTTTCTCCAGTTTTTTTTTATTAATGTGACATGATAACTTGGTTTTATTAATGTAATAATGTGACATGATGTGTGCATATTTTCTTAACGTGAACAAACTCTTTATTCGTATATACATATATATATATATATATATATATATAATTTTATTTTATTTTGGCTTTTTATGAATCCCTACATGTTCTATTTTTACCTTCTGTACAACACTGTCCTGGCTTGGTTAAATTATAATCATACATGGTGTTACTCTTTGTCCTATTTGTTTTTGTCCTCCATTTTTATTCATTTTCTGTCTGTACCTGCTCCCTCTTTTGTTGTCCCAAATCCAGTTGTCATACACTCTGATCCATCAGAAAACGTTTGGTCAAATGTAGGAAAGCAAACGGGCTGCACAGTGCCTGGAATGAGAAGAGAAATCTTACTGTAGAATATTTGGAATATACCGTAACAACAATATTTGAAGTACTTTTATGGTTTTAAGGTAGAAAAAAAGCAGAGTGAATATTTTCATTTTAGGGTGAACTATTTAATAAAGTAAATCCAACTTACTAGAGAAGGTAACAGGACTGCTGAGTTTCAGTAAGGCAACATCATAATCGTTGTTGCTGTTGTAGTTCTCATTGACTATAATCATATCCACAAGGTTGGGGTTTTGAAGGGCACTCTGGGAAATAGTTCCAGCGTAGACACGCCAATTTACAGAATTCTTCATTGTGCTGTAAACAAGAGAAAAAAAAAGAATGGTTGTTTCAATATTGCTTTAAGTGTCCTTCAAAGGAACAAACAAGCTTGTAAATTTCAGCTGAATGTAGTGAAGGATGCATTTGAAACACTGCTTTATGAAGCTTTAAAACATTGCAAATCTTTTGTTCTGAGATTTCGAGCTTGTAACGATCTCACCAAGTCATGTGACTTCA
Source organism: Enteromius fasciolatus (assembly GCA_032361145.1). Lineage (NCBI taxonomy): Eukaryota > Metazoa > Chordata > Actinopteri > Cypriniformes > Cyprinidae > Enteromius > Enteromius fasciolatus. The sequence goes on from JAUMHR010000069.1 coordinate 4,495,715, forward strand.
TCAAATGAGGTTCCTTACGCAATGCTTACGATGGTTTTGTGTTCTGGTTGCGATTTAAATACTCTGCTCTCCACCCAAATTTCAAAGCTGTTGTCGGTTAATGAAGGTTTGATTAAATAACTTGAGCCTCGATTAGATTCTTGTCATGTCTTCCTGTCTTATAGACGTCGCTATCTTTGATATTACTTCGGTCACTGTCACCATGGTTACGGTAAGGAATACAGGCTTGA
>JAUMHR010000069.1:4496044-4507165 GCA_032361145.1 Enteromius fasciolatus
CCCAAATTTCAAAGCTGTTGTCGGTTAATGAAGGTTTGATTAAATAACTTGAGCCTCGATTAGATTCTTGTCATGTCAGAGAGCGATAAAGCTTTCTGTCTTATAGACGTCGCTATCTTTGATATTACTTCGGTCACTGTCACCATGGTTACGGTAAGGAATACAGGCTTGACTCCTATTGCACGTTCATACAGACAGAATTCTAAACACCGTGAGCTACTGTGTGAACAAGACATTTCAAGACTCTGTAAAGAAAATACAGTCGCCAATCCCAAGTCCAGGATTGACAACCGTATTCTGTTGTGTGAACGTAGCCATTTTGCAAGCAATTGGTTTAGTTGATTAAGAGTTTTGAAGGACTTTGTGAATACCAACCCTTGGAAGCAATGGGCAGCTGACACAACAAAGTCTGGGGAGACGAGTGATCCACCACAAACATGCCTTCCACCGTAATGCAGGCTAACCTGCCAAGGCCACTGGCCAATTAGGGAGGCATTGCCCCCTATGATCCTGGAGGCACTTTGCTGCTTGCCACAGTCTGAAATAATAAAAAAATTAAAACGTCAGACAGTACACAGTGTAACTACAGAAGAGTCAAGTTTTAAATAGGAACAATTTTGAAACTATTTGGTCATTTTTGGTCATTTAGATGTTATTGGTTTAATGAGTCTATGCTAAGCTACAGTTAAAAGTGCTTCACCAGATCTATGGATCGGCTGAATGGATAAAACTCAACTGTTTCACGCTAGGTGAATTGGAAAATTAGCATATTTTCAAAAAAGTTACGTTCCTTTAACCATTAAATTGCATACCTTGGGGTGACCAAATACATTATTCTCTATCCTCTCTTTCCTTCATTTTTTTAATTTGACATCAACATTCTTACTATTACTGAATCTATTCATTATAAACAATACACTAAACAAAATAGTAAAATATAAAAGAAAGCTTTTTTTACTTATTTTTTTAAACCTGCAATGCATTTCTTTCTTTCAAAATGGCACTGTTTCATACACAATGATGACTTGATGTTTCACTCATAATTATATCATAATTAGCATGAATTGGCTTCACTGCAGAGCAATTACTAAATACAATGAAATATAACTGCAGTGAACTTAGTGAAAATGACTTGGGATTGAGAATATGGTTAAGATACCGAATTTGAGGCAGATACTGGATGTGCTCTGGAAGTGTGCTCTGGCGATGACGGCAATGACACAATTATCTGCTTAAACTGAACCATTTTAAGTTTCAAAAGGTAACAAAATAATTGTATTTGTCTGTAACTGTTTTTAAAATAACAGTGTTTTTGCTATTGCAGCAGTTAGAGATCCATCCGCTCTGGATATATACAGTACAGTAGGTTCGTGTCACTAAAGACCCAAATATGCAATAATGATTGGCAAAACATGAATGCATTTAAGTGTTATTTTAAATAGATTTATTCTTACCTGTACAAGCAAGTGAGACTGCTTTCTCATCCTGACAGCCCAAACTGAACGTAAATCACAAAAGGCATTATGTGCTATTGAGGGGACTGTTATCCTGACAAAACAAACATCTGCTCTGATAGAATCTAGTCTTACCTGACATTGACAAGACCCTGTATCAGTTTGGCTGATCTCGGTCCTACAGTAAGGGCTACGGATGGCTTGCTATCCACTGGATTTGATGCATAAGACCTGAGGCACAGAAACTAAGGCATCAGCTATATTAAAATAGTTGCTGTTGGGAAAAGAGATCCATTAATGCATCAAGGTATTTTTGCTCATATTGTTCCAAATCCGTATTACCTTTATTTATTTATATATGTACTATTATTGAAAAGATAATGATGTAAGGATGACTGAAATATTATTTTTATTATTATTTCTTTATTTTTATTGTGTTTACCTTCTAAACCCCATCTGTTCACAGATCTGGTCAGCATAACTCTGATCCAATCCCTGATAACACACTGGAAGGAAGCGACCATCCTGAGCAGTTCTGACCTGCAGCACTCCACCTTCACCAAACCTCACTGACAATATTGAAGAGGAACATTAAAACAATGGAATTACATTTCCTTGATTAGTATTTTTGTCAGGTTTACTGTAATTTTGCAGAGCAATTTTGTCTTTATGTTTTTAATATTTATATTTCATTATTTATTTCAATTGCAGAAAGACAATTGTATTTCTGTTTAGTATAAGCATTTGTTAACTATAATAACAGTGTTATTGTTGTTAATATAACAGTGTAACAGTGTTGTTTCAAAATATCCAAAAGTTTTAAAGATTTTTGTTTTTTTGCAGTGTAGCCAGTCATAATACAGTAAATAGAGGCCTACTGTGTACAGTAAATGCTTTTCTCAGAGCAGTGCGATTTCTCGCTAATCCTGAAGTTTCCTTATCTAGACATGTCACCCTTGTAATTTCACTTTAAAGCCAGAGCACTATCTGAAACACTCAACCACTAATCTCTCTGTTCTGCGTCCTTTGCTGTAGAAATTGTTCTCACCACAGTCCGTCTCATCAGTGGTCTCTTGGCAGTTTTGGATGCCATCACACTTCTTGGAGGAGTTGGAGCAAGGGTCAGGTAGGCTAGTGCCATCGTCCGTCTTGTGGTGCTCTTCTTCACTGCAGTCTTGTCCCTTGCAATCACTACCATGTTCCTGTTCGTTGCAGTCTCTTCCCCTGCAATCATTCTCATGATTTCCAGAATGTGACTTGGATCCATAATACACTATCCACATAAGAGAGAGTGGTAAAGAGAAAAAAGGAGAAGGGTTTAGACACAAGGTAAGCATTAATAGTGTGCTCTGTCAAAATACAGATACATCTTACCTCCAAGACCGATGGCCAGTCCAATGAGAGCCAACACCAGCAGGGCACCTACCCATCCACCCCAACACTTGGCACTCCGTCCACAAGACTTCTGGCTTTTTGAAGGAACTAAAGGAACAAGAACAATTCATACTCAACCAACCTCTTAAATATTTGATTGGAAGTATGCACTGTAGCACAACTGTGGTCAAGTCATGGACTGTTCAATAATATAAAAAAAAGAATAACAATGCAGTCAATAAAAATAAATATGCACCTTGTCTATAATTATTCAAACTGGAGCTCCTCACCTCTCAAGTACATCTCTGTACTCAAACCTACCATCTATGAAAACCCATCGATATAAAGCTGGAGATGTGTGATGCTAACATTCAAAATCATTAGTTTTCAAAATCCTTTTTAAATCTTGAGAGGATTGAGCTGAGTTTTATCATTTTTGAGTGTTTTCAGCTGATCTCCAGGTGACAGCACTTTTAGCTGTGGCTTCTCAAAACTCTTTAGTCAGTATTTGAGCGTGATGCTAATGTTCTAATCAGATTCAATAGTCTATGCTAAGCTACAGCTAAAAGTGCTATAGCCAGACTCTGAGATGAAAATGGTAAAACTTCACTGTTTAAGTCTAGGGGAGTTGGGAAATTAGCCTTTTTTTTTTTTTTTTTTTTAAAAAGTGGTGTGTTTCTTCACCATTCCACAAAGTGGTTATTAAAAAGGGTACAAAATGCAGATGTTATGGTGTTATGTTTGGTCAGATCACCTTTCATTCAAACTCCTGGCGAAGGGTCAGTTGCCCTCTCTGTTTTAATTATGATCAATTTGTAAAGACAGTTTGCAGTTATTTGCTTCAATTGGCAAGAGAAGATTAAGCTATTCTTCACAGTAGCACCATACCAGAGTGACTGAGAGGTTTCTGTACGTACCAACAACATGCTGTGTGGTGATGATGACGGCGTCTACCTGTACTGGTGCTGAATCCTTCAGAACATAGCTCGGCACAGGTTTTTGTTTAAACCCATATTTGTCCTGAAGAATTACCTCCTCGTAGGTCATAGGAGGCGTCTGTGGGTCCTCTGCCACAGAGTAGTACGGTGGAGGAGGGTCCTTCTACAAAAGAAAAAGTGAAACTTTTTTATTAGCTCTTAAGGCTGGTGCGGTTTGACAAGTTAATTGTAAAAGCATTATTTCAAAACTCGAAAGATGCCACACTCTTACAATTTGTTTAGTACAGTACCTTGTCCTAAATAATGGAAATGATTTGACTTTACTCCCACACCTGAATTCTTTAAGTTCTACATTCTAGTCAAATACCATAACAAATATGTAGATGTACTTGTATTTCTGGTCTACTTTTTGTTTTTATTTTACTGTAACCTTGTTAATGGCTTGAAAAAAACAAAAACATTCTTTAAAGATCAACGTCAGTGTAACGATCAGATGATCGTTCTCTCCATGAATTGTGTATGCGTTTGTGTCTGTTTTCACTCATGGACTCACATCAATGAACTCATGTCTCTGCCTTGTCTGTTGCTTCTATGTTATGCCGTCAACCAAAGTCGTGTTCATTCATGTTCCTGTTCCCAGTTTGTGTTTTGGATTTACTTGTTGCCGAAGTTTTGCTGCTGATCGATTTATGCATGTCCTGACCCTGAGCCTTTATTAAACCAACTTGCACTTGAACTCTTCAAGTCCTCATTCATGACAGTCAGCATGTAAAAATGCTCCTTTTTTTATCTTTTCAAATTTTGATGGAGTCTTTGATCATTGAATTGGGGGAAATTACTAAAACCTGATTATTGAGGCCATGTTTTTCCACTGACTGCATGTTCCACTATCAAATCATGCTGACAATCTGTACAATATTTGAAACTTGACCTGAAATGTAGTTTGTATTAGACATGCTGCTTGGAAACCAGCTTTGTTTCCTCGTCTTGCTCATTTTCAGCCCTTTGCTTATATTAAGACTGTCCTATTTATTTTCATCCAAGATAAGACATAACCAGGGTGTGCTTTTTTTCTAGGAAAGACTTTGTCTCAAGGAAAAGCTGTCACATCGCTTTGACAAAGTGTTGATGTCTCTGTAAAGATTCTGTAACCTTTGGTCACTAATATAAATTGCTTCCTTGTGAGCACAACAATGAAAAAAAAGGATCACGGTGTCCTCTCTTCTGGATGTATATCATTACAGGAAGTATGTACATTTACAGGAATAGTTCAGTAAAAGTATATTGTGTTTTTAATGTTATGCCATTCCAAACTTGTGTGTTTAGGGGCGGGGTTATGTTTAGGTCATTCGTACAGATTCATACGAATTGGCATCTCGTAAAATACATACGATTTATAATAAATCGTATGAATTTGTACGAATGAGGTCATACAAATTCGTACAAATTAGCCACCTCATGAAACATGTACGAATTGTCGTTCTGTGAAGTAAAAGCCTAGCGATAAACAGATATTCCAGAGATATTCCCTTGAGCCTTTCGATGTTACGAGTTAATTAATAATTCAACAAGTTGAATTTGAAAATCAAACACCAATTTCAGTGGATTATCCTAAAATATTTATCATTTGGACACACACCACAGGACTTGGATCTCGAACAGTTCTAGATATTTAATCTACTAACATATAGGTGCTGGTCATATAATTAGAACATCTTCAAAAAGTTGATTTATTTCACTAATTACGCTCAAGAAGTGAAACGCATGAACATGAAAAGTATGAGCATGTACAGCACTCAATTCTTAGTTGGGGCTCTTTCTGCCTGAATTACTGCAGCAATTCAGCATGGCATGGAGTCGATCAGTCTGTGGCACTGCTCAGGTGTTATGAGAGCCCAGGTTGCTCTGATAGTGGCATTCAGCTCTTCTGCATTGTTGGGTCTGGCATATCGCATCTTCCTCTTCACAAGGTTTGCTGGGCAATTAAGAACAGGGATACCATGGTCCTTAAACCAGGTACTAGTAGATTTGACACTGTGTGAAGGTGCCAAGTCATGTAGAAAAAAAATGAAATCTGCATCTCCATAAAGTTGGTCAGCAGCAGGAAGCATGCTCTAAAACGTCTTGGTATACAGATGCGCTGACCTTGGACCTCAGAAAACACAGTGGACCAACACCAGCAGCTGAGTCATTCTACAAAACGGGTGCCATTTCCACTTTGCAATCTTCAAAATTTTCACAAAAAAAGAAATGTTACCCCTCTAAAAAACATATTTGCCATTTGCCAAAAAATGCAAAGTTGCATTTATTTGATTGATCCACACAATACGAATTCATTCAACAATAATTTTTATAACATTTTTTTTTTTTCATAAACATTTAACAAAAAGACCCCGTGACGGGGTGGTAAGTGATGTGACAGGGTGGCTCAATGTGACGGTGTGGTATGGACAAACTGTTTCTCTATGTGAGCTGCTGCTCCATTTGAACTTTAAAATGAGGGACACCGAGACATTAAAATGAGAGATTTAATTAAAAACATGCTGATACTTTGAAAAACTGAAATGAGCGTCATAACAGCAACTGGGAGAGTCGCATCCACACATCCTTCTGGATTCTCATGCGGCGGGATGTTGCTTTAATGATTTCTAGCACATTTCAGTTCCTCCAGACTCTGGGTACTGATTTCCAAAGGAAATGCAAAATTTACTTTCATCAGAAAACATAACTTTGGTCCACTCAGCATCAGGCCAGTCCTTTTTGTCTTTAGCCCAGGCGAGACGCTTCTGACGCTGTCTGTTGTTCAAGAGTGGCTTGACACAAGGAACCCATGTCTTGCATACATCTGTGGCGTAGTGGTTCCTGAAGCACTGACTGCAGCTGCACTCCACTCTTTGTGAATCTCCCCCACATTTTTGAATGGGTTTTGTCTCACAATTCTCGCCAGGGTGTGGTTATCCCTATTACTTGTACACTTTTTTCTACCACATCTTTTCCTTCTTTTCACCTCTCTGTTAATGTGCTCTGTTAATTGCCTCATTTGAAATGTCTTTTTGTGCCCTCCTTGTGCAAGGTGTCAGTTTTGGACAACTGTCAAATCAGCAGTCTTTCATTGTTGTCAGTTACAATCATCAATGTGTCTGTAAAAATGTAATAATTGTCTCGTATGAATGAGCACTGATTTAGGTTTTTGCAACTGATGCTATCTTTATTCTCAGATAAAGGCTCTAGTAAAATTACATCATAGCACTTGAGTAGTTATGCAATATTTTTTTGGCAGTGTTTGTCTAAACACTCTTTCACCAGTTTTATTCATTTATTTATTCACTTTTAGCATATTGATTACTACAATTTGCATTACCACAATTTTACTAAATACCATTGTCATATGGTTAGTGTAGCAAAAGCGTGGTTAACTAGTGGTTGCCATATTAATATTGATTTTTTGCATGGTTTATCATTTAGTAAAACATGGTTAATTTTGACCGGCTTGATTGTCTATTCATGTTATGCACTGTATTTGCTAGGCCTACACCTTTGGAAAACTATGCAGTTGAATCCGACGCATTCAGATATGTACTATTGAGTTGTTTATTTGAGACTGATGTATTTTGAAGGCCACAGACTACCGCACTTGAATTTCCATTTCATTGGCCTCTTTCTCTGTCGCTTTCAGAAGATGTCCCTCTTAAGTACAGTGAGTAGGTGTGTAAGCGCTTGCACTGCTTGACCAAATAATAGTAATAAACCCGCTTGTTTACACCTGCCGTGTCATGATTAGTGTGGGTTTCAGACCTTGTTAGGTGTGTCTACTGGCCTTTAAATGCATATTGAATTCATGTAGTTTACATATACTATAGCATAAAGCTTGGCCTGGAATCTGGTTTTTGTTTACTGCCTGTCTGCCAAAGACTTTTTTTTAGCTTATTCAACCTGTCCATTCACCAAAAATAGACTAGACCAGTCACATTTTTGGTGGAGTGCCAAACTGATTATGTCAAATATGAATCTGTCATTATAAAGAGTTTAAAGAGTATATTATGAATTCATAGAATATTTATAGTGAGTAATACTCATTTTAAACCTTTACACAAATATCCCAGTAATATTTGCTTAAGGGCTTCTAGTATTAAGCCTACTTAACTGGTAAAACGTCAGGAATAATGAGTCTGACATAACAAAACAATACTGACCCCAGGATAAGTGTGAGTCCAGAATGAATACCGGGTTTATCTCTGACATGCTGGATAATGAGAATGTTATTTAACTACCTCAACATAAATCCATTGTTAAAATTCTTAAAACAAGTCTGCAGGCGACCCATAGTGGGTTAAACACCCTCAGACAATGACTTGGGGTTTGCATTTGACAAATGAGATCTGGTTTAGGTCTCATTTTGTTGTGAATCTGAAATAGATAATGAGGATATTTTCATGTCAATGTAGAGGAACTGGTTTCTCAAAACCCTCAGTCTTATCTAAAAGAAAGAGACTAGCAATTATATAAAGCAATTAGCAGCAAGCTGTTGCAGTAAATAAGAAATAAAAAATAATATTTCAAATGTATGTAATTACCTTTAATTTTTTAAGATTTTATATGAGCAGGAGATTATCACCATATTTTTACAAAAATAGAATCTGTAATACTATACAATAACTGAGCAACACATTTGCAGTATATGTTTAATTTTGTTAATATAATTTACACACACACACACACACACACACACACACAAACACACATATATATAGAGAGAGATTATTTTTAATAATTTAATAATTATTACTTTATTTATACAATTTTTGATTTTAATAAAAACAAATAGTAGATGTTGGATTTAACATTAACTAACATTAATAAATGCTTTAGAACTGTTGTTATTTGTTAGTGTATGTGAACTAATAGTAAAAAATAGAACCTAATGGTTAAGTGTAATATATATCATCTTATTATAAGGCATGGTATATGGTAGATCATACATGCATACCGTGTAACGTAACGTAACATGCATAATTATGTTTAAAACCCCACTTTAAAAATCTAAATCTAATCACCTAATCTAAAATGATGAGGTTAGGGACACTTATTATTTCAGTTAATTGACTGGGTTTTTTTTTTTTTTAAGTTAATTTCTGTTTTAACAAACCAAAACCAGCTCAAGTTAAATTTGTTTGAAACCCCTACGATAAATGCATGACTCATACAAATGCATTTGTATAAACAGACCATTGAAATAGATTCGACAATACAAAACTTTAACATCTGTCACACATAAAAAAAAAAACATGCTAGGTTAAATAAAACTGAAAGCTTTCACTCTGCAGCCAAAACCCTGGGATTCTTTCTTACCTTGTCATTGTCTGCCATTAGACACAGGAGTGAGGACTATGGTTAGATCCAAAGTGTCTGTATTAGATTGGGTGGGATTTCAACCTGTCTCTACAATCCCAAAGGAAAAATGAGACCCTATTTTCTATTTCTGACCTGCTTTTGAAGACATAGTTAGGACTGCCCTCTTATCCTCCCTCTTTTAGTCTCACCGGAGGAATGCCAGTGTTGTATCTACCTGCCCGACCAGTTTCCTGGACGCTCTACCCTCACCTCCCCTCTGGCTCACGTGGAAACAACGAGCTGAAAACAGTCTTGCATCAAAATAACTTCCTTGTTGGAAAGTTATTAAAAGAGAATCACTGCTGTACAATAGGCAGACCAAATGAATATTGTAAAACAATGGTGATTTACTACAACGCTGTGTTCACTCCACCCTCACAGTTAATGCTTTGAGAAAAAAAAAATTGTTCTATTGGATAAATATGAATGACTAGTTGGACAAAACATTGCTTGATTTATCAGAGATTTTCAAAAGATGTTAAACTTTGATCATTGCAGCCATTTTGTAGATTATGCGGCTGTACAGACCAAGAGTAATACTTGCCTGTGAAAAGTATAATTACATGATACTTGTGGTAGATTTATATAGGCTACTTGTGTTTTGTTGGTTTTAAATATCAAGTTCACAGCTGTCTAAAATTATAATAATGTTTAATAATTCAAGTCATTAATTTAATTTAATTTAATTTAATTTAATTTAATTTAATTTTGATGGATGAACAAACCAAACATAAATAAATAAATAACACAATAACACATTTTAAACCATTCTTCTTCTCCTTATTATTTAGATTACTTATATAATTTATTTTTTATAGTTATGAGAACATTCTCCAGCACAGCAGTGGTCAAATAAATCTGTTCATCAACACCTAACAGGAAGTGCTCCACTGATACCTTACAAAGAGAATGACAAGGCAGAAAAGCCAGCTGTAATTCGACATCTCTCTCCACCATACGTAGGAAGCACTGTTCAGTCATCCACTGTCACTGAGCTTCTTTTCATCACATTCCCCGTTGCCTCTAGTCAAGGAAAGAATTATTAGAATTTATTTTACCTTCCTTATACTGATATCTTGCTTGTCAAGCACGTGCAGAGGGGGGGCTGAGGGTGTTTGAGCACCCGCCCCTTTCCTCCTGGATGCCTAAGTGCCCTTTTCTCCTTTTTTTGTTTGTTTTTAATAACTATGTGTGTATGGAGCCCTGTCTTTGCCCCATAACAATAAAATGTAACTATTAATCTCAATTTTGCTAAATAAAAGGATCTGGCTCGCATCAGTCACATGACTGCCATTAACCAATGAGGGCAGAGCGCGCTCGAGTTGGGTACGGACTTCTGCGCCCGGTGCATCATGGTATTTCTTTAGAGTTTACTTATTTTTGTGTCATTTAAGCAAGACAGTTGAGTTTTTGTATTAATGATGTTATGTGTGTTTATGTTCAAGTTAGATTGGGGGGGTTGGTTCATTTGCAGCCCTTTTATATAAAAGTGTACCGTTACCGTCATGGAGAAAGGTGTGTAGAGAAGTGACTTATTGATATTGGCCTTTATTTGTAGAGATGGGATTTATGGTTCTTTGAGATAGGGTTGTTTGGTTCTGGTTGTTTTGGAGTCGACTCACGACTAGTGATGGGATTTATGGCTCTTTGACGGGATCCGGATCTTTGCGATCCGTTCCTTTCAAAGAGGAACAGATCTCTTTTGGCTCTTTTAAAATATTTCGTCAGTTTAAAGAAGCCAGCTTGGGCACATCTCAGTTTATCCTGAAATAATCACTCGGAGGAAAGGTGAGGTGAGATTTGTATTTAAATAATTAAAACTACAAAAAATTATATTATTAAAAAGTGTTTGTATTACTTTTACAAATAGTCGACATATTTTTCATTCAAATCTAAATGGACATATTTCAAATAATGTTTTTTGCTAAGATGGCCAGTCAATTTGAGAAAACATTAATTATTTT
>JAUMHR010000069.1:4527865-4549188 GCA_032361145.1 Enteromius fasciolatus
AAATAACCCAATAAAATGACCCAACAGTCTCAACCCAGCGGTTGGGTTGAAAAAATAACCCAGCATTTTTTAGAGTGCATGACAAGGGGCTTTTGTCCTTTGCCGATACATTAGAGCAAGAGAGGTGCAAGAAGAGAATAGGTGGCCTAGGCAAGGAAACCATCACATTCATCAAAGAAGAAGCCAGGCCTTTCACATCTAGGGCATTGGTAAAATCAAACTTGCTGCATGTCGCAGACTCCTGGCAAATGAGAGTAGACATTGGAAGGAAGCTGCAGTTCCCAGAAGTGGTCCATACAGCTCTTCGCCCAGTCTTGTGGTCAGCAAAAGATCATAAAATAATTTTAATTGAACTGAATGTGATGTGGGAGGAAGGCTGCGAGGAGGCAGAAAGGGCTTGAAGTATCAACCTTTAATTCAGGAGTGTCAAAGGATGACTGGCATGGCATGGCCGGTGAAAGTGGGCTGTAGATGCTTTTCGGTTAAGTCATTATGGAGGCTGATGTCAGCTTTAGGCATGAACAAGAAGAGTGAGAAATTTGTTGCTTGTAGGATGAGAGAGGAGGCAGAGATACTGTAGCTTCTGCTGGATTTGAAGCAAGACAGAGGAAGTAAGCTGGAAGCCATGGCTATATAACGGGGTAACCAATGAAAGCACCTAATATCTTTTATCTCAGTATTATGACCTTTTTTCTCAGAAATGTAAGATAAATTCGTACTTGCGTATAACATATAAAGTTGCAATTCTGAGAATACATCAATCTTTTTTTGACCATTTAAAATGAGACTTTATAACTCGCAAATGTGAGTCAGAATTGTGACTGTATCACACAATGTCTTTTTCATGTAATTGCAACTTTATATCTTGCAATTCTGACTTTAAAATTCTGACTTTGCACATTTTAGAGTGACACTCTTGTGACACACTTGTTCAAGAATCATGCTCTCCAATCAGCATTTTGATGTCACATATTCTTCAAGTCAAGTTCTTACTAACTTTTCAGCTAATGAAAAATGGGGGCAAAAACAAAAGCATTGCATTTATAATTGTATGCACTGTATATATGCTATTTTGCAATAAAGTCATTTTATTGGTCGATGTCTCACCAATGAACATCGCCAGCCACAATGCAAACATTTGTATGCATATGTATAAGCTATTTTATTTAAAACACTTGGAAAGTATTTTTATGAAATATCATTATTTTTACTTTTTTTTATATATCAGTAAAAAGCGCAGCTTTTCGATTGACAACGATGGCAACCACCACCACCACCGAAACGACGAGAGCGGCTCTGTGTAGTGAAGTCAAACCAGTAAACCAGTAAAACTAATGATGTTTCATAAAACATATTATGAAAATATAATGTTTTAAAAAAATAGCTGATACATGTGCATATAAATGTTTGACAGAGGGCCGAGCGTTCTCTTCACAGTTGGCTAAGCCAGCCTAGAAAATAACAAATAAAATCAACAATATCAATAGCGCATAGAGTGCAGAGAATAAAACTGCTTTGTTTGAACAGTTTAATTGCACTTCCATGGGCAAACGTACTGCTTCAGTAAGAATCTTAAACAGGCATGCAGAATATTAAATGATATTAGTGATTTTATGCACCATTTATATGTGAATTTTTGCACCCATTTTGAATTTTACTCGAATTCAAATGCAAATACTTCCCCCCCCCTCCACAAATACAAATACAGATACAAATACCAGTTGCTTTGCACACCCCTAATCTAAACCTAACCTTACCAATGAGTAATGCCTAAAATCATATTTAATGATAGTTGAATGACATTGCTGGACAAGCACCTAGCACTGATTGTAAGCCTAAACTTCACAAAAACTATTAACTGGTTCTTCAAATCTGATTGGCTAATCACAATGTTGTTCCAGGGTCAGCAAAGATGTTGAGCCAGGGACATGTCAAACTCAGCAGTGGAATAATACAAAAATAAATGACATGAGATGAACAAATCTTCTTACGCATGTCTTGATAACTTTCCTGATTACTTAAGAGAACACTCACAGTCAATGGAAAATAAATCGGTTACTCACTTTCATGTCACTCTAAACCCACATGATGTTATTTTTTCCCATGGACCACAAAGAGAGTGTAAAGGCTACATGAACACTAGTGCAAGATGCACTACTTTGGAAAAATGTGTGTATACACAGCAGTCAACATTCCAAGTGGATCAAAACATTTCATCAAAGTTGTCCTAAGACAAGAATAGGTATTGTTTTTGATTTTAGGACAACTTTGATGAAAGTCAAAGTTCCACTTCAAATGTTGACTACTGCACATATATATATATATGGCGAGTAGGTGAGTAAATTCTGACTGTTTGAATGTCATGGGGGTGAATACATCATGACAGATTTTTTTTTTAAGTTTTAATTTAAGTTGTCAAGTCATTGTAACATGTCAGTGTCTGTGAGGTTTAACTATTTTTTTTCTCTTTTTTTAATCATCCTTTGGGGTTTGCATGAGCAGATGCATGACGTGCAGATGTTTCTGCCAGGCCTGGTCTCAAAAGCTGTTGAACCTCAAATGTTAACTGCTGTCTCTCACTTCCCACAGACCACAGTGCTTTTCGTGTTGCTTACCAGCTCAGGAAACACCTAGCCTCTATAAATGTTTCCATAAGCTGCATGAGTTAAACAGCTAATAATGATCTGTCTAGTTTGTGGTTTATTGTGCTGCTATGAGATGCTGCCATATAAAAAACAAAAAAAACAAACAAAAACAAAACAGATGTAATAACCAAAAACCAAAAAACTAAATGAAACAGCAACCGCGACAGAAATGTTCAATGGGTTCTTTTTTTAATAACATTAACAGAAAAATGAGAGTGGAATTTGAATTGAAAAATAACATTTAAAACACTAATATAGCATAATACTCGAAGTATCAACACACACATGTAAAGGACAATAAATTAGGCTAAAAAGTCTGACCAGTTGCGACCAAGTAAGACAACATTTTCAGATACAATGATATGTTAGTCATATATGTTGCCTAAAAGTAAATGTCACCCGAGAGGACTTCCTTATAAATCAAAATGAATGTGTTTTGTTCGTTCTATTGTGACCAAAGAGGCTAATATTTCAGCAGTGTATATGGTGACTATTGACATCTTTTTTACTTGGAAAACGTTTTGGCTTTAGAAGAAGGTTCCACTGTGTTTTTATGGTGACACTGAAACAGTGACATAATTCAGAGAATGTCAGAGAATGAGAAAAACAACAAGAGAAGCGATCGAAAAGAGCAACAAAGGGGTGCTGTTACTGCCTAGCTGTGGGAAAACAATCTTAATCAGTTATGAATCATCATCTTCCCTAACATCGCTATTACCTTTACCTCAGAAACGTGATTCACACTTTTCACAGAACTAAACAACAATAATAAATAGACAGATTTTGACAGAATGTGGAAATGATTGGTTACAGTACAGGTGTTGTAAAATCAAAAAGAAAAACAATGGTGGGTGTATGTACACTATTTATAGACACTAAGAGAATGTTGTATGAGCAGTAATGGCCGTTATTTCTTGTCAACGATTCTGCTGATTGAAAAAGGAGGTGATAATTTCTTAATCCCAACTTTCCTGTAAAGATACACACAGTTGAAACAAGCAATGATGAAAATGATAAACACAAATGGATATTAGTAGGCTATTACTTACTTTAGAATTTTGTCTTTCACTGGCTCTGTCAAAGATAAGAAAAAGGAAAATCCTCAATTTTTACTGTTAGTTCAAGGACTTTGATGAATGCTGGTTTGTTAGTAAGAAATTAAGATGCTGCTTACTTTTGCGCTTGCAACATTTGATTTTCTTGATGCAGATCTGAACCAAACAGATCAGCACAAACAATCCCAAGATCCCAAATGCCACGGCTATCCCAATTGACACTGATGTGGAGTCATCTGAAAGATTCAATCAAACAATCAGCTCAAAGTATATGTACGTAGAAACTGCATAATGCCATCACAGACTTTTAAAGTACACACACACACTGCACAGAATTTTCAGTACTTTAAGATATTCTTCAAACCAAAGAAACTAAGTACTAATGTTGGACTCTTGTTGTTGGAGTTAAGGATTTATGCTACACTCCAGCTCATATTTTATACATTTGTAGATTTTGTTTGTCAAATTGTAGTATGTTGAAAAAATGCTGGTGGTCCAACATAGTCTCAACACCAATTCATATGTATTTGTACGAGGTGTCAGATTTGTGCTAATTTGTACAACCTCACTTGTGTGATTTGTCTAAATCCCAGTGACGGGTAGATTTAGGATTTGGTTTCGGTCATTTGTTCAAATTCATACGAACTGGCAACTTTTGCAAAAATCGTATGGATTTATACGAGTAAGGACATACAAATTTTTACAAATTAGCACCATCTTAAAATATGTACGAATTGCTGGGTTAGGTGTTCTACAATTTCTGGTAAGAATACAATGTATAGATCTGTACATACTCTAAAGGCTAATATTTTTCTCAAACCATTGCACTTTAGAAGAAATTTCTAGAATACATTTTTATAGAATAAAAATTATCTAACTGTAACCATATCGTGGACTTTTATAAAAGACACATTTGGCCATTAAAAGCATGGTCATTTCAAAAAGGAAAATTATGTCATTAATGACTCACCTTCATGTTGTTCCCAACCCCTACGACCGTTGTTGATCATCGAAACAAAAATTTAATTCATGCGAAAATGTAGAGGATAATATACAAAGCAAATAAATCTAACCAAATAACTACTTTTTTTTCTTGAAATTAGAATCAGATCATTACAAATGAGTCAAGATCCATATTCCATCACATACTGTATATTGCATAACAGGAAATCTGTCACCCAAGCAGACTTCTTTCTAAGAAGATGTTGTCAGCTTTACACTGCGACTGAACCGACTAATATATGTCATGTGTGTATGGGGACCATTAGTCATTAGCGCGCTTTGCATAAAAAAAAAGTATTTGGTAACACTTTCTATTAAGCTTGTATTTAGTGGTATTAATCTGTTTTAAGTAAAGTGAAAAGAAAAATGTAATATTAAAGACCAAGGAAAGCACACCATGTAACAGTTTTTAAAAGTATGTTTTAAAATAATGACTTATCAGTAGCCATACCTACAAAAAATAAAATCCAATAGGATTTAATGTCCCACCAACAGAATCCATCACATACCAGTAAACACCATTACTTTTCTATTAAAACCAATAGAGTTCCCATTATAACCATTACATTTTCTATTGTGCTTTGGGAAGACTTCTATTGAGTTTTTTTTTCCTCTTTCAGCAGGGATAATGTTACTTGTAACTGGCTGCTGCCATTTTGTTTGTTTTTATGTGATCTACCCACAGTCTTGACCAGCACATGACCAGCTAAGAACCAGCAAAGGACCAGCTTAAACCAGCTCCAGTTTCAAAACATAACCAGCAAATGTTTTTCACAGCTGTTGCTAGTTATGAGTGCTAACTGCTAAAATCTAAAAAAAAATACCTTATTTCTGAACAGCAATAACCACATTCTGACAAATTGAGTTTCTTACCCATGATGCCTTATCCTGAGAGCAGTTGTACTTTGCTTTTTTGCTTTTTACAATATTCTTTTTTACTTTTTTAAGTATTTATTTCTGATACAGTGCTAGCTTTCTGGCTTTCTGCTAACTAGCCTTGTGTACATCTGTTGATCGGGCAAAGCTAATGTTTTCTAAACTGGTCTGTCTTCATTCTCTTTTTTTGACATTTTGTAAAAGGCCCACCCTTTTTAGAATGGTGCTTCATTTTCACCTGACTACCATCGCATGCTATGATTGCTTCTTTAGCTCATTGGCTAGTTTGTTTTAGTGGTGACGGCATTTCTATCAGTCAAGCTAAGACTGAGGCTCCTTTTTCATTTAAAGACTCTGAGGTGATTTAAGGACAAGTAGAATGATTTCATTTGAAAATAGAATGTTTTCTGTTCTGGTAAATGTGAAGTATTCTACAGCATGTCTACACCACATCTTCTTATATACACCTACATTTGTCATCTAGTTTAATGTCACCTGTCTGGTTATGAATCAGATGGAATGAGGTTTTGCATTCTCTTTCATTACAGTGAACACTTTGTGGGGGAGGATCGGTTTTGCATAAATATGTATGTAGTTCATACTGCCCCCTGCAGTTTTTTTTAGAATTGTAAATATATGTTTCAGATTAGTTTTATTTTTTTCAGATCACAGTGTTTGCATTATTTTTTATGTCAGAAGCTCCAGAGATTCATTTGTTGCTGTCCTTGTAGGGTAATTTACCTTACAGCAAGTATCCTTAAGATTTAGACCTTTCTTATTTGTTTATATGTAAATAATTTATTCATCCATTCATTCATTTATAAAGTGAAATCTGACTTGCTGGAAATGAGCATTGACTAAACATTTTTGAGATGGCTTAAAAAATCTGGAACATGCAGGGCTTAAAGGGTTGGTTCACCCAAAAATGAAAATTCTGTCATTAATTACTCCCCCTTCGTCTCGTTCCAAACCCATAAGACCTTCGTTCATCTTTGAAACACAAATTAAAATATTTTTAATGAAATTATAGAGCCACCTCACTCTCCATAGACAGCAAAAATTATCCCAGATCCAGAAACGTAGTAAAAACATCGGTAAAACAGCCAATGTGACAACAGTAGCTCAACTTCAGTTTCGTGACGTTACAAGAATACTTTTTTTTGCACATTCCTCTCCCCTTATTTACGTCTTCCACCATTTTAGACAATATCACAAGGCATGTGTACGCTTTCTATACAACAGAATACATACATGTGTTGCATTGTGATACTCTTTAAAATGGCAGAAGAAGAATGGTTGAGTAAATTATGTTGTTTAAGTCAAGCCACTGATGTCATATGGACGTTTTTACTGGTGTTTTTACTATGTTCCTGGATCTGGGATCCTTTCAGTTGTGTTACTGTCTATAGAGGGTCAGATGGCTCTCTGATTCCATCAAAAATATCTTAATTTGTGTTTTGAAGATGAACGAAGGTCTTATACTGTAGGTTTAGAACGACATGAGGGTATTTCAGAATTTTCATTTAGGGGTGAACTAACCCTTTAAAGGAAAATTCTAGCAGACAAGTATGTCATCATTTACTTCTTGTTGCATCAAACTGATTTTATGTAGGCCTATTTATTTTGTGGAACCCAACTTTTAAAGAACTTGAAGATCTCTCACTTTCTTCAATATTTTTTGTGCTCAGAAGAAACTGTATAAGGACAATGTATGTCAACAATGTATTTTTTTATTGTAAAAATGGTAAATCTTTACTAAAGGAGTAATTGTTTATGAAGCTAAAATGAGCTCTTTCTGATTCCATCCTTCAAGTAATGTAGTGATGTCTCATTCATTTTTTATCATGTGTCTTAATGATACATTCACAAAGCTGACTGATCTACTACTTACATTATAACTCAGTGACCCAGCGATTACTGGAGGGGAATATTAGTAAATGACAATTTGATGATGTTTATAAGACTTTAAATATACCACATGAATTAAATATTTTTCTTTAAGTCTGATGACTCCAATGTCAATTTGATGTAATTGCATGAAACTGGTCATATTATAAAACAAAATATAAAAAATCCCAAACATTTTTCATATCTGGAAAATAAAAGTTGACAAAAAGTTATCATAATCAGCTTTAAAGCATTTGCAGTAATGGTAATTTTTTCTCTTCTATTGGACAGATATAGCATTTTCTGACAATTTAAAGGGATAGTTCACCAAACAATGAACATTATGTCATTAACTACTCACCAAACTTATTCACTCACCTTCGAAACAGAAATTATTTGTGCACAAAAAGTATTTTTGTAGCTTCATAAAACGAAGACTGATGAATCACTGATGTCACATGGACTATTTTAATGTCCTCATTCTTTTCTGGGCCTTGATTGTGGAAGGACCCTTGCTGCCTTTGTAGGGTCTGAGAGCTCTCTGATTTCATCAAAAATTTCTTAATTTGAGCTTTGGAGATGACCGAAGATTTTTCAGATATGGATCAACATGAGGGTGAATAATTAATTATATAATTTCCATTTTTAGGTGATTAAAACTGGTCTCATAAAAATATATTAGGCCTATTGTGGGATATAACAGTAACTGTAGCCAATGCAAATGAGTTATACTGATACTGTATGTTTGTACTGTATGTGTGTAAAAGAGAATAGTAGGTCAAATGTTATGAGTTGGAGGATCAATGGATATTAGCTCTTTGTTTACGAGGAAATGGCTGTTCTCATGCAGGGATTTCCCCTTTTGCACCTGTTTCTGTTTCTTTCAAAACTGTGCAAAGCTGGTGAAAACAGAGATGTAGCACAAAAGCAGCTGCAGAGTTCAGAAGAAGAGGAGAAAGACAGATAAACACAGCACTCACTGCACAGTTCTCAGAATGTTTTGAACACGGAGCTCGAGACATTAACCACAACCTGTCACGTGCCTCTCACTGGGCTACAGGCCCGAAATATCCTAAAATAACACATTTGTGGTTGTAGAAAATAAGAGCTTTTAAAACTGTGCTTTGCTAGGAGGCCTTTGTACAAACAGTGCACGAGCTAAATATAAATGTAAGTAGATTTGAAATAGAAAAAATATATATATATAAATATATATATATATATATACACACACATGTATATACCCCTGGTAAATATGATCAAAGACAATTTAATCTGCATTGTTAATCCTTTTGATCATTTATTTAAAATAATCAAACCTTTCATTGGATAATAAGAATTAATGAGGGGATATGAAAAATTAGGGGAAATGTTAAAATGAAATACATGTGTTTGTCAAATACAAGTTGGACACGTATGTAAATAAAAACTTTTGTTTTGGATGCAATGATTGTTGGACAGCACTAATAATAAGTAAGCAATACTGTAATTGATGACGGACTACTGAATTATTAGAAAAAGAATGCACACCCTAGGTGGTGGTGCGATCATGACGCGAAGCATAATTTTTTCTAATAATTCAATGACCTGGAGTAGATTATTCCATTTGTAGGCCCACAGTTGTCTCACTTCAAGGCATTGTTTTTTGTACTTAAAACACTATTGTGAGTAGTATTATTTCTGCATCTCATGCAACACCTCCGTTGTTAATTCTAAAATGTAATTTTAGACCTAACGGAAGCTTATATTAACTCTGTGTGTGTGTGTGTGTGTGAGAAAGAGAGAGAGAAAGAGAGAGATGTGGTAACGAGTGTTAATTTAAGTCAAGTCAAGTTGTTTTTAAGTTGATGTTAAGGATGAAGTTGTCAGAGTAACTTAGTGCTAACTATAGTTTTCAGTCACGTGACCAGGGCTGCCAACTCTCGTGCAATGAATACGAGACACACGCATTTGACTTTCTTCACACGCTCTTACGCCATACCTCCAATTTTTTACGCTGAAAAACTATTTTATCTATCTTATCTAGGCTACTCATTGCGTCAGGCCAAACAACATTTGTGATCAATTCGTTAGGCTATGCCTTACACCAGGGCCAACCCTGGCCAATTTGCTGCCCTAGGCAGCAATAGAATAGAATAGAATTTCCAATAGAATTTTTATTGGAAACACGCCAAATAATTTGTACAACCACACAACCTCACCCGTAAACCTACCAGTTACAAAAATGATGTAAAAACATTCTCTGAGTTCGAACCCATGATCAGATGATCCCGTCTTAATTTCTAACGCATCGCTCTATAAACTCATCTACAAACGACTTACTGTACACAAGTGAATTAGTTGGAGGACAGGTTGAACTTGAACTAACAATGAACTAACATTACATTTGTAAAATTTTTTGTTATTTAATTATTAGCAATTAACCATTTTAATGAAAAGTGTTCGATTTCCAGTAGATGGCAGCGCAGTTATACTAAACTACAGCCCTTTCTAACGTTATCACCACAAATTAAACTGTATCTTTAAAGTCGATTTTACATAAAATCTTAATAAGCCTAATATATCCTAATATATATATATATATAACCATTACTAAAATTAGCCAGTTCAAATTAAATATGCCACAAATCCCCAAACACTACACAACTTGTAAAAATTACACGATTACAAAATCGTAGATCTCTGGACCTCATTTTGATCTCTGAACATTTTGAACTAGACTAGGCCAACATAAAGTTTGTTCCAAATTTTTACCTCATCTAGTTTGATATTGTCATCCTCATTCATTGCATAGTTTTAATCTCATCTACCCCCCAAATTCAGTAATCTATCTATTAATGATGCATAGATTACATAGGAAAGCAGATCAGGCCAGAATATTAAAGCATTTCAGTGTTTTTCTTATAATGGTGTTGGAGACCACTTAACGTGAAACTTTAAGGAAGCGTAGCGTAATTTTGTTTCAAAGCATGGAAATGAGCTGCTGTTTTTTATCTTATTGATTAGTATATTTATTTTTTTGACCAGTGCCATTGTGGGTTTTAAGTTATTTTGTTGTTTTAAGACCTTTGAAATAAAAGAAACTATTTGGAGAAGTGATATGGAACTGTAATGCGGTCAAAGAGCTGCCTGCATGTTTGCCGATCGGTTCCTTGAAAATAAGATTCAAGCATTCAAAGGCCCCATATAAGATATCAATATATTAGTGGTGTCAAAATTAGCGTGTTGATGCATGCAATTATTTTTTTCAGATTAATGTGTAAAAAATATTCAATGCAATTAACACAGGGGCGTGGCTAGAATTGGCCACCCCACTCACAACTGCTGCTTCTGTCACTTTCTCTCTTGACAATAAGTGCATTTATTCAGTCGCAGAACATCTTTACTCAACACAGTCTCACTCAAACTCGTCACATTTTGACGCTTGGTCAAGACCCTTTTGCGTCACTTTTTGAAGCTTAAGGTACCCCTTTTTAGTCACTTGTCAACGTGAAGGGTCCTCCGTTGTTTTAAATAGGAAGCTCTTAGCGTCAATATGCCAACGCAATATTTATTTATTTATTTTTTCATTTTATCATCATGATTAAAAAGATATATTGGGTAAAAACATTGGCATTATTGCATGTAGTGGACGGATACCCGACCCCGGGTTGATTGAAATATTTAGCCTACTTTATCACTCAGATGTGTCTATATACTTCCTACTAATGCGGTAATGCGGTAATCCCATTTTCCTGCATATACATTTCAGCATATGAATTTCTTTACGAGAAAAAAAAAAGAGAACTTCCTTCCACAGAATGTAACTAAAAGACAAGAACATATAGACAATGAAGTTAGTGGGGGGAGACAGAGGCAAGCAGGCATATAAAAGGCTTGTTTCTGAAAAGTTTGTTTTGAAACTGGTTTTCTTCATGAAGACTCATTCCCATTAACACAGAGGGGAAAGACTAGTAAATAGGATCTAACTCATCCCGCCAGTCTTCATCAGCATCAGATCCTTCAGGATTTTATTTTTAAAAGGTGAGATTTTGCTTCATTTTTCTATTGTGTTTTTTTATTATTATTTTATATGAAATATTAGCTGGTGTTGCACTATGAAAGATATAAACTTTTCCAAAAAGAAATATGATGCAAGTCAGCTGATATTGCTTAATGTTTAAGATGTTTAAGGGAAATGGATTTGTAATTGTTCTATGGGTTGTGATTAATAGCAGGCAGCAACATCATAATTAATGTTAATTAAATTGCATTTATTGTAAACTTTGTTTAGTAATGTGTTTATTTGTATCAGGCCGGATGTGAGTAGAGTGCTGTTCAAAGGGAAGTTTAAAAATAGAAATTTGGAGAAAACAATCAAGAAATGATTGATTACCATATTTCCAGTGCCTATAATTCATTTCCTTTTATTTTATTTTTAAAAATATTATGATTTTATTTTTTTTTTTTAAATATTATACTTTTATTTTGTTTTATTTCATTTCATTTTGAGTTATTTTTAAGTAACAATCTGAACATTATTTTCCATTCCTCTCAATGGAATACTTTTCAATACGCTCTCAAAATTAAAGGTTCAAAAGCTGTCATTGGGGCGGTACCTTTTCAAAAGGTACACTTTTGTCCCTATTAGGTTCAAATATGTACACTTTAAGAACTAATATGTACCTTTAAGGTACATAAAAAGGACCCTTAAGGTACAAACATGCACCTTTTGAAAAGTATACAAAGAGAGCATACAAAAAAGATATGCTGTGTTTTCATACATGGCAATGTATAAAGTGCCTATCTAGTATTTATTATTAGTTATTTATATAAAACTGTTAGTTTTTCAACCTATTTTATTTTGGTTTTACTGTAACCATGAAACACATCTAAGGACATGTACTGTAAATTTAAATTGTACAATATTCCAGTCATGTTAAGTAGTTTCAGCAGATGTTTTTCTGTATATCTGAAATCAAGATATTCATTTATTTAAATATATTCATTTATTTATTTCAGTCAGCTTGATCTGCTAAATATATATATAAGTTTGTTTTTCTTTTTCACTCATGGACTTTATGAACATAGCTTTAATTCCTTTGTTTATATATATATATTTAAGCAGCTAAGCAACATTCTTATTCATGTTTTCACTAGCTTTGTTTTTCACATTCTTGCTCAGTTTTAAAGTAATTTGAAATACAAAAACAAAATGAGTCACAGGGTCACATGGCACTTCAGTATCTCTTTATCGTAATAGTGGCTGAGCAACTTACTTTGTAACGATGGCAGTCTCAACAACATGTTTAGCGAGGAAAACAGCTCTGGTCATGGCTAGTTAGTAGTGTTAGACAAAGGCCTTGTCATTGGAATTCATTACACACAGTTTCCTTATACAAGACTGAGATAAAGGCCAGTATCATGGGGTGAAACTCATCAAGAAGAGGTCAAACCGACCTGACCCTTACAGAAACACGATCACTTTCCCACTGAAAACTTTCACAGACATTCTTTTCAATGTTTAGAGTCCTCTCTCTCGCTCTCTCTCTAAAGAAAGAAACAAAAGTTATAATAGAACTCCAGGGTCAAGTGATGACTGCTTTGGTTCATTTAGTTACATAAAAGGGTTTAATGCTTATTTACCAGTTAGAACTTTAGAACAGTTTACTGATTTGAGTCTAGAGATTGTATCTATTTATTTCTCTGTTTAATTAACTTTAATTTAATTCATGATATGAACGGTTCTGGAATTGTGAGGTAAAATGTGAATGTGAGGCAAACTTCTTGTTGAGTAACTTTAGTCCTAAAAAGGAAGTAGTTTAAGCCTCAGTGTACAAGTTTTAGGCAGCTTACACCATACCTATAGTCACCGGATTACATTTTCATTCATCTGTGAAGAAATGAATCACATGCAAGTGAAATGAGTGAATCTAACTGAATCAAATAAAATGAAACCATAATAAATTGAAATGAATTAGGTGTAAATCCAGATTCATGGTTATTTGCAACTTTTTTTTTTTTTTTTTGGCAGTGTTTGCAAAATACAAGTGAAGTGAAGTAAAATGAGTCAAATTTAACTTCATTTACATTTTTCCACTTCAGAAATGGAGTTGAGTAATGTGTAATCCCAAACAAACCAAACTGAGTTGAATTTAATGCAAATTAAATTAATTAATCCAAACTGGAATTATGCTAATGGTTTCACAGTCATGAACTTTAATTTTACAGGTAGCTTTTTCAGTCTAGTGAGGTTTTGTGAATTAAACTGAACCAAATTCAATCTAATCGGACCAAATGAAATGTGAACTTAACCAATCAAATCGAATAGGAATGATATTTCAGTCAAAACTTTACTCTTAGAGATATTGCTTTTCTTCACTTTAGGACTGAAGTGAATTGAACCAAACCAAACAGAATCAGATTTATTCAAATGTGAACCTGGACCACAAAACCAATCTTAAATCGCATGAGTATATACAGGACTATGTATATCGTATTCTTTTATGCCAAAAATCATTAGAAAATTAAGTAAGATCAAGTAAGATTCTTCATATTTTTTACCCTCTCAGGTTCCTCAGTTGTTGTATCTTGGCCAAATATTGTCCTATCCTAACAAACCATGCATCAATGGAAATCTTAAATGTTCACCATCATAAAATCTACAACATTGACAAACAAGTATTTCAAATCTTCCTTTTAAAGAAAAAGGTCACTGAGTTATCACATATTCTGACATGAGCAATAATAGAGCAACATGAATGATACAGCCATTTATTTGTAACAAACCGGAAAATCCCTGATCTACATTAATAGATCATTTCATAAGCTGTCCTCATTAAAATACTTAAAATAAAACATAATTACAATGATAAATTGCTTGTCATAACCACCAAAACTTCCTTGAAAAAAGATCTGGGAAAATGAGGGCCATTTCCTGTTTAAAAACTGCCTGGCCTCGTCCCAATGAGGAAGTGAATGCTGCGGGAGGAGCAACGTATCTAGGTGAGCTGGGCGGTATCCTATTACATAGGTGAGGGTTTTGATAGGGGGTAGGGATACTCCAAACAAATCTCCACAAGACAGAAGCTGGATAGGTGGAAATTTTCAAAAGACAGATCAGGTAGCAGTGATTGTTAAGCGAAAGACTAAACGAGGAAAAAGTTACGGAAACAGAAAAAAGAAGCATTGTGCATTAAGAAAAGGAAGGTTGCAGGAAGAGGTGTCTTGTTTTTCATTGAAGTGGCTTCTGTGGTCTCCACTGGTCAGTCTGCTGTGGTCTGTTCAGCTGGCAGATTGCAGGATTGTGCTGATAAAACCATGAGGGTAAGTGTGAACAGATTCATTCTGCTCAAACAAATGTAGTCAGAACAACTTTGCTGATCGCTAGCTTAACAAGGGTAGATTGTGTTGCTTTAGATGGAATGGTAGTTGTGATTATCCTATTTGCTATAATCTTGCAACTTTTTATGTCATGCCAAACTCGTTTGATTCACAATAATATAGACAGCAGATAAATTATTATCAAAAGGAGTTGCTAATAAAATCTCAATAGTTCATTCAAACAGCCTATTCTTATAAAACAGCATTCCTTGCTACATTCGTTGTGGTGTTATTATCATGTGATAACTTACATTATATCAGCTGTATCTCTTCATGACTTTTCTCCTGTTGCTTTATGGGATAATGTATGTTTGATATGCACATGCCAGAAATAGTAGGACTTTTGCTAACAGTTTTATGAATTTAAACTAATTAAACATTGTTTAATTAGGACACTGTATAGGATGCAAACTAGTCTTTGTGTTAGTAATGGGGATTTTTTTCGGTGACTCTTCTGCAGCTTACATTGTTGTTAATTTTCATTCAATTAATTCATTCAAGGAACGGAACACGTGAACATTTTACAAATGAGTCATTGAATAATTCACTTAAAATTCACATTTCAAAATTAATCACTGGCGAACGTGACTATGAATGAGTCACTGAATTATCCACTCAACCTATACAGTATTTATTTAAAAACAGACGCATTCAGGAAAAGACACTTCTAGGGTCTGGACGTGTTTGGTTTGGCCTTGTCTGGAACTATTTTCATTGGTGGACAAACAGAAAAGTGACTGGTAGTCTAAAATGTAAGTTACTCGATTTTAACGCTTTATTTTATTAACTGGCATGTATATTACTATCATTTTAGCTGTTTATTGGTGCTTATGAAGCACATACCAATGCCTTATTCTGCTTGACATTTATTAAGATTTCAGCTACTAACTAACTATTAATCTATAAAAAAAAAACTTATTAGAATCAGACCAAGTCATACATTTGTAGTTCTGATTAAATGGTTTTCCGCTGGTAAAAGATGTTTGGATGCATCTAACAATTAAAAAAAACAAACATACAATATATATATATATATAAATATATATATGACAAGTTATAGCTGTATATGGTTGTATTGCAAGTTATAAATATAACTTGTAAATGTGATAGGTTATTGTAAACAATTTTTTTGTTTGTTTGTTTGTTTGTTTAGAGTGTATTGACTTCACATGAAACATCCATGTTGGTTCCAAAATACTGTTAACCCTTTATTTTGATGGTCCCTTTTGAGCATTCTGTTGACAATAAGTACCTTTGCACATAAATGTCAACTAATTCTCGTCAGAGTATTAGTAGACTGTCTGCACTCGATTGAGAGTTGGTAGATATGTTAAAGATATATTATATACAGTCAACAGAATGTGTTAAAGGGGACATGACAATGAAGTGAAGCCAAAACACTTACTTTACATTTCAGTCATTTGAATAGGCCTGGTTTCTGTTGCAAGTGAGTTTAGTATGCCTGAAATTTAAACTGCAAAAAGTTAATAACAAATGCTTGGCTGCAGTTTAAAAGAAGCTGTTGGGTCGGTATGTGTAACTAATCTGCTTTGGCATGACTCGGCTTTGATACTTTTTCACCTGAGAAATCTCTTTGGTTTGGTTTGTTAGGTATAGTGTTCTTCTAGTATCCTTAAGGGACCTGAAAGTTGATTATTTTTTACTTGAATATACAGTAGCAGCGCTTGGCATGGGATGGAGTCAATAATTGCTGGTGTATGATTAAATCTCTTTCACACAGAAATAATACAAGACTCAGCTGTAAAAAAAAACAAAAAAAACAAAATAAAAACAGTATGAGTGTATATCTAGCCATTCTAGATGGGGCGGACAAATGCTAAAGGGCAAAACGTTTCAGCTATCCATCATTTTCTTGCCAGACATTGTGCTTTTGTAATTTGATAGTTTCTAGTCAACTGTCACTCTTTTAAAACAGACATCAGCCTGTTTTACTTGCTTATACTTTCATCTTTGTTGCTGTATATTTTGTATTGTTTTGTATATGGACATTTTGTTTTGTATATGTTTTTATTACTACCATTAATCTTGGTTCCTCTCTGCCCAGATCTCATTATGTGATAACAACCCATTTATACGGAAGTTGCACTTTCAGTCTCTGTCTCTCAAAGAGCTTTCAGTGGTTTCAGTATTTGTTGAAGGGGGGATTCAAATCCAATGTCAACCTTTCAGTTTGAATTCTATTTGCACTCTCACCAATATATTACTAAATTTCATCGTAATGTTTCACAAGTACAGTGATAAAAACAATGCAGACTATAGGTCATTTTATGTGCTAATACAACAAATTACTATAAAAAATATTGCATTATAATTGCATATTGAGTAATTTAGCAAATAGTGGAATTATGATGACTACTGCTCCCTTTGGCTGTGATCTTTGACTTATGAGGAATGTTTAGTGTGTTGAAGTATGTTAATAATATAATTCGATAATCAGTCAAGGGTGGATTTAAATAGCCTGCTGTTTTCATGTTGTTATCTGCAGTGGACTATGAGTTATCAACCAGAT
The DNA here is from genome assembly GCA_032361145.1 of Enteromius fasciolatus. Classification (NCBI taxonomy): domain Eukaryota; kingdom Metazoa; phylum Chordata; class Actinopteri; order Cypriniformes; family Cyprinidae; genus Enteromius; species Enteromius fasciolatus. Next base: position 4,545,223 of record JAUMHR010000069.1, read on the forward strand.
ATGAACACTCGGTGTACAAAATTCAACTGGTTACAGATGAGAAACTTGATTTTAGAAGCTAAACAAATCAATACATAAAAAATAATAAAAAGAAATAAAATAAAACATTATGACACATTGTAATAAATAAAATAAATAAATAATGCCTTATCGCAAAGTAGGATTGATACACAAAATGATATTGCAGCTACAATAAATAAAAATATTATCTAGGTATATACTGTATATTGTAATACTTCAAATTGTATTTATGTTGGATAATTACAACAAAAATAATAAATAAATTAATTATTATTATTCTTTTAAATCACAGATGTACTGTTTTTTGGTCTCTCCTGTTTAGTTATGATTTAAGAAAAGCTATAAATCTAAGGCGTTTCCTGAGGATACTTTTTGAAAATGCCTTGTGGGAAAAGTCATTGTCAAACCTTTTTTGATTTTAGAAGACAAATGTATGTTTAGGTGCGTCATCTCATTGTAGTTGATTAATTAAGTAGAAGAAAGAGAAACACACCCCAAAACTAACTCCACATTGAAAACACAACTGCATTATAAAAGCTTTGTGTCAATACAGCACCACCGTGCACTGTAAGAAGTCAATCACGCCACACTAACTTGTTATATGCTCGCATACAAGCGCCACAAATTGAGAAGCTATCACACCCCAATCTTGACATCAGTTCATAGGATTTATTAGTGAAAGTAAAGCTTGGCTAATCAGGTTGTGACTGTTAATGGCTCGTTAGATAGAAATGAGTGCCATAAGTTAGACTGCTATTAAAACAAACTGGAATTTGGATAGTTTATCACCAAATCACCCTTAAAATTGTTAAAATGGAAAATTCTTATTAACTAAAACTTAACAAGGGAATTCTGGAGTTCTGTTGTTGCCAAAACTTTGCGGAACACATATTCATTGGTTCTTTTTTTAAAAATATTGTATCACATATAAAAGAAATGAGACGCAATTTAAGATTTAACATATCCTGTCAACATCTCGGTTACTAAATGCGCTGAAATTCAAGAACTTGCACATTCCATGATGGTGAAACTGAAACTCTGACACATTTGTTCTTTTACTGTTGTACAATTCTGGGTACTTGCAAAGAAATGTATAAGTATCTAGCTATTTGTCCAGTTTTATTAATAAAATTGTCTTAAATAGTAGTATTCAAATAGTTCATTCAAATATTTTGTCATTAATTACTCACAATTGTGTCATTAAACAACTTATTTTCTTCCTTGTCAGTATATATGCACCGTGAACGTCTTACGGAGACTGATATGGAAGAGAATACTATTTTTTTTCTTTGTGCACAAAAACAAAACAAAAAAAATTATTGTAGCTTTATAAAATCAATGCTTAACCACTGAAATCCCATGGACCACTTTAACAATGTCTTTACTACATGGGCCTTGAATTGGATAGTTGTGGTAGTTCTAAAGGAAGGAAAGGATGTGACATGTGGCCAGGTATGGTTTCCCATACTAGCAATTTGTGCTCTGCGTTTAACCCATCCAAGTGCACACACACACACAGAAATGAGAAGTGAACAACCACACACACACACACACACACACACACACTGTGAAAACACACCCGGTGCAGTGGGCAGTGGTGTATGATATTAAATCTTTTCGAATTCTCCATTTTTTTTTTTTTTTTCATTTTATCTTGATTCAAACAATAAATCTCAACAGAAATATGTGCTATTGTAGCAGTAACACAGTAGTAACAATAAATAAAAAGTTATTTCCATTAATTAATTTAAATGGCAGATTTTACCTTCAGTACAGGACATGAATATAAAGTGACACATTTTTGTTTTTATTCAGATCTTGTCTGACAATAATAAAATAGGTGTTTACCTGAAGATTTGAATTTTCTTGTTGAGACTAGATGTGTGTTTGGAAACACTTTGTTCTGACTGTTATTTTATAGGTTGTTTTGAGTGACAGAGCTGTCTGGAAGTGTTAGTCACTGTTTTGACTAGTAGGCTGATGTTAAAGTTTCACCTCACATTCTCAGATGTGACAGTTCAGGTTCTGGTTTAACCTCAATAAAATACACGTAAAAAAAATCATATATATAACCCCATTCATGAAAAATTAGATACATTTAATTTAATTTAATTTAATTTAATTTAATTTTATTTTATTTAAATCTTCTTAAAACAGAAATCACAGCCTACATAGTGTTACCATGTGCATAAATGCACAAGAGAAATGTGTCTGAGCTGTCAGGAGAGCATTGGTCTCTGAGGATAACAGCATTGGGACTAATATAATTTTCCATATCAGTAACTGAAATAACCATCCCAGATCAACAGGTGTAAAACTGACCTCATTTGCTTCCTGCGATCTGCTGCTGAACAACTTACGAGTAATAAATGCAGCTACTGTTTTATTCTTGCTGTAGGTAAAGTACATGTTTTAAGCTGAGTAGGATGGTTTACTAGGAAGTGTGTGAGATTTTCAAAAACATCTCGGGAAAAAAATCCCTTGTGACACATTGAAAGTGATACAGCTGAGTCATAAAGCTTTAGGGGTTTGTGTGTGTGTGAACGAAATAGCAAAATAACCTCTCACTTTCTCTTTCCTCTTCTGTCTTCCTCATTCTCGTTCCCAGACTAAAGTTCAAATTCCTGAGGAAAACACCAGACCCTTAAACCCACCCCAGCAACAAGGTACAGTGTCTGGGGTAGCTGCTCTAACATATCACCTGGTTTATCATACCTCCGTTGTAATTTGCATGATTTAAGTGGGTGTATTACGAGAAAGACACTGATTTCGACTGATGTTCATATTCTCCTCCAGTACCTCAGCCCGGAAAACACAGAAAACCCATGACGGCTCCAAAGACTCAAGCGGAAACAAGTCCGAACAAGAAAAAGATCATCATCACAGTACTGATGGTGGTGGTCGTACTGGCTATTTTGGCTGTGGCTGCTTTCTTTAGTAAGTTGTTGGTCATTTTAACCCCGTTGCACATTTTACCCCGTCTGGATTTCATTTGAGCACAGATGATTAAGATAATGATGAGGGCCGAGGTTTCCAATTATTTAAAGCGTGTATTAGTGATATTAGACTGTATGGGGCAAGTTGTCACACTGAAATCTGTCATTAAACAGCCTATATATCACATTTTAAGCAATAAACAATATTAAAGGGAAAATGTATATAACAGCAAAACTAAGGTGGCATGCATATCAAATTGTATGCACAGATCATAGCATTGAAAACATAAAACTTGTAATTATAAATGTATAAATGCATCAAATTCAAACATTTTTAACATTCTAATATTTAATATGAAAACATAAATATTATTTTTTTTGTGAATACGTCAATTAATACTTTGTACAAAACAGTAATATTCAAAGTGTGAAAACTGTAATATGTAATATAATTTATTTAATATTTTAAATTATAAAATGTGACAACTGCAATTAATATATTGTATAAATGTATACAATTTTAAACGTGAATACTGTAATAAATAGCAAAAACTGTATGAATATAAGGATAAAAAAAAGAAAGAAAAAAAATTCTTATTAACTAAAACTTAACAAGGGAATTATGGAGTTCTGTTGGTGCCAAAACTTTGCGGAACACATATTCATTGGTTCTTTTTTTTTTTAAATATTGTATCACATATAAAATAAATGAGACGCAATTTAAGAAAAAAAACTGTATGAATATAACACTGAAAACATTTGAATATTTTATAATTATACATTTTAGCAAATATTTACAATTTTAAATAATTAATGCATTGTATATGTATATATTTAAAATGTTTGTATGGATTTGTAAAATCAAAAACATTTTATAACATTTAAAACATTAAAACTGTAACCTGTTGCATGCATTATTAATAAATATGATAGCTATAAATGTATACGATTTTTAACATTTGAAGTTATAATTAAAATGTTTTATATTTTTAACATTTTAAATGTTTAC